>OZ024856.1:53153834-53413834 GCA_964017155.1 Oasisia sp. SBJ-2009 | reverse complement strand
ACAGTGGTCGGTCCTGCTCAATGCACTTTTCTTGTAGTTGTCGGAGACAAAATATCATATCCACGGTGCTCCGGTTACCTCTGAAGCCACATTGTGTCTCCGGAACTACCTCTGGTGTTAGGTGGGTAGATAGTCTGTTGAGGAGGATCCTGGCGAAGATCTTGCCTGCTATGGAAAGAAGAGAGATTCCTCTATAGTTCCCACAGTCTGTTCGATCACCTTTCTTGTAGATGGTTATAATGCTTGCATCCTTCCATGCTTGTGGTACAGAACCCATCTCCCAGGCATTGGTGATTAGTTGGTGCAGTCTGCTGAACAGATTGTCTCCTCCATGCTTCCATACTTCTGCAGGAATTCCATCTCCTCCAGGTGCTTTGCCATCTTTCAGGCTGGCGATTGCTCTAGCCATCTCATCCATAGTTGGAATTTCATCAAGGCTTGTCTTGGTAATGCGCTGCGGGATGTTGTCCAGAGCTTCGTGATCTATGTCGCCAGGGACGTTGAGTAGCTTCTGGAAGTGTTCACTCCATCTTGCCACAACTCTCTTGCTGTCAGAGAAGGTTTCCATTCCGTCTGTTGATTTTAGTTGAACAGGTCCCTTCTTTTTGGGTCCCCACACTTCCTTCAGTCCATTGTAGAAGCCCTTCATGTTGTTACTGTCGGCAGCTCTCTGCAGCTCCACTGCTTTCCTTTCCCACCAGTCCGACTTCAGTGCACGGGTGTGTTTTTGTAGCAGTCTGCAGGCATCTTTGTATGCTGCAGTGGTGGATCTAGTGCTCCTGGTTTGCAACACTCTCTGGTGGGCTTCGTCTCTTCTGCTCATAAGAGTCTGTAGCTCCTGGTCGTTGGGGTCGAACCAGTCCTGGTGTTTTCTGTCTGGCTTGCCAAGATATGTCTTGGCTGTGTTGTACACAACCTGCTGCAGAGCTGCCCATTCCTCGTCTGGTGTTGAGTTTTCCTTCTCCTCCCAGTGGGCGAGAGCACTGTCCATCTCCTGCTCAAAACTCTCCCTATGGCTGATGGTACTTAGTTTTGCAGTGTTGAGCTTGGTCGGCTTATTTGTCCCTTGCCTGTTGTGCTTTTGTCGTATTCTGAAAGCCACTTTTGATCTCAGCATCTGGTGATCGGTCCAGCAGTTTGCTCCACGCATGGCTCGGGTGCTGTGGATGTCCATCTTATCCCGACACCTCGTGATGATGAAGTCGATCATATGCCAGTGTTTGGAACGAGGATGCATCCAGGTGGTCTTGCGTTCATCCTTCTGCTTGAACATGGTGTTCGTCACTATCAGTTCGAACTCAGAGCACAGAGCCAGTAGAAGTTCGCCATTGGAGTTGCATTTCCCAATCCCATGTTTGCCCATGACCAAGGGCCACTTGTCATTGTCTCTTCCTATCCTTGCATTGAAGTCTCCTATCAGCAGTAGCTTATCGGTATGAGGGATGCCCCTGAGCACACTTGTGAGCTGGTTGTAGAAGGCCTCCTTGTTTTCGTCTGGGTTTGTCATTGTCGGAGCATACACGTTGATAATTGTAGCAAAGTTGTCCTTGCTCAGAGGTAGTCTCATCGTCATGATTCTGTCACTTACTGGCCGTGGCATTTCTGTCAGCTTTGTGATGATATCCTTTTTGATAGCAAAGCCCACTCCGGCCTCCCTTCTTTCTCCTTCGGGTTTGCCACTCCAGAAGAAAGAGTATTCCAAGTCGTCGAGACTACCAGACTCTGAGAACCTTGTTTCACATAGGGCGGCGATGTCGATGTTGTATTTGGAAAGTTCCATTGCTACTAGTGCCGTACGTCTTTCTGGTCGGTTAGCTCCTTCTCGGTCGAGGAGAGTCCTGACGTTCCATTGTCCAATTGTCAGTAGTTATCTTCTTTGTCTTCTTCTTCCTAGCTGATTTTCCACTGTCGACGGAAGATGAGGTCGAGCAGCGCGGTCCTTGGTAACCCGGGCGACGGCCGATCCGGTATCATGTTTCGTGCAGTTGTACATTTCATGGAAGCTGCTAGCAAAAACTTTTGAAGTATCGCTGGCTTTTGCAAGTTACTAGCGACACTCTCTCGGGGAACAAATAGAGGTCTCACACCGGCAAGAACATGTCAAGACAGGCGCAAACTATTTGTCCCTGCAGTGGCTGGTCGAGAGATGTTGGGAGTTCCATACACCAACCGCCCTTGATGCTGCCACAGTGACATGGTTTTCTGTTTAGGGTTTGCTCCCTTAGCCTTCGGTTCTGACAAGAACCTATACCACAAGGCAGTGGTTTACAACTCTGCATGGCAGGGGCGTCAAACTCCCTGAGGTATTGCAATACCTGAGGTACTGCAATACCTGCATACCACCATATGTACTGCAATACCTGCATACCACCATATATATATATATATATATATATATATATATATATATATATATATATATATATATGCCTCTCTCTCTCTCTCTCTCTCTCTCTCTCTCTCTCTCTCTCTCTCTCTCTCTTAGCAGTGTCACTTATGTCTCGTCCGACGATCAAATCCGTCGATGGTTTAAGCTAGACGAAGGAGAAAAGATGAAGAAGGGGGCCTGGCCTCACGATAGTTAGGGAAAATGTGCGCAAGTTGGGGTGTAAGTGTTTTCATAGACGGGATATAAGACCTCCATATTAGAGAAGGGTGAAGCATTTTTGTGGAAATTGAGGATTTTTAGAGCTTGAGTTTTTTTCTTTCTGGGAGAGCATCAAGTAGTGAACCATATTTGTGATCCCGGCAGAATCGTCAACCCTCCATCTTCCGATGTGATGATCTGTCAGCGATGTGATGCTGAAGCTCCCATTCAGTCCTCCCCCCAAAGATTTATTTTGATCCGACGGTAAAGGTGAATTAGGTTTCTGTTACGCTACCATCCTCGCAAGCCACGGCTGGTTTACCATGCAAAACTATCCTTCGGAGATCACCTCCGCGAAATGTGGAAGTTAGCAGAATCAAATACAATATTAATAATTGATTTCGCCAGTTGCGACAGCGTCATCCGTTAAACCAGCGATATAATACCCGCCCCAATTTGAATAGGAAAACACTACTGCCGGGTACCCAGGGCCATGCGTCGTAGACAGAGCGAACATCGTTTGGATGAAATATGTTTCTAAAATTATGGTCTCCAGACCTGGCGACAACCACAGATTTGGTGGGCGATTTCATAAGCTGAGCTTCAATTCATAGTTTTGCAAAGCGATCAGCCAGGGGTACTGCTGGCGGACACTGATATAATCAGCAGCAGCGACGCCCGGCGCGCGATGATGTACTATTGCGATATCATTTTGTGATGCGCTAGTGCTGGCACCGTGTGCACTAATTGTACAAACGTGCTCAGATTCCGTAAGGTGGCAGCACTTTTCAGCCCCTCAACTCCTCTTCTCGACGAAGTGCTGCCACCTCACGGAGTTTGGGTAACCGAGGCTGATTCGTCAAGAGTTTGTAGTGTAGAACAGTACATGCGGTGTGATTATGCCCTATGATGTTAGAACAGAAATATGGCAAGAATCTTGAGAAACACGATTTTCCCTATAAATCCGATAAATTATAATGGTTTTGGGCGTTGTTGTCGAACATGTCAGTGTGTATGTCATAACATGACAAATCTTAATATAAATGGACGACGATACAGACATGACAATCCTTGGACAAATAGCGAAAGTTATGGAGAAGTGGAGGTCGATATCAGAGACAGGTCAGCGTGTGAGCGATATTACACGAATTTACTTGTGTAGTCGGAAGATAACATGCCATGAAGTTTTTGTTGCAGTAATAATAAACTCGGTGATATCATTGCACTTATATGGTTTTACGTACCGTGTTGTGGAAGCGCAAAATTTGAATTGCTCCCAGAGAACTGTCCGTTTTACCTCCCGGTTGGGCGATAATGCATGTAGACTAACAGTAATTCTGGATAACATCTTGACTACCAACTCACGTAGTTTGTTTTCCTAGACGATCTATTGTACATTAATTTGTAGTGTCATCGAAAAGTACGAACGGTTTCACCATAGTTATATTATTTTTTCTGTAAGCCTTGTTAACCATTTACATGATCAGTATGACAGGCCCCTTTTCTTTTGTGGTCACAGAGTGTGACACCACTTATTTAGAGGGATTGTTTTTTATAATAATAGTTATGTATTTTTTTAATATACCCGGTGAAAATCATAATAAGCAAATAGCATATCACATCCCTAGGAATCACAGAATATGAGGGCTGTACCACTGAAATGGTGAAATGCATTTAACACTGACTGGCCAGAGCCGATTTCTCAGCTGACAGTACCTCTATGATATGGATTGATATCAAACTATGCCACATAGCTTTATGTAGAGACCCGTCCACCCGTCATTTGGACGGGTAAAAACGAATATGGACGGGCAGGAATATGGGTGGACGGGTAAAAAAAAGTCTGCCAAAACCATAGATATTGTTATATGTGCCTTGAAAGTGAGTGTAATGGTGTCATATGTGTCTTTGTAGCCCATTTCAGGTCATTAAAAACATTTTAAAGTTTGTAAACTTGCTTAACAGTTAACATCCATGTATCCACCAAAACATGTGTGACTGGCAATATTTTAATCCTGCATAAAGCTCTGCTATGCCACAAGTGTATTAATAACCTAAAGGTGTCAACATACATGATGTTATGGTTTTATTTTTCAGACCTTTAAAAATTGGTACAGGAAAACTTGCCAGATTTGCAGATGGCAGTGCCGTGGTTGAGGTGATGGAAGCTACATACATACATAAGCTACATACATAATTTGTTTGGTTTTATTGTATTTTAGGGCTTTCTTCACACATTTTTCATATTTTTCCGTTCATTTGCTGTTAGCGTATGTGTGATTTATAATATTTATTATGTTAATAAAACATGTTCGCAGTAAGACTGTAAGACATCTATTTCTAAAAAAAAATATTGTGACACTTTGTTATTAATTAGCCATTCTCTGGCTGCCTCAACCTCTGAGGAAAGACTTTCTTGGATGAATTGGGTGTTTTTACCTTAAACTAAAAGGGTTGAATCATCAGCGTACAAAAGAAGTTTGCAGCAAACAGCTATATCATTAGGTAATACAAACATGCATTAAATTATTGTAAAATTTATGAACAACATTTCTTAGCTTTGCCATTTTTTATAGAGGTCTTGTCACTCAAGCTTTGTTATTCTGTGATTGATGATGTGGCATTAATTTGTTTGTTTGACAGCTTGGTGACACAAGTGTCATGATGACTGCGGTGTGCCGGACCAAGTCATCACCAGCGTCATTTCTTCCACTTACTGTAAACATTATTTAATATCTGCTCAGTCAGAAAAATATTATGTATACACTGTACAATGATAATAATTTGTAATTCATTAGCAAAACATTCCCAGTATTAGAACTTTTCCAGAAGAATGACATTTGCTTTGTGATGCTGTAAAGTAACCAGAATTAATATAATAAATTTAAGTTATTTAATCATTATTGATGGTCATATATGTGTACTTATAACATTCCATGCTTGTAATATGATTGTCATGAAAATTGCCGTAGTAACATCAAACAAGTACAACATTTATTTGTTGCTGTGTGTTCTTAGGTGGACTACAGACAGAAAGCAGCAGCAGCTGGTCGAATTCCAACAAACTACTTGAGACGGGAAATTGGTGCTTCAGACAAAGAAATACTCACAAGTCGTATGATAGGTTAGTAGGAGAACGAAAATTCCATTATTACCAAGTTAGAATACCAACAGACCATAATTATGAGTATGAAATTGGAGTATGAATGGACTAAAGAACAAAATAGTTAAACAAATCTTTAGTAGTTGTTTTACAGACTTCTAATACATGGTTATATTGCTTTCTGAAGTAAGATGCTGTTCCAGTGTACTTTAATTTCATTAATTACATTTCAAAAAATTAATACTTTGGTAGTTGTTCATTATTGACACATCTACAAAGTGAGAAAATGTATTCCCTTTTGATTTCAGATAGATCTGTGCGACCGCTGTTTCCACAAGGATTTTTCTATGACACACAGGTAAATTTTTAAAGATATGTATATGATAAACATAGTGCAGGATGTATAGTGTTCAGATGTTCCGAATTCTAGTTCCACAATTACGAAGCAACAATTACAGACATGTGAAGCTAAAGAATTGAGAGTGAAATTTTTCTGCAGGAAATAGTTATATGCAAAGTAGGAAAATAGACTCAAATTCTGATTTTTATAGATAGCTGTTTATTGCAATCTTTTCTATAGCCATTATTTGGTGTTCCTATAGCATGATACTTGGCGCCTGTATCTTCACTAGAGTATTGACTTATTTGACTTGTAGAGAGTGTGTGTTTATTTCACAGTTTTATGAAACTGTTTTTGTCTTGTATATGCTGTAAAGTGCTATAAAAATTGAAGTTTGACCTGATGCTATATATGAAATAAACTATGTTATTATTATTAAACTTGAAGTAAGTGTCATAAAGGTGAGATATCCTACCTAATGACTCTTGTATTGTTTGCAGCTTGTGTCCAATGTGTTGGCCGTGGACGGAAGATATGACCCAGATGTCCTGGCGATAAATGCTGGTAGGTGGCAGCAGCTGGAGAGTTTCACAAGGTGATAACGATTGCCACAGTAATCTTTAACTGTTATGTCAACTAAAAGCAGGGCTTGGTGATTGGTTAATCTAAATTTTTAATGGAGCTTGAAATCAAAGAATTTATACAATATTTGACTGCAAGGTTGTTCAACATATCTTACAATGAAGTGTCTTTGTGATTTCACGACAATATTCCCATCACTGCATAGAATATGCTCTATTAAGCAGTAAATGTGAGTGATATTATTACAATTAATTACCTAACCAAACTTCTTCTTTTCAGCATCAGCAGCTCTGGCCCTGTCGGATATCCCATGGAATGGACCGATAGGTAAGGTGTATAATAATCGGAATTGCAAAACTTCTATAGTGCCTAAGTCCTTGGAAATATTCAAGCTCAGAGGTACAACAAACAAAATCATTTAGCTAGTCATACACAGGGACAGGCAGAAGTCGTCATTGGAGCATGGAACCACCGGAATTCTATGGTGGAAAAGCAGTTTCAAACAAATATGTTTTCAGTTTCTTGTGAAAGGCGTCTATAGTTTCAGAAGATTTAATTGTAATGGGGAGTTGATTCCAAATTGTTGGCGCAGCCACAGAGAAAGCACGTTTGCCAATATTCAGTTTAGTTTTAGGAACAAAAAGTTTGGAAACAGATGATCTGAGGGCCTAGAAATATCAGAGAAATGTTGCTAATTAACTAAATATGTCGGTTGTTGAGTAGAAAGAGTACAGTATGTAACAGTAGCCAATTTAAATTTAATTCGGTATACAATTGGAAGCCAATGTATCTGTAAAGTGTACAACATTGTATGTCGTATTAACTGGAAAGTTTATATAATGTACATTTCATTTTAGTGACAAGAAAAAAAACCTTCACACTCATCCCATTTAACACTAAAATTATTAGTTTACACATCCTTGCAAGAGTTTTGCAAAGGGATGTACTGTAGGCTGGGGTCGACAAAATCAGCCACAACGACCCCTGGCAGGTGAGGATGATTTCACAGAAAGTTGTTTTTAAATAAAAGTCACTGTTTTTGTGTGAATGATATCGGAAGATTATGCATGTGTAAATTAGTTATTTTTATAATTGAGTTTGGATTAATTGTGAGTTACTGTACGGATCACTGATACCTTTGGGAAACTATTACAACGTTGATGGGGAGACGGTTATCATATGAAGGGGTGTTTAGGTGCGGTGCGGGTGGGGTGCATTGACGGGGAGACAGTGATCAACCCCACAAGGAGGGAACTTGCCAGTAGCACCCTCAACCTCGTGGTCACTGGAGCGGAACACCACAAAGTGGGTGCGTATTGACCCCAACATTGACTCTAATGTGGCTTCATCGTCACTGCTTTCTAGCACAGTAACAGAGCAAACATAAAGGTTGTTATTTACATGCATGTGTTATGTTCAATTTGCTCTAGATTGTTTGCTGTAGATTTTTTCACTCTACATTATTCCAATGAACTCAGCTGTATGAATGAGTACTTTCACTACCAGGGTAGTCCATTAGAACATTGGTAAACTTTTTTTGACAATGACATGATTGTCTCTAGTTTTAAATTATAATTAACTTCATATGTTACTGGGTTTTTTATTTCCCTCTGTTGTGTTAATCAGCCTCCCAAGATCAGGTCAAAACAGATATACAATAATACAATTAATTGGCATTATCAGATTATTACATTAACACTGAATCTTTCTTGATTACTTTTGTGTTTTCATGTAAAATTGGTCAAGTTGCCCTGTGATGTTTATAATAATAATAGTGTGTATATAGCACAAATGTTTTAAGAAAACCAAACTTGACACAGTTAACGCATTAATGTGAGCTTCCAAACATCATTAGCACAACTGATTCGAATTATATCAGTGTCTTTTTTACACAGAAAAGGTCATTGTGTAATCTTACATTTTCAATCAAAACTTATTTTATGTAACCAAAAGGATCATCGTTCACATGAGACCGTGACTGATTCATTGATGCGAAGCACGAATGAACCATTGACTGATACAACACGAACTAATAACAGATGGATGCTGATTGTTTGGTGTGTCCTGTAGTAATGCTGGAGGCAGCGGCAGACAATGTGGGTCAGCCTGTCTTCATGAACGCCATCAAGGAGGGCGTGAAACAAACAGAGGCCATTGTGCGCAATATCAAGGCTCTGTGTGAGAAGTGTGGGCGTGAGAAACGTGTGCCAGCAGATCTACCGTCACTTGACGAAGAGATACAAAACGCAATCAACAGGTATAAATAGCACTCATTTGTTTAAAAGATTGGCCTTTTAAACAATGATTAAGTGAATGAGTCGTATATGTTTTGATTACGTGAATGATTTGACAAAAATAATATTATGTAATTAATTATTTTATATAAACCTTGCCTAATGCTAAATATATGTTTAGGATAGGACTTAATATCTTACACAAAAGGTGGTTATAGGATGTGATTTACAAAAATTTACAACAATATGACAGTAATTAATTTTATTTGTTTCAGTATGTCCTCTGTCAGACTGAGAGAAATCTTCACAGATTCGACACACCACAAGGTATGTAATTAGTAAATATTAATTGCGTATTTATAAATTTGTTGGTCATTTGAATAATCAGTGGAGAACTGATAACAAATGTTGTGACACGTTGTGAAAGGTATATGTATTATGAGGTTTAACTTGTTTGCTGACAGATCTCGCGAGATGTGGCAGTATCGGAAGTAAGGGAAGACGTCCTCACAAAGCTAAGGGGTGAGTGGTGGAATTGTTTATGTTAGGGTACTACTAGGGGTTGACCTATTCGTCACACATTGCTGGTTGCCTAGCAACAAGGTCCACTAAGCCATCAGAAATGGATGTAGTCACATGTAACCTTCAAAGATTCTGTTGTATAAAATATACAACAGAATGTGTTATGTTGAAACGGTGGCCCCAAATGTGTTTCTTGCCATATGTTAAAATAAAATTAACATATGGCAAAGTTTGTTCAAGTGAGCACTGTAATATAAGGACAAGATTGCACAATAAAGCCTGGTTTTTTAAAGGCTTCGTATAATAATAATAATAATAATAAGGTTTATTTCAGACAAGACGTCCATATATGTATACATAAAATACAATTAAAAAAAAAAAAAAGTACAATACATATAATACAATCAAAGCAATGAGATCAACGTAAAAATATAAGTGTAAAATTTAAAAAGTTATGTCTAAATATATGAGGAAATGAATTAAATAAGTTGTAAAAATAAATATAAAATAAAATAAAAAATGATTAAAAAATAAATACAATACTAATGACATGTGTACAATAAAGACCTCCAGTATGAGTACAAATGGCTCTTAAAATGAATGTCGGTATGAAGGTAATTAATAAAAAGGATATTATCTGACTGATGAAGACGACATAAAAGACTGAATATTGATGAACGAATGCGTTCATTGAAGGATTTAATATAGTTGGTGGCAAACATAAAACTTGCACTACATCTTGGGGGTAAGTTTAGTAAAATTCTGAGGCTATTATTGTATGCGACAGTAATGCTTTTGAGGCTATATTTTTTGAATGTGCACCAAAGACTAGAAGTATACATAGGAGCACAGTATGCTTGAAATAAAATAATTTTGGTAGAAATATTACAAAGACAAAATTTTCGAGCTAATACATTGGCTTGGGCATAAAGGCATCTTTTTTGTCTGGCAATGTCGTCATCATCAGTCAGGTTATTGTTGATTATATGACCAAGATATTTACATTTTGTAGTATAAGGTAATGGATGGTTATCGAGATGGATACAATGAAAATGTTTCCTGTCCTGGGATTGGTTGTCAATAACCATACAAAAGGACTTCTTGGCATTATAAGTAATATTGAACAATTCGCCATACTTGGCACAACAATCAGTAAGTTTTCTCAAACCAGCAACACTGGGAGAAAAAATACAGAGGTCATCAGCATACATCAAGTGGTTGATTAAGGTGCCAGCATAAAGACAACCAATATATAATTTGTTTAGATTAACGCTTAAGTCGTCCATGTACACATTGAAAAGATGGGGGGAAAGGATTCCACCCTGTTTAACACCATTGGAAACAGTAAAAAAGCTAGAAAATCCCTGACACCATCTGATGGTAAATTGTTGGGTACCGTACCAGTGGTATAGAATGCGTACAATAAAAGCTGGACAGCCACGATCAATTAATTTACCAAATAGCTTGCTGTGGTTAACTTTGTCGAAGGCTTTGGAGGCATCCAACATAGTAACATACATAGAAGACCCATTAGCAATATAGTTTCGAAAAAGTTCTTTTAACAGAAATATGAGCATCTCAGTAGAGTGATGCTTTTTAAATCCAAATTGATTGTCACATGTAATGAGAAATGGGATAGCCCTGGATAATATTAATGATTCAAATAGTTTGCTAGCTACTGTGGCAAGGTCAATGGGTCTATAGTTATTATTGTCTGACAAATCACCAGATTTATTTTTAATGATAGGAGCTATGATTGTTGTCATCATAGTATCAGGTAAAAAACCATGTATTAACAGACTGCTATACAACAAAGACATAAGAATATGTAGTTTTTCGTTAGCATACTTAAAATGTTCATTACTGATATGGTCATAGCCACAGGCTTTACCAACAGGCATAGCAATTATTAATTCTTGTAGTTCTTTAACTTTAACAACCATATTGTCGCTAAGTTGAATATTGCTACAATACATGTCAATCTTATGAATGTGAACAGTAGACTCGGGTACAGAGTTAAGCAGTGATTGGTAATGTTGAAGCCACATATTTCTGACGTTTTCAGCACCACAGGCACCTCCAACATTACTGGGGTTAGGTAACCTGGCATTGTTTGCTTGTTTGATGCCCTTCCAAAAGTTTTTTAAATCATGGCTGCTCAGATTGGAAGCTAGTCGCTCCGCTTTAAGAGATTCAGCATTTTTTTCGCAATGTCTTTTGTTGCGTTTAAACTGGGCACGTTTAATTTTCATTAAGTCATACAAAGAACCATGTCTCGGACTCCCAGCAGACCGCCAGATGAGAAAAGTTTCTCTGGCAGCTTGATGAGAGTCCCTGACTAGGTCGTTCCAACCAGGAACATTGAATTTTCGGGATGTGTTATACGTTTTAGTAGGAATGACATCGGAAGCATCCGTAAGAGAATGTATGATATCATTATAAAATTTGCACAAGAGCAGCTGATGGGCTACATCATGGCAGTTAGGATTGGTACAACTTAGAGCAGCATGTGGTACGTCAATGCCGGATAAAAGAGAACCAGAATTGTTGTAATAGTTGAGAAGGTCATGGGAGGAAGCACAATCCCACATGGGACTGGGCTTACAAGTTTGTTGCGTAGTGGATGATTCAGAAGTAGGTAGTAATTTGATAGAAATGGTAAACGATAGAGGAAAATGATCCGAAGAGACACAGTCATAATTAATTACCATATCAGAGACAGATGAGTGACTGGAGTGGGTGCAAAGCACATGATCCAGCCAGCTCCTAGAGCCATGGGCGTCACTAACATATGTAAACGAATCGGGGGGAAGATACTTAATGTCACTTGGGATAAAGTGGCATTCACTAATAAAAGAATTTAGAAATGGTGAAAATAAGCTAGTCTTGATTAAATCAGCATTAAAGTCTCCAACAATAAAAATATTACTTGAATCAAATGAGTCAGTTATGGCTTGGATCTTGCCTAAAATAGCTTGATATTCATCAACATTATCATCGCTCTGATATGGTAGATATACATTAAGAACAAGAATTGTGGCATTAAAAGTAGTGATTTTTAGACCAAGAAGTCTTTTCTCGTCGTCATAAACCAAAATTTCGATGGATGGGTCAAGTGATCTTCGCCATAAAAAACAAAGACCACCGTGAGGACGACCACTGAAGCCATCACCATAATCGATGGAGCTAATGCCCCTAGCACTGAAGTCAGAGTGCAAAGAATTAATATATGAAAGGCTCTGTTTGGGAAGCCAATGTTCTTGCACAGCAAGTATATCACATGCAGTTAAAATGTTGATCAAATCAAGTGAACTGTTCCGTATGCTTCTCGCATTAAAGGAAGCAATACGTATACGACAGTCTATAGGTGTGTCGAATTAGCTGTGTTGTGTTTCCTTGGAGGAAAGTATCGACCAATCTTAGTGCCAACTGGCCAAAGGTTGGCGTCATAGAGAGTGTTCGGTCTGCCAATGTCGACACACAGTTTGAAAGAGGCGTAGTAGTTGTGAGTTGATGGAATGCGTTCACAGGTGCACTTCATCTTCAAGTTAGAAGACACATACGTCGAGACGTCCACACATGATGTGTCGGTATGAAAACCGGTTAAAAAGTAATCCGCCGATACAAGTCGAGCGGGAGCACATTTGAGTCCACACTTGACGGACGATTTTCCAGTGGTCATTTGATGCGTTTTGTGTTGCTTAACACTAACAGATGACACATACGTTTTCGTTGATGGCTTGCGTGGTTTCTTGGAGACAACGTCGGTCCACAGTGGCGAAGATGTGTTACCGGTAGGCGTAATAGATGTAGTGGTCTCGACTGACTGTTGTGGAGCAGGGGGCGAGCCCATCAGGGAAGTGATCGCTGATTCAATCGAGATTGACGCCGCAGATTGTAGAGGAGTGATTGGCGGAGATGTTGAGCTCTGGGATGATCTACAGCGTTCAGAGGAGATGGCGAGACGTGTAGGCACGAATTTGGCGGCTGTCGTTGTAGCAACATCAGCAGTAATGATCTGCGGCAGTGGCAGCAGGGATTTCGCAGTGGCATTCACGAGTTTGGGCACTCCTGAAGTAAGTGACGACACCAGAGTAGAGATCTGCGTCGACAGTGTAGACACTGAGTTGGTTAGTAGCTGGAACGCGTCATCGGTGTCGTTCTGTTTGTTCTTGCACATAGTGATTTCACGGGATAAAGAGGAAACGTCCACATGATTAAAGTCGATGTTTGGCAGCTTACCAAGATCACGGGCCACGAAGATTGGTATGTGATTCGGGTCAATTTCGTCCAGGACTTTGGAGATGTCGTCGATGTTGTGTTTCGCTCTGTCTGAACCTTGACGTTTGATACGCCGGTTTTTTAAAGTAACGGAAATGTGCGAATGCAGAACGTCTTTGGCTTTATTGATGTCAGTGTCCGTAAAATTGTCAAGTACAATTCGGAGAAGTACAGAACGCGGCAAGATGTCCATTCTATTTATATAAAAGCATAAGAGTTCGTTGATGACAATGACGTTGTCGCCGGTAGCTGTCATGGGCGTGGCCATAGCGTCGGGCGATAATAGAGGTCAGCTGATTTTGGTTCAGGTTTTTCGTTACATGCTCGATTCAGCTGTCACTTCCGTTCATCGGCATTCGATAACGCTGGTCGACATCCTCAAGTGTTTGCCGACAGTCAAGAAAACCTGAGTATACTTTGTTTAGTTTGCAAAAAATTGGCGAGATTTATCACCCGTCGAGGGAGCGGCTAAACAACTTTTGCTGGCAAAGCATTTCTTTCATACATTTCGTATAATATGTGGTTGCTGAATTGTGGAAGAAATTACTGGTCACTTGACATTCAAAATGGACATTTGATTGCATCCTTCAAGAAGTTACTCCACTAGTATCTGAGTACCACACCACAATTTTAAATGTATTTGTTTTTTAGTTTTGTTTTTCTGTTTCATTAATGTGTCTACTGTGTTATCATTCAGTTTGGCAGTAAACATATAATCCAGATGCATGATTGTATTTATTTAATATGGGTACAATTTGTCTATGCCTGTTTCAGAAAGTTACCCCACAGCTGATGTGAATCTCATGATGGATGCATTTGGCAGTTTATCAAAGCAAATATTTAGGGATTTAATATTTGAAACCAACACAAGGTAAGCTTTTTGTTCAGTACAAAATCTATCAATTTGCAATTTGTCATTGGGTTTATTCTAACAAGCCAGGATTAAATTTATGACAACAATAACTCTATATGACAGGCTAATTCTGCCGTTTTTCCTTGATTTTCCTGATGTGAAATTATTTTGTATTAAAGCCATTCATTATTGTATTATTTGTATTAAAGCCATTCATGTATTGAGCCATTCATTGTTACATTAAATGTAGTGGTAATTCATATTAAACATGTTATATTTTTTTATTTGTACTGCTTCACAAAATATGTATTACCAAATGTATTAAATTTGAGTTAATTAAATTGTGTGTGTGTATAGCCTATTTTTTTCAGTATCACTTATCTCTATTTGGGGTACATGTAAATTACACTTATTCCTTTGTAAATACAGAAAGTCTAAACCATGGCTAGGCGTCAGTGTTGTTCCCAGCAAGTTCTCACTCAAAATATATTTCCAAACAACTTCAAGCTCGGTTTATGTGTGTTGTTCTTGAAGGTGTGACGGCCGGACACTGACCGACCTACGACCTATATCCTGTGCAGTGGACCTCTTCAAACCTCTACATGGGTCAGCTGTCTTCCAGAGGGGACAAACACAGGTGGGGGTACATTGTAGCTTCAGCTGTGACATTTTTACTGTTTGAATCATTGTACCTGTGCTATGTGTTGTGAAATTGTATGAAATAACAAAATATTATGTCCAGTGATGCAGTTGTGGAAGATGTTTTTCGTTATTGGTAAATTGTTGCAGTTTTTTTCAAGTACAGAAAGAGCCAGTTGTCATGTGTGTATATATAGGAAGAAGGATGTGTGTGTGCATGTGTGTGTGTGTGTGTGTGTGTGTGTGTGTGTGTGTGTGTGTGTGTGTGTGTGTGTGTGTGTGTGTGTGTGTGTGTGTGTCCATCTGCCTGTGCATGCGTATGCCTTTGTGAATATTCTCTCATAACATTGAAAATGTATCATAATTTCCTATAAACAAACACAAAATTGTTTGTTTATACATGTGTCTAGACCAACATGGAATAGTATTAAACTGTCTGTGCAGTTAGTAGCAAGAACAAATGATACTGTCCCACAAATTATCTGTATTTTGTTGTTTTGGACACAGGTTCTGGCAACAGTGACATTTGACTCGTTGGACTCAGCAGCAAAAGTAGACACGATATCATCCATTATAGCGTATGTATCCAAAACATACATTTCAACTATACATGTATGTATAGACATTAGAAAAAAGTATACATTTTTAAATGTGTTGGAATAAGAGGCATACGGCAAGATAAATGTTTTTCATCCATGTATCAAGGTATGCACCGCCATAGACAAAGCGTCTGTTTGAGCTTGATGTTTGGTGAAAAATAAAACCTCATTGTAATGTTGGATGTTGTAACTTTATTGGAAATGTTAGATATACATAATCCTTTTTTTGGAGAACTAATCCATGATAATGTTGTTTCTCGGTATATCGCTGTGGTGAAAAACATGCATTTAATAAAACAGTGCATTTAATTTCAGGGGTGTTAAAGAAAAGAACTTCTTCCTCCATTACGAGGTAAAGTGCCAATTTCACTCAGCTATGTTCAGCACCACTTTGGTCTTAGTTTGGTTACCTTCACGATCATATAAACACTGTTTTATTTGTGTTTTTATTAAATACTTTTTCACATTGTATTATATATTTGCTGGATTCGGTCCTTTTTTAAAAATAACTTGTCGTGAGACAAGAAGTCTAAATAAGAATACAACAAGTGGGTGAATCAGTTGGTTACACTTTACATTTCAGTTCCCGCCATATGCTATAAATGAGACAGGTCGACCTGGGGGCATCGGAAGAAGAGAACTAGGACATGGTAAATTGAAAACTTAATACATTTTATAAAGTTATCTGTGGGTTCGTCAGTATTAACAAATTTCTTTATATCGTCTTATTTATTAAATAATTATAAAGCACCAGTGCTAGTGTAACTAACTTCACTGTTAATATAAACTAAAACAGATTAAAATACAACTGTCAACAAGGTCAGATGACTGACGCAAATAAATTGGTTAAAGATGCTACACAAGAAAATATCTCGATTAAGTGGTGTGGGCTTTCAAAAACCAGTGATGGTAACTATGAAAATGTTGATATTTCAGGAGCTCTGGCGGAGAAGTCTTTGAGGCCAGTTGTTCCCAGGGACAGCCCATTCACCATCCGAGTCACGGCCGAAGTCCTCGAGTCAAATGGTGAGGTTATGTGTGGTGATTCTAAGTTCTTTTAATTCAGTTAGTACGTGTTTAGCATTTTGTGATGAAAATGTTTGTATAGCAGTTGTTTTTAATGGTAAAAAGACAGTTTTGGAAATGTATTATTATTGCAACAACCATCCACAATTGATGTGGACTAGGATCTTTCTGGCCAGATTGCCACTTTGGACAAGTAGTGGATAATGTAAGCCAGTCATTCAGGTTTTTTCAAAGGTGGCCATTATAGATCTCCGAACATGGTAACCTGGAGTATAGACGCTTTATAAATGCTTCAATTGTGATTATTACATAATACAAATGTCATTGTTTCATTGTACTAATGACGGTCTGCACTGTCACAGCTTTGGCTGATATTATGGTGTTGTACGATATATTTCTATGACAGAATATTGATGTATTGTACAATATTCTATGTCAAATCTTACCAGATTCTGGCAGCTTCTGAAGCTTGATTAACAGCAAACTGTTGAAACAAGCCAACTGGTGATTGTAAAGTTTGCTATTCTGATAGTAATCCACAGTTACCAGTTCATGCTGTGCAAACATACTACCCGGTACTTCAATTACTGCAGCTGTTAATTATTTACTCCAAAACAATGTGCTTCACCATACAAAACAGCTTCACACAATCCATGTCTATCGTCAAGGTACATCAGTGGTACAAATATAAAACAAGATTTAAAAATTAATTTAAATAACTCATTGTGAAGAGATTCATGAGACTAGGGAGTATAGTATCAATATGTTATTCATTTCTTTGTTTTTCAGTTAAATTAAAATATTTCTTTATAATATTAAAAAAAATTAAATAATACTGTGAATAACAGAGAGGATTGTGTGGCAGTGATTTTGTGGCAGTGATAACACATTAATTAGATTACATTAGTTTCATGTAATGTTCCAGTACTGGTTTGTGGTGGAGTGTTTATGATAAAGGTATTTGCTACGTTCAGGTTCATCTTCGATGGCGTCTGTGTGTTCTGGCAGCCTCGCGCTCATGGATGCAGGTAAACGGCTTCTCTTGTGAATGTTGTCTTCAGTTGGAGTGCTTTTTATTCTAACAAGTTTTATTTTATTCTAGTTTCATAAGTTGCCGCTTATACTACACTATTGGTTTCACTGGTTATAAATGTTACACTTTGATGAAATTAATAATGTATTGTTGACACACACACACGCACACACACACACACACACACACACACACACACATCACCTATTTGGCTTCGTTATTTTAAATATTACTAATTGATGTTAAAATATCTAAAATCATAAGCTGCATAATTTTATCGAATATAAACACTGGCTCCAGAAAGGCTATATTAAAACGAGCCTTTCTGGTGTGACTAATTTGCCGTGTAATCGTAGGAGTTGCCATCAGCAGTGCTGTGGCGGGCGTGGCCGTTGGCGTGGTAACAAGACAAGACGAGGCAGGTGACATCACGGACTACAGACATCTGACCGACCTTCTGGTGAGAACACTGCATCCAGTACCAAGGACAGTACTCTTGAAATAATATTTGTGTAATTGTCAAGGCAGGTCTTCAGTAGTTGAGAATTGAAATGGCCAATAAAATGACATTTATTAATTAAATTGGTAGGAATAACATGACAAATATAGGACACTGAGCCCCTGTCCAGTGTCACCTACTGGTTTCTCCGAGGCCAAACCTCACAAGAACGTTCTACATATAAAACTAATATATGCAAGAATACAAACATTCCCACCAAATACAATTTTTTTACTATAAAAAGGTGTGTCCAATTCGCCACAAGGTCACCGAAATCACTGTGACCACCCCACAATAGTTATTAGTGTGGGTATCATATATTTTTGTTCCTTTTATGTTTTATTTTGTCATCATCTGCCAGTGTATAAGCAGTCAAGAATGAGATAATCATAATAATATTTATTGTTACACAAGGTTTACTGCAGCACGACAGAAAACAATACAAATACATTATGCAACAATTGGTACTAAACAACACATTACGAAACGTCGTACTCAACTTCAGCATTAAGCTCCAAAGTAAGTTAATTATACTACAATAAACACATTACTTGTGTTCTGTATTTGTGTCATAATTAAATGTAAGTCATAATTCAAAAGAACAATGGTGTGCAGTCATATCAGTATTTATACTGTACAATTCAATGTGATGGTCAACTTTTCAGAAGTCCTTTTGATGTGACTTCACAAAATTGGTATTTTAAAACTGCCAGAGTGCAGGATGTTAACAGAATATATCAACATCTAAAAAACTATCTCTAAAGATTATATACCATGTAAAGTTCAGAGGAATTCTAAAAGCTGTTAGTTAAATGGACATACTTAGTGAGCCAGGGGGTGTTTCGGTGTCAGGGCATCGAGGACTACATGGGTGACATGGACTTCAAGATGGCGGGTACAAAGACAGGCATCACGGCCCTACAGGTCGACGTCAAACTTGATGGTCTCCCTCTCAACATCATCATGGAGTCAGTCCAAGGAGCCACAGGTACGATGTCGTGCCAAATCCTCGGATTGCTAAAGTCTGTTTTCTTTATAGTTTCATCTGTGCCAAACTACTGGAACATCCTGTTTAGTTAATTCAGAATAATATTTGTTTTAGTTTGTGTTGGATGTAGATGTAGTATATGCTGGATGTAGATGTAGGTTACTGTGTGGTGTGTTGTATGTAGATGTAGTATATGTAGATGTAGTTTATGTTGGATGTAGATGTAATTTATTGTCAGGTATGTTAGATGTAGATGTAGTATATATTGGATGTAGATGTAGTTTATTGTTGGGTATTTTGGATGTACTATATGTTGGATGTAGATGTAATTTACTGCCAGGTGTGTTGGATGTAGTATATGATGGATGTAGTTTATGTTGGATGTATATATATAGTTTATGTTGGGTGTAGATGTAGTATATGTTTGATGCAAATGTAGTTTATGTTGGATGTAGTTATAGTATATGTTCGATGTAGATGTAGTAAATGTTCGATGTAGATGTAGTTTATGTTGGATGTAGATGCTCGGAAGAAGATCCTTGAGATCATGAATGCCACGCTGCGACTGCCTCGTGAGGAGAGAAAGGAGAATGGGCCAGTGTCGGAGAAGTTACACGTACCACCTCAGAAACGGGCCCGCTTTGTAGGGGTCGGAGGTCACAACCTCCGCACCCTGATAGCCGAAACGGGCGTATCTGTGAGCCCCATTGACGAGACAAGCTTCCAAGTGTTTGCGCCCAATCAGCTCGCCATGGACGAAGCACATGAAAAGATTGAAGAACTCTTAAATGAAGATGTGAGTAGACAGTTGGTGTAAGATTGTGTTTCATGTTTTAAATTTGCATGTTTCTTTTTTATTTCTATGAATTGGTATGGGAAAATGTTCATGATTTGTCATGGTCTGAAGAGATCACCAGTCTGTGTTACATAGCTTCCCCTACCAACTGCTATGAAAATGATATCAGTAAATCATAAAGAATTTGATATATTTATAAATGCCAACAGTGTATGACTTCTTGATTACATATCAATTTTAATAATAACTTGTTAACTGATCAGTGTATAATAAAACATAACAATTAATAAATAATATTAGCTTAAGTCCCCTTCTTGAAAGCGAACATTATATACATTTTAAAATGATTTAACACTATATATACATATATAAAAGTGGACAATATGATATATACATGTACAATGTTAAATATGTAAATAAAAACAGTATTAAGAATAATTTATACCATTTCACTTGTACAGCGAGAGCCGGATTTGGAATTTGGCGCCATCTACACAGCACGAGTGGTCGAGGTGAGGGACTACGGTGTCATGGTTCAGCTGTTTCCCACAATGCAACCAACTCTCATCCACAACTCACAACTCGACCAGCGCAAAGTGAGTACAGACTGAGGACAGGTAGGGTAGAGTGGGGCACTGTCAGTACAGCCTGAGGACAGGTAGGGTAGAGTGGGGCACTGTCAGTACAGACTGAGGACAGGTAGGGTAGAGTGGGGCACTGTCAGTACAGCCTGAGGACAGGTAGGGTAGAGTGGGGCACTGTCAGTACAGCCTGAGGACAGGTAGGGTAGAGTGGGACACTGTCAGTACAGACTGAGGACAGGTAGGGTAGAGTGGGGCACTGTCAGTACTGACTGAGGACAGGTAGGGTAGAGTGGGGCACAGTCAGTACAGGCAGGACAGGTAGGGTAGAGTGGGGCACAGTCAGTACAGGCAGGACAGGTAGGGTAGAGTGGGGCACAGTCAGTACTGACTGAGCTCAGGTAGGGTAGAGTGGGGCACTGTCAGTACAGACTGAGGACAGGTAGGGTAGAGTGGGGCACTGTCAGTACTGACTGAGGACAGGTAGGGTAGAGTGGGGCACTGTCAGTACTGACTGAGCTCAAGTAGGGTAGAGTGGGGCACTGTCAGTACAGACTGAGGACAGGTAGGGTAGAGTGGGGCACAGTCAGTACAGGCAGGACAGGTAGGGTAGAGTGGGGCACAGTCAGTACTGACCACTGAGTAGAGCGTGCCACTCGGAACAGGCCAGCACATTACATTTAGTGTATGAAACTCAGTAGAGGCTGCTGAGGCTGGACTCATGTAGGAGAGAGTGGGGCATTCCCAGTATTGTTAGATTTTTAATCCTTTAGCTATTTTACACACAAAAATTAATTCGTTGGTTGAATCTGTCGTGTATATCGACTGTCGACTACTTGTATGTAACATGATGTTTTTTAGCCATACCTATATTTTTTATTATTTTAGTATCTTACTTTATTATTAACTTATTAATCTATTTTATTATTCAGTTATTATTTTGTTTTTCTATTAATTTACTGCTGATAAGTTTACGTTGCACATTAGGATTTTTATAAGCTTTGTCTGTATATTTATTTACTATTTTCATTTAACATTTTATCTTTTCTGTGCTGTATTTCTAGGCTGTATTTATTATGTACATTTTATAGATTTACATTTCACAAATGTTGTATTTTATGCGACACTGAGCGGAAGTATATTCTGGATATACGGCGCCTTACAAACGAAAATTATTATTTATGTTTCGCAGGTGAATCACCCCAGTGCACTTGGCATTCAGGAGGGACAGGATATTTCTGTCAAGTACTTCGGCCGGGACCCTGCCAGTGGGAAGATCCGCCTCTCTCGCAAGGCCCTGTACGCAGGAGCATCCACAGTTGTGAAGAACCTCATCAACCGCAGCTGATGATGTTGATGCCATAGACACTTGTTTCTGCATTTGACTGTGTACTTAATAGTTTTACGCATCATAAATTATGTGTTCTAATAAACTAACTAGAAGCCTGTAGTTTTCAAATGATCTACACTAGGTTTGTACCTAATTATCTTTCTCCGACCAGTGTGCAGTAAAGTTTTACACATTGCAAATATATGAACAATTACCGGTAAGAACCTTAGTTGTATGACATGCAGTATTTGAATACATATTTATGTAAACCAGCCACTCAACTAATGACAAAACAATATTACCATTACATTTTTTTTTAATCAAAGCATAGCCAGTTTCTTTAAGAGAGGTGATATAAAAACCAAGATGTAAAATTGTGATACAAACATGTTTACATATTGCAATCATGTGCATGATTTTGAAGATGTCTGTTTATAATAAAATGTGTCATCTATTGAGTTTATGTGTAACAGTTTAGTGGATGTATATTTGCACATAATATAGACATGTCTAGACACATAAATAATTCCTGGATATGCCGCTGAGGCAAAGCTTTGTTTCATAATTCCATACAAGGAAAATATTCATATTTACCCTCGGACAGATGTTCCCCAGAATCAATGAAATTGATTTTTCATTGTTTGGCTGGTAGACTGAGTCAAAATAAAAGAAGACTTATGTATGGTATTGTAGTCGTAGATACAATCCCTTTTTACGACATCATCGAATTGCAATATATGTATAATAGTAACAACGATCTCATCGTGAAGACCATCGGCCAGAGTATACTGAGCCCGCATCCCTTCTGTAGTGTGTTCCTGTGTGGTACAGGGACATAGGGCATGAAGGTGTCCTCCAGTGCAGTGTCATATATCCTTGGTCTTGGTCACAGGCCACTTGGACTGAAACTATCATACCATGTATAGAACAGTGAACGAGACCTGGTAAAATGTCTACTGTCGACTACATGGACGGTAAATACTTTTCCTTCTTTGACTCTTAAGCGGCTGTTCTGTCATCCCATGACTTGCCATACAGCTCCAGGAACATACGTCATAATCCCCACCAAGTATGGGTGTGAATCAGGAAGGACATTTGTAAAGATTGTCAACAGTTACCGCACCTGTTTTGTCGGTTAGGTACATATTGCATATTTATTGTTGTTCTTATAAATTACTACAATGATTGACAGACAATGTACGTTACCCCAATGAGAAAATAATCATAATTATTCATAAACAAATGAATACCTTTATTTCATGTGGAAAATAAATGATGCAGTAGTATGGGGTAACTATGTAAGAATGTAAATAAATACTTTGTCTGAAATAATGCAATAATATGAAATAAATATTAAAAATGTAAACAATATATATGTATGTATATTATATATATATATACGTCTAAAGGCAGCTTATGTCGACCAGTGCCTAGAGGTCCGGCTTATGTAGACCAGGCATATGTTTTTATTTAATACATTTTCCAAAGATGTAAAACTGGAACATTGTTTCTAATACTAATGTTTAACACATAATGAACCATAAATCAAAATATTTCAATAAATAAGGTATATGCAAAAAAATCGGTCTACACAAAAACCGCATATGCATAGATGCCGATTTATGTAGACTGGAGCAACGCCGGAAGCTGCACATATTTATTTAGCTTTTTTTGCGGTAGACCGCCGAGTCTAGTATTTGATGGTACATGTTTGTACATTGTATTTAACAATTTAGTGGATGCTGTAAAATGAGTTGCCGAGTACCAATGGCAAAGCCAATATTCAAGGGATCTATCGGTTCGCAACAAAGACAAAATGCAAGTTTTACTAATTTACACATAATAATATAGCCTTTTGCATCAGTTTGAAGCATATCATACACTGAACATGAAACTCCAACCCTTCGTTCAGTATATACCATAAATATAGATTTATAAGAACTTTGACCCGGTACACATAACCCGGCACACAATATACTCAAGGAGAAAACATGCTCAAAATCACTTAAGATGTTGTTCATTTAAAAATTAATTACGCACAGTACTTCACTGTCATATGAACTGTGTGCACAAGCAATGGTACTGATCAATTTAATTGTGTTAGTTGTGAACTAACACGTCGAATCTTTATGTAGACCAGTTTTGGTCTACATAAAACAGCGGTCTACATAAGTCGGTCTTATATGCATAATCGGTCGACATAAGCTGCCTTTAGGAGTATATATATATATATATATATATATATATATATATATATATATATTATACTTAGCATGCAAAACACTTCCTTCACATGGTACAGTGTAAGAAGCTCTGTTTGATATCTGTTTATTCCAGGAATTGGAAACATGTCACATATAGCTTTTTGACTTACAAACGGTACGGTTTTACGCCTAAGAAGTAACGGACGCACCAAACGCGAGCGCTATTTATTAGTCCGTATCTACTGGTTGTTGGCAGCCCTCTGATATGCAAATATACTCCTGAATTATGTCTTTCTTTCTTTCACAAACAAAACTAAGTAAAATCGATCATGCCGGCTAAGATTACAAATAATTAAAACTATTTACATAAATCAAGAAATAAGATGACAAACTCGAATTTATGTATCTCCAGTCACGACTCACGTGTGGTTTGTTTATGTCGATTGACCTCTGACCCAGAAGATTTGGCGCATGCGTAATCGAAACTCCGCGCTGGCTTATGTCACATGATATCCAATAAAGTTTGAATTTTTTTTTTTAAATATACCGTGACTCCATGCTCATCAAACCATGGGCACATATCCTGTAGATGGTATGTTTTGCAATGGTGTTCAACCGTTTCAGCTCCTCTTTATTTTGTGGCAGGATGTTTTCGGCTACACCGCTTCTACAACTAGAACCATAACGCAGCAGTGGCGCCAGCTGGCGATTATTGTATGGCGTTATTCTGTGCGGAATAGTTCCAGTGTGATGCGTGACGGCAAAATGGCCGACAACATTGTGGAACCTTGCGAAAGTAACCCTCCAGGAAGTGTAAATGACCTCTCCGAAGAGACCAAAAAGGAGGCTGATGAGTTCAAGGAAAAAGCAAACGAATACTTCAAAAGTGGGTGTTGAAATTATCATAGAGTGGGTTTATTTGTCAAAATGCACGCTACCTTTAGTCTAGACTCGAGGTCTACCGGTCTAGCGTGACAACGCCGTGCCCAAGCATGGAACTGGACGCGTACCATGCACTGGGATACTATTGTGACTCGTGAGAACACTAACTATGGGTACACCTATGTAACTGTGAAGAGTAGACTGTATCCGTTACCGTATTATTGAATAGAGAATATTGTTGCCAGCAACTGGATTATTATTAAATTATCTAAACTAAAGACAGTAAAGTTGTAACTCTATTGTTTTATTGATTATTGTAAAAACTGGATCATCTCAGAGCGTTGATGTCCGAAATGAAATTAAACTGGCCGTAACCCACCATTCCAGACAAACGCGGTTATAAACATTAAATTATTGATATTTAATCAATCAGTCATTATTCCAGACAAAACAGATATTGATATGATCACTCATCAGTGATGTAAATATGGGTATACTTAAAAATGTAAATTATAAAATATCGATATATAAAATATATATAACATGCTTTTGAATATAACTTTTTAATCCCTTTGTGCATGAACATTGTTTTGTCATTTTTTGTGGCCATTCAGTGTCATAGCTCTCACTGTAATTTCCTTTTAGTTTTGTCTGCCTATTTGCTGTAGTTAATACACATTACTTCTAATTAATGTTATGTCTTATTTAAAACGGAAAACCCATCAGAAATGTGTTCAGTTTTTATGTATATCAATATGTGCAAATATATAGACTGCAGCTTGCATGATCATTGATTTTAACCCTGCAGGTGACCAATAAAATTCATCTGCAGTATAACTGTTCCTATAAAAATCATACTTAACTTTGCTAATATTGGTAATAAAAATATGAATGTTGCGTCATTTGAATGCTAAAAGAATGCTTTATTATTATAAAATTATATCTGTAGAACAAACTACAATTATGGGGATATTTCTATCTGAAATTGAACTAAAAAATTAACAAATATTTTATTCTGCTGCCAGATAATGATGGCGTGAATGAATATACTTCACTGTTTAGACAAATGTAGCATGTATTATCTGCTAAATAAAATATCTCCCAAATATGGGTGGCATCAACGTCACAGGCTTTGTAAACTTGATTGTGAAAAATCTGTCACTGAATCTACGATGCAAGGAAAAATATACACAATCTAGACAAATCTATTAGCTATCTGGTGATACCAAATGTTCATGTACGTGTCAGTTCCGTGTGATGGAAATGAAAATTGTGTGCCTTTGGGCCGGTTTTCGGCCCTGTTTCCATTATAGTTCAAATGTATCATAGTGAGTGGAATTATGTCTTTGGCTTGATTGACTACTGTAGACTAATTGGCAGGTAGGTTTACTAGACTGTCCTTATCTGTACTATTGTACCAACTAATGGGTAGCTCTTTCCCCTGCACTAGAGGAAACCTGGGTTCCTTTGTCTTAGCCCAGGATGTTTACACATTCAGTGACAGCAGGATTCTTTGAAGCACCTTCCCTGTGAATACCTGTCTAAGGTATAGATAAGTTTCACTGGCTTCCCATGCTTCCCCATTCATTTGTTGATGCTAATGTTTCACCAGCATCACTTTAGGCCATTTTTCTCAACTGCCTGCCCACTGTTGACATTACCACAGGTGTGAAAAACATCTGAGCCAGTTTATGCTTTACCTTTTGTTGGTAATTTGTGTGTGTGTGTGTGTGTGTGTGTGTGTGTGTGTGTGTGTGTGTGTGTGTGTGTGTGTTTGCAAATTAATACAGACCAAATGTCAAATACATGTCCTTTTGTGATTTTCAATACAAATACAAACATTTCTGTGTACAAATACACATTTAAACTAGTGCTGGTTCGATACCAGGTTTTGTTCGATACCGATCGATACCTGAATTTTGTTCGATACTCGATACTTACGTTGTAAGTCTAATATTTAGATAGAACACAGTTCCCAGTAGAAACAGTATGCAACAGAAGTAGTGCTGGTTCGATACCAGAATTCTTCGATACCGATCGATATATTGCTGGTTCGATACCAGAATTCTTCGATATCAATCGATACCAGATTTTTATTCGATTCTCAAAATTTACTTTGTAAGTGTAATTCAGTACAGTAGAGATCTCCAAAGAAACACACTACTATCCACTTAAACTAATGCCACAGAAACACACAATTTTTCACTTACAAGTAGGGAAATATGTGATAATTTTATAGTCATGCAAACAATGATTAAAATGCTATTATCATTTTATGTAAGTAAACAAACAACAGTTTCAATATAATTGATTACTGTTGTAAAATTAAAAGGTAACTGTAATATAAAATTAAAACAATAAAGACAACTGCAATAAAATACCTAGTGACAAATAAATTCATCAATTGCACTGAATTATTTTAAATTAATAACAGTACTTCACCCCAGCTGTTTGTAAATACACTATAATATAGCAGCTTAATTTCAATTCAATGTGTCTCCTAAAGTGACCATCAACAAAAACATAACATACAAATAATATGTTATTATTATATTAAATATAAATACACCTATCACTTATTATAGTGCCACTGCCAGCACAGCTGCACACTCACTGTTATAACTGTTTTATAATTAATTGTATCGTAAAGATAATTGTGATTTAACATATATTAATTACAATTGCACTTCCCAGTTCACACAATTTTTTTTATATAAAACTTAAATTACCACGTTATCAATAACAAGCCCCATAATGTTTTTGCAACTGTTTTCAAGAACCGGTCAGTTTCTTCCTCTACCTCTGGCTCTGCCAGTGGTGAATCTGTTTTGCCACTGCCAGTGACTGGCAGTGTCACAGTGAGTGACAAGTAGATGCAGTAAGCACATCGTCATCGTTAATCAGTCACGTCGTGTATGTCACTTCTTGGCGATGTTTGCCGCAGATACTTAGTAGATTCGGCATCCGATTGCGATTCGCTTCGAATGTCACTAGATGTCCATTGCTCGCTCACTGTCGAATATTTCGATAGAATACGTTCTCGAGTCAATGGCAATGGCGGGCAATGCGACATTGCCCACGACGTCGACGACGCCATACGATGAAAATTGATCATCACGTTTTGATAGCTTCTTGAATGGTGACATGTTTCGTCAAATTCGATGTATTTCCCCCTCTATCTTTGAGATGCCTCTAGCACAGCAGACACTCTTTGTTGGAAAACTGCCAAATTATTAGAGATGAACGTTGCGACTTGTTGTCGTTCGCCTTGGTTGTGGGCATCGTGTACGGCAAATGGTGGCGCCATCAAACGGAACCCGGATAAACATAACCTCCGCATCACGCTCGAATAAATATTTATATTAATAATATTATTATTAAACTAGTTTCATAAATACTAGTGCGTGCAATAAACACTCTATACAAATACTATAGGATGTGTGTTTTTGTACGCGTAACCGTAAATAAAGTAGGGAGAAAGATGACATGGTACTGCCACCAAACAAGAGCGTCACATACAAACTTTGGTTTGGGTAATGAGGCTAAGTGAAGTCTGACCTACGCTAAGATAGTACACAGAAAACAGTTATTATAGAGACTAATTCTACAATAAAGTTTTAGAAAACAATTCACATTTTATGTTATATTATTTTTTAAACAACCACGCCTAAGTCAATTTAGGCTGCGAAGCGCTGTAGTGATAGCTCCTGTAAACAACGTCGTCACCAACAACGATGTTGCGCCTTCGCATCGACTTCGTCGAATGGACTCGGTATCGAAATATCGAAGGTATCGAATAGTGGGCGTTCGATACCAAAAATATCGAAGTATCGCGATACCACTAAATATCGGTATCGAACTTTCGCAAGTATCGCGATACTTCGATATTTTTGGTATCGAACCAGCACTAATTTAAACCCAACCCAGGTCACCTCTAGGGTTGATCACAGTAGATACAATGAATAATTGGTAGGTTTCCAGTAATGCATTTAGCCTCTACCACAATTTAACCTAACATTTTTGAAGTGCTTTTCGTGATGTGAGATCTTTGGTTACACAGAGAAGGACTACAGCCAGGCAATCACCTTCTACTGTGAAGCGATCAAGCTGAATCCAAACGTTGCAGCCTACTACGGCAACCGCAGCTTTGCCTATCTGAAAACAGAATGTTTTGGCTACGCATTGTCAGATGCGAGTCATGCTCTGGATTTGGACAAGACTTACCTCAAGGTGATATCTTCGCACATATAATAGTTAATAGAACTTTGCAGATACATAAACACTGTGTATATATGGTGACTGTGATATTCTGCTATCTACATGCATAAAACATAAGCAGTGTATCTTACTAATTTTACGAAAATGGAATTGTATTTTATTATATTTAGATGAAACAACCTGATGACAATTTGAAAAAATCTGCAAGTTCAAATGTGTACACTTGTTGCATACCTGATTGATTACCTGATAACAATACTAATTATGAATTAATTCTAATGCTTAATAGGAATGTATTTCCTCAAAAAAATCAGAATGTTCTTTTGAAATAATTTATGAAAATTAACGACATTAATGATAATATATAATTTATTTGAGGTGTTTGCAATGTTGTTGCTAGGCCTACTACAGACGAGCATCAGCCAATATGGCACTAGGGAAGTTCAAACTGGCGCAGCGGGACTTTGAAGCTGTGAGTACCTGACTACCTTTTGTGGCCAAAACATACCACATGCCCGTAGTTCATTGTTGATTGAGTGAGCAGTGGTTCACACATTTCAACAAAGTAACTACATGTAACTAATACAGTTAACTGTGTAAATGTGTTTTTCTTAATGACAAAAACAATTCAATGATTAGGTAATTGACAACTTTTTGACATGTTTTCTATTCTCTGTTAGGCATTGTGAACTAATCAGCACTACAAAATAAGTATCCTTATTATTTTACTAAAATGTCACTACTCTTTAACAAGGGCTTTCTTCTATTCTGCTGTCGGTAATTGGTGCTAGATGTTCTGTATTTTCATAACCCACATATCAGTGGCATTCTGATTTCTCCACTTGTCCCAGGTAAGTTTGACTTTAGCATTGTAAAGTTCTAGTAATCGTGGGATTCATGGGCCCTGCTGTTGTTGTCAGGTGATGAAGGCGCGGCCTGGAGATAAAGATGCCCAAGCCAAGTACACGGAGTGCAGCAAGATTGTGAGGCGACTTGCATTCGAGAAGGCAATTGCTGTTGACGACGGCAAGAAATCCATTGCAGACCAGATCAACTTAGAATCAATGTGTATGTGTTATGAGTTGCTGCACCATGCTGTAGAGGAATAGTTCCAAGGGCATTTATTAAGACAAACATAAAGGCATGAGTGTGTATGTAAACTTTAAACAACTCCGTTTTTTTTAATGTTTTTCTCAATTGGATCATTATAGATGCATAGGTATTTGTACTTTACAGAGGAGTTTGATTACTTTTTGATGTTCATCTGCTATTTCAAGATTTGGGGTTGAATGTTTTATGATAGTGTTAGTGTGCAGTTTATTTTCAGATACCAAAAAATTACTTATTCTGTTTACAAATGTCAGATATGGGAACACTTGCTGAATTACAATTTAATACAGACACAGTTTAATTCAAATACGCTTTATCATGCATCTGGTTGACTAATGTTGAAAATCTTTGTAAATTATTGCAATTAACGGTAAGTAAATGTGTTAGCAAATGGTTTATAAGTACCCATTTCATCACTATTTAAGATCTTAAAATGTACACGATCAGTCAGGGCAGCCTGATACACAAATACAATATGGTGTGTATTTGATCAGATGCACCAAATACAAATAAAAAATCAGAATTTGTTGCAAATATTATGTTGTGCCGACACTATTTTTGAAGAGTGAATGGTGTTGATATCTTACATTATTGGACTGTTGTAGCAATTGAGGACGATTATTCTGGGCCAACGCTGGAGGACACAACCGTCACTCTCAACTTCATGAAACACCTCATGGAAACGTTCAAATCACAGAAATGTCTCCACCGCAAATATGCATATCAGGTCAGAACCTACATATAATTATATGTGTTCAATGAATATCTTCTTGTATGGAAGTTGTTTGTTGCAAAATGGAAATATCAGATTTGAATCTAAACATATCTGCATGTGATGAAATCATCTTCTTGCTTGTAAGTTGTGTGTAGAATATATTTTTGTATGTAACTTAGTCTATTCAAATGATAGTAACTTAGTAACTCACAATTTCAATTAATTTTTTAAATCTATAAATTGCTGTTATGTTCTGTGATGCATTAATGTAGGTATGTTAGACACCTGTTTTTATATTGCGTAATAGCAGCATATATCTCTATTCATATGAATTAACCTTGAGTAGCCGTACCTTTGCTGACTACATCATCATCATGGCAGTGTTGTCAGTCTCTGCGGGGTTCACCATTGACGCAGTCTACTCTCCACATACTCATACTGTTGGCAGTGTATTTTCAGGTTGTGACATTGTTATTATTCAAACCTGTTCATCTGTAGATTCTCCTTGATGCGAAGAAATTATTTGCCAACCAAAGCTCATTAGTGGATATCACAGTACCAGAGGTATGTCATGGTATATAATCTGTTTAGTTTTGTTTGTTTTACAAGTAATTTTTTTTATTACTTTAGAACTTGTCGGTTTCAAATTTGTTCCTAAGTTTATAAAATCATTGACAGTATACATTCATGTCTTGCTTATCCGCACATTTTGGTTACCACATTTGTTGGTAGAAGTGAAAAGCGAGAAATCTTATTATGCATGCTATTGATGATGGTTCCCACACAAAATGTGCAAACCGTGAAACAACTGGATTTTTGAACATCAGATAAATGAGACATGACTAATAAAACTATGTTTTTATGAACACGAATGTGTACATTATATATATATATATATATATATATATATATATATATATATATAATTGCTTTATTTATGTTTCATTTGTCTAGGCAAATTTTTACACCTTTAGAGGTCTTTATAATTTATATTATCACATTTATGCTGAATCGAGTTATCAGTTGTTTCAGTTTTGTTTTACTCCACACATCTATCTGTTTCTCAGGGGAAGAAGTTCACAGTCTGCGGAGACATCCACGGCCAGTTCTACGACCTCATGAACATCTTTGACCTGAATGGACTGCCCTCAGAGGACAACCCCTACGTATCCTCACTGCTGTCTCACAGCACTCACTGGTTATCACAGTGATTAATGCGTTCTCTCAATCATAGAGGAAAGCTCTAAACAAAATACTTTTTAAAATATTCATTGATTTATGTGATCAAAATATGTTACCTCAATGATAGAGGAAACCTCTAGACAAAATACTTTTCTAAATATTCACTGATTTATATGATCAACATACATTCCCTCAATGAAAGAGGAAACCTGTAGATAAAATACTTTTCTAAATATTCATTGATTTATGTGATCAAAATACGTTCCCTCAATGATAGAGGAAACCTCTAGACAAAATACTTTTCTAAATCATCGATTTATGTGATCAAATACATTCCCTCAATGATAGAGAAAACCTTTAGACAAAATACTTTTTAAAATATTCATTGATATATGATCAAAATGCATTCCCTCAACGATAAAGGAAACCTCTAGACAAAATACTTTACTAAATATTTATTGATTCATGTGATCAAAATACGTTCCCTCAACGATAGAGGAAACTTCTAGATAAAATACTTTTCTGAATATTCGTTAATTCATGTGATCAAAATACGTTCCCTCAATGCTAGAGGAAGCCTCTAGACAAAATACTTTTCTAAATATTCATTGATTCATGTGATCAATGATAGAGGAAACCTCTAGACAAAATATTTTTCTAAATATTCACTGATGTATGTGATTGAAATTGTTTTGTATAGAACTTTTTAAAATAAATAACAGTTCTAAGACAGCCTACCTCAGTATTATTTTTAGTAGTATATTCAAGTACACTGTATTCTTTTTGTGAGCATTGTGTTCATGGCGGTGTTCATGTTGATTCAAACACTGCTTGCAAAGAAACTAGACACAATGTTTTGTTTCCTTAACTTGTATTTGCAGCTTTTTAATGGCGACTTTGTTGACCGAGGGTCTTTCTCAGTCGAGTGTATATTCACGTTACTTGGCTTCAAGATGCTTTATCCGAATCACTTTTTTATGTCGAGAGGTAAGTCAAGTGTTTATTTTCAGCCACTCATCTTCTGAGTGGTTGTTTACTGTTTTTATTTACTTTGTCAATATTTACTTTGTTTGATGTGCCCTCTGTTTACATAGTGCAATAAGTTCTAGTCATACGATATCAGTGTACATCTTTGTACCTCTGAATAAAATTATTGTTTTATAACCATAAAATAATATGTTAATAGATATCCAGTCTTCGTACAAAATCTAACCCGAACAGTTGTTTATTGTTATGTTTCCAGTAGAATACTTAGAGAAGAACTAGTGTTTCGCTACAACTAGGATCCTCACAGTGTTGAACATTTGAGAAGACATGATATGCCTCATGCACCAGTCTGTCTTGTCATTTACTCGCCCTCCTCCATTTGCAGGGAACCACGAAAGTATCACAATGAACCAAATGTATGGCTTCGAGGGTGAAGTCAAGTCAAAGTATCTTTTCTGCTGTGTTGCTTCCATGGCATCATGAACGTCTACTAAATGGCACACATCAAGTGTTAGTTTCAGTACCTATGCATGGGATGCTCCCAAAACAAACCAGAACAATTTGTGTAGTCCAACTATCCGGTCAAGATTTTTGAAGACCGTACCATCATACAAGTGATTGTTTTAAGTGTCAAACTAAAATTGTTCAAACTAATGTAGATATAACAATTCTATTGACAAGAAAACTTATTTTGCATCAAAATCGCTGGAAACAGAACTCGATAAGACGGTGCCATCTAAGCTGGATTAATCCTATTTAAATGTCAGTTAATCTAATTTTGTTAATTTGCTAAGTTTGTGTATATATTCGCACACATGTTTGAAAACTTTGAACTTGAATGTAATTTTGTTGTTTTGATATTATAATTGACAGTTGATGTGATTGTTTACATTTCTTCAACTCGAATGCATCTACAGTATATTGAACAAATTACACTTTTTATTGCGTGTGTTCCTTGATATGGTGCAGATTCTCACACCAAATGTGTGAATTGTTCACAGAGGTTTTTCAACTCTTGCCTCTTTGCCATTGTATCAACAACAAAATACTTGTAAGTATCATGGTTATGTTACTTGCTAACTCAAACAGCTGCCTGGAAAGAGTCGTAAAGAGACAACAGGGGATACCTTGCACTACTTTGACATTTCTTAGATGATTAGGTAAACAATATGAGGAGACATAACCAGACGTTTTCCAGTGACTGTTGAGAAATAAATGCTTTCATCTCGCAGAAACAAGTGGCAACTAGCTATGATCAGTGTGTGTGTGTGTGTGTGTGGTGCATGCGTGTGTGTCTTTGTGTATGTGTGTGTCTTTGTGCGTGTGTGTGAATCAAGTTTGTTCAAATTCAAATACTGAGGAAACCATGGCATTCTTGGTAACTGGAAATAATCAATGCACACTCAGATAAAAAGTTTATTTGACAAATCAATTAAAAACTGATTAAAAGCTGAGTCTTTTGCTAGCCTATCCAACTGAACCACTGTGTCGTTATAACTCACTGTACAAGGCGTGAATCTTCTTCTGTCCACAGGTAATGCACGGAGGCCTGTTTAGTGATGAGACAGTCACGTTAGATGACATCCGGAAAGTGGAAAGAAACAAACAGCCGCCCGAGACAGGTAAGTCCTCGCATTCTGCCTGACTGGAAGCGGCAGAAATCTATGCAGCTGCAGTATTAATCCCATCTCTACAGATTATTAATTTTCATTAGTCTATAATTATATTGGCGGGTGGCACATTATAAGCAAGCATGCATTCCCATATCTGCCAATGCGACAATGGCAACCGACTCAGCCGTGCAGCACCAAGAGAACATCATCGCCAATAAACTAACGCTCAATCTCAATGTGCTGGCTGCACAGAAGCCACAAAGGACTGAACACAGGCCTGGCAGAACTAGTGGGTCTTGGGTCTTGGTGTCGGAGCAAAACAAACAGTTCCTCACTACAAATTCACTGTACCTAAAGTTCAAATCAATGCAGTATCTGGGAGATTTAACACAACGTGGGAGGACATAAAGTAAATCAAAGTGTTACTTATACAATAAATCAGTGTGAAGCATGAGTACGATTGATGCCGGGCCAATATATGTTAATCATGTGTGAGTTGTGGTCTCACTCTGTTGGAGAAATCATGGGTGAATTGCTGTGGTCTCATTCTGTTGCAGGTTGCAGTGTGTGTGTGTGTGTGTGTCTGTCTGTGTGTCTGTCTGTGGGTGCGTGCGTGCGTGCGTGTGACTTGCTGTGGTCTCACTTTGTTGCAGGAATCATGTGCAAGTTGCTGTGGTCTCACTTTGTTGCAGGAATCATGTGCAAGTTGCTGTGGTCTATCTTTGTTGCAGGAATCATGTGCAAGTTGCTATGGTCTATCTTTGTTGCAGGAATCATGTGCAAGTTGCTGTGGTCTCACTTTGTTGCAGGAATCATGTGCAAGTTGCTGTGGTCTCACTTTGTTGCAGGAATCATGTGCAAGTTGCTGTGGTCTATCTTTGTTGCAGGAATCATGTGCAAGTTGCTGTGGTCTCACTTTGTTGCAGGAATCATGTGCAAGTTGCTGTGGTCTCACTTTGTTGCAGGAATCATGTGCAAGTTGCTGTGGTCTCACTTTGTTGCAGGAATCATGTGCAAGTTGCTGTGGTCTATCTTTGTTGCAGGAATCATGTGCAAGTTGCTATGGTCTATCTTTGTTGCAGGAATCATGTGCAAGTTGCTATGGTCTATCTTTGTTGCAGGAATCATGTGCAAGTTGCTATGGTCTATCTTTGTTGCAGGAATCATGTGCAAGTTGCTATGGTCTATCTTTGTTGCAGGAATCATGTGCAAGTTGCTATGGTCTATCTGTTGCAGGAATCATGTGTGAGTTGCTGTGGTCGGACCCCCAGCCTCAGTGTGGTCGCTCGCCCAGCAAGCGTGGCGTTGGCATCCAGTTTGGACCAGACATCACAAAGAGGTTCCTGCAGAGGAACCGCCTCGACTACGTCATCCGTAGTCACGAGGTGAAGCAGGACGGCTACGAGGTGGCCCACGACGGCAAGTGTATCACCGTCTTCTCAGCACCCAACTACTGGTAGGTTCTTGAAAGCCATTACTCGTTGCACCATTGCTTGTAGATGTGACATTTTAAGGACTACCGGTAGGATATTTTGCTTGTACGACCTGTTTGTAACAACTTGCTTTATAGTTATCTGGTATTTATCAACATAATTTTGTTCCTTATCCAACTATTTATTTACTGCATTCACTTGTCTCTATAAATGTTTTCCAACTGCTTTTAAATTACATTTATATTATCATGTTTGCACAATTGGGTAAATTTATAACGTGTATGTATTACAAATGTATAATAACAAATCTGCTCATTGAATATTTGATGTTTTCATTTAATCAGACATGTCCGTCATTGTCTAAAATGGTGAATAAAATCCAGTAGATATTGTTAATGTGCATGGTTACAGTATCAAGTAGCATTTATATTTTGATCTTCAAAAATTTGCAAGAAATCATAACCCTTATTCAAAAACAGTTTAGGCATCGGTTACAGAATTTAGACTTTATACAGGGTATAGTCATTTTGCATTGATTCCCCAGGAGTAAAGAGATAAAAACCTGGCTAAAGTATGAAATCCTTACAAAAACATGCCTGCTTTTAGATTATACATATGGAAATTGGTTTGATATTTAAACTACTAGGTAATAGCCATATTCTCTTGTCTTTTGCTTGTAGTTGTAGACAGCAAAATGTGTTCTTTAAAGGGAAACTATTATCTCAGTTGTGTAGGCAATTAAATTACAGGTACATTTTTTATCTGTTGTCTCTTATATTGTAACATTTGTTACAGCGATACAATGGGAAACAAGGGTGCATTTGTTACATTGACTGGTGGAGAATTGAAACCAAACTACACAACTTACGAGGCTGTGGTAAGTAGTATATGTGTGACTATGTCAAAGGCCACACTTGTAATAAGAAAATTTTCTACTTGTTCTAGTTTTCACAAAATAAAGCTTCTTTCTAAAACTGATTTGTATTTTCCAGGTCCATGTCCATGCAGTGAGTTTTGATCTAAATATCATGCACAACCTGTTTAATACAAAATTCAGGTTTTTGTCTAACATAATGGCTTTGTTCATTACATCTAGTAGTTTACGAAAGCCAACTGTAGGTCAACATTTAATAACATGCATAAATTATTCGGTTGTATTTTTCTAATACTTTTACTAATAAAATATATATATATATATATATACATAAATTAACTAGATCGCTGTGGTGCGTGCGATGTTTCATATTTATTAAATTAGTCTAAAAAATCCACTTTTTGGAGGTGTTATAACTATAAAGTGGTTGAGGCACTGGTTATGTTAATATGCTGCTGCACTAACATCATATTTACCTAATCCTGCAAACTATCAAGACTGTACATAGACTCCTGCAGCATATTATACGCTAACATTGATGTAGACCTAAACGCAGTAGTATATTTGAATGGCATTCTTTCTTTCCAGCCTCATCCGAACGTGAAGCCGATGGCGTATGCCAATTCCATCCTGTCCCTGCTTGCCTGACCTGCTTCCATCCCATCACCGAATGGAATAGCATGAGCGCCCTGTGAACCAAGGGTAGTGGCTGAAGGTGTGCCGTCTCTGCAAACACCCATTGGTCTATCATCCCAATGTGTCTGCAGATAAGCATGTGCAATATCTGCAGATTAGTTCAACAGTGAATTGTTTGCGAACAATTTCATACGTTCCCCGTTTCTGCTCATAATGCCTGGCACGAGGATCTACACCAATATGGGTTGCCTACGGCTCTCAGACATTTTAAAATGGGACAGTTGGGCTTGAAAGCCTTGTGGAGTGGTGACTGATAATAGACATTCTGCGTTGATTAATCATGAAATGTTCTGGTTTTGTACGAAATCGTATTGCTTGTTCACCAAATGACATTTGAGTCACAGTGAAAAACATTCAGGTTTCCCTTCAGCTACAAAACAGATTACCGGTACAAGTGTTGATTAACATGTCCTAATAAGTATTTAATCCAGTGCATGTTTCATAATAAGGTTGTGATTCAGACATACAGAAACATAGGTACATTATATAGGATAAAATAATGCGATTAAAACATGTTACTACGAAAAACGTCCGGTGAACATAACCAGCTGCGGTTGGTTGCTTACGTAGGTTTGTGCTGTCTTCGTATTATTAAAAGGCAGCACGCTTCAAGAATATTCATATTATAGATGTCTAAGTTAATCCTGTTCGCATTTTATACTGAATAATATTTATGCAGTATTTTTATTGATCTCTGTAATAAAGCTACACCTCAAACTGAATAGTTTGTAAGATATCCTGGGACTTACAAAATGACACTCTTGCTATGCAATGGATTTCTGTGTGCATGTTGAAACCATGTTTTACAGGTGGACTGATTTTGTTGGACGAATGTTACATGTTCCAGATATTATGTATCCACAATCAAGATAGGTATACATTATGTTTGTCATAACATCTTTACAAAAATGTGGTTTCTGGTTGTTTTTTTAATATAATTCCTTAAAATGTTGTAGATAATATGCTAAAACAATCATCTCCAACAGTGTTTGGGAAATGTTTACCTATTTTGCTGTAAAGTATACATTATTATGCTACGTTGAAAGCATTATAAAAATCTCTGAGGCATTGTAAATAGTTCTCTGAGATGACATGGTCCATTGATATCCTTGGACCATTGGTTTACCAAGTTTAAGGTCAGAATATTTTTTTAGTTTGCAGTGGAAACTGAATGCAAGACATTAAAAAACATATACCATGAAATTACCATTGGCCGCATGTTATACCAAAACAACAAGAAGTTTATTCTGAGGTTATTTTAACATAACATAATTACACAATAAGTATGTCAGGTATATTCTACAAAATTACAAAAATAGATAAATAATTATGTAAGGGTGCATATACCGTTGCTTCAAAACCCAGACTAATACATAATGAAAAGCAATTAATTGCAGGAAATACAGGACCAATAGGAATTAGCCAAAGATCAAAATACTGCAATGGAAATAACATTTGAATAATATTTATACAGTAATTGTACATACAAATGCATTACACACACACACACACACACGTGCGTAAAGGTTCATAGCAGTAGTGTTATCACTAGCGAACTGTCCAGAAATTATCCATTGTGTAAATTATCAAGGTGGCTTTTTTGAAAGCATTCGTTACAACGTAATATTGAAACTATGAAGTTAGGGGAGACCCTGTTAAATGTGTAAGGTTGTAAGCCTCCTTTTTACTGAGGCATGTTCATTTGTTTGCCATTTTTGTATTCAGCAGCACACAACCACTTGGTTGGTGTGCTCAAGTACTTGAATGTGTAAATACAGTATAAGTACGACGACAGTGTTTGAGAAAGTACACAAAAAAGCCAGTCATATTAATGTCACTTGTGCTACAGTGCAGGGTAATCAACGTATTACAATCATCGTTAATAAAGGTTTCCAGTTAACATAGTTTGCATACAGTGTAGTGTGTGTGTGATTCCCAGGCATCTCCCAAGTGCAAGACACAGTTGAGTGGTTTTGCTGTCTCCACAGCAGTCATGAATGCATACACTAGGACTGTCTTCGTCAACCTGAATCCTGCACAAATGTTTGTAATTATTCATTGTAAGGGATCATCTCAGAAAGTCGATGTCCGATGCCAGACAAAATATTGGCATGCAACTGTATATCATCTTTCATGCCAGCAGCCCAGGTTCAGTACCTGGTATGGTATATTATTTTGGTTAAAAAAAATACGACTATAATATGGGGGATTTTGTATGACGGTGTATCCCCGTGACTCGAGGGTATCATTGATGTCAGTCCCGTCTCGCTTGTTGACATAATAAAAGAACCACTGAGGAAGGCAATGGCAAGCACTGTGACAGTGACCACCCAAATGTGCTGGCCTGGTGTAAACGTTCTAAAAAAAACGCTGACTAATTGAAGGAGACCTCTTATGTTCATATCCACAGCACATACAGACTAGTCAGTCGAATATTGCCGGTTGCAACTAGGAAACTTGAGCCGTGGTTAGTATTCCTGGCACAAATACCCATGTATGGTAAATAATGTACAGAACTTCACCATGTACATTTAAACTCTGTCCCACTGTCTTATTTCTAGGAACCAGGCACATGTGACAATCATCAAAGAGCCATCCGAGGAGATCCCTGTGATACTCCTTGAACAGCCTGCAGTGTTACTGACTAGTGCAGATCTCAGACACCCAAACTGAAAGCACACAATATGCCTGGTTAATTCACCACCTCAAAAATATACATTCTGATGGATGACGATCAGTGTACTGGTGTAGTCAGCTGCTTATGGCCGGAGAGGATGTCTTGGCAATTGTTACTACGGGTGGTACTGTTCCATGAAATGGTTAATTAAGACAGGAAAACACTTCTTAGATCTGGAGGTATTCAATACTACAGCTGTCATGGCATGTTGGAGAATGTACATCACCCCTTGGGTCTTGAAGCCTGCACATCAACCACTACCTCTGGTAGGTCTTGAAGACTACATCAATCACAGGGTGTAGGAAACTACAATCACAGAGTGTCGGCAGTTGATGGATCATGTGTGACTTTGAGCATCAAGAACAGATTGTACGACTTCTGCAACGACTTCTTCACGGTTCTCTCGAGAGATCTAAAACAGACATCAGTTACATTTACTGCGAGAAACTTAAACTGTGGCCTTAAGTCCTCTGGTCACTGGCAACGGGAGTCAAGTCATGTAGCCATTTTAAGTTTTTTAAATGCACCTGTTCACCCAATTGTAGAAAGAAGTATCTCGCTTTAGAAAACATAAATGAATAATTACATTACAAGTAGCATTACATGCCGTATACATTTTAGGGATCAACCCAAACATCAATATTGCACAAAGTGACTCGCCTGGCCTTGGCCGCCCGCCTCACTCAAGACAAGTTGTAAACATTGATATGATGATATTAATATTATTCACAATATCATATACTGACGTTCTGAGACACAATAAAGTAAAAGTCGTTGCAGTCCTATAGACTGTCGTATACGTATTGCTTCCTTTAATGCGAGAAGCATACGGAACAGTTCACTTGATTTGATTAACATTTTAACTGCATGTGATATACTTGCTGTGCAAGAACATTGGCTTCCCAAACAGAGCCTTTCATATATTAATTCTTTGCACTCTGACTTCAGTGCTAGGGGCATTAGCTCCATCGATTATGGTGATGGCTTCAGTGGTCGTCCTCACGGTGGTCTTTGTTTTTTATGGCGAAGATCACTTGACCCATCCATCGAAATTTTGGTTTATGACGACGAGAAAAGACTTCTTGGTCTAAAAATCACTACTTTTAATGCCACAATTCTTGTTCTTAATGTATATCTACCATATCAGAGCGATGATAATGTTGATGAATATCAAGCTATTTTAGGCAAGATCCAAGCCATAACTGACTCATTTGATTCAAGTAATATTTTTATTGTTGGAGACTTTAATGCTGATTTAATCAAGACTAGCTTATTTTCACCATTTCTAAATTCTTTTATTAGTGAATGCCACTTTATCCCAAGTGACATTAAGTATCTTCCCCCCGATTCGTTTACATATGTTAGTGACGCCCATGGCTCTAGGAGCTGGCTGGATCATGTGCTTTGCACCCACTCCAGTCACTCATCTGTCTCTGATATGGTAATTAATTATGACTGTGTCTCTTCGGATCATTTTCCTCTATCGTTTACCATTTCTATCAAATTACTACCCACTTCTGAATCATCCACTACGCAACAAACTTGTAAGCCCAGTCCCATGTGGGATTGTGCTTCCTCCCATGACCTTCTCAACTATTACAACAATTCTGGTTCTCTTTTATCCGGCATTGACGTACCACATGCTGCTCTAAGTTGTACCAATCCTAACTGCCATGATGTAGCCCATCAGCTGCTCTTGTGCAAATTTTATAATGATATCATACATTCTCTTACGGATGCTTCCGATGTCATTCCTACTAAAACGTATAACACATCCCGAAAATTCAATGTTCCTGGTTGGAACGACCTAGTCAGGGACTCTCATCAAGCTGCCAGAGAAACTTTTCTCATCTGGCGGTCTGCTGGGAGTCCGAGACATGGTTCTTTGTATGACTTAATGAAAATTAAACGTGCCCAGTTTAAACGCAACAAAAGACATTGCGAAAAAAATGATGAATCTCTTAAAGCGGAGCGACTAGCTTCCAATCTGAGCAGCCATGATTTAAAAAACTTTTGGAAGGGCATCAAACAAGCAAACAATGCCAGGTTACCTAACCCCAGTAATGTTGGAGGTGCCTGTGGTGCTGAAAACGTCAGAAATATGTGGCTTCAACATTACCAATCACTGCTTAACTCTGTACCCGAGTCTACTGTTCACATTCATAAGATTGACATGTATTGTAGCAATATTCAACTTAGCGACAATATGGTTGTTAAAGTTAAAGAACTACAAGAATTAATAATTGCTATGCCTGTTGGTAAAGCCTGTGGCTATGACCATATCAGTAATGAACATTTTAAGTATGCTAACGAAAAACTACATATTCTTATGTCTTTGTTGTATAGCAGTTTGTTAATACATGGTTTTTTACCTGATACTATGATGACAACAATCATAGCTCCTATCATTAAAAATAAATCTGGTGATTTGTCAGACAATAATAACTATAGACCCATTGCCCTTGCCACAGTAGCTAGCAAACTATTTGAATCATTAATATTATCCAGGGCTATCCCATTTCTCATTACATGTGACAATCAATTTGGATTTAAAAAGCATCACTCTACTGAGATGCTCATATTTCTGTTAAAAGAACTTTTTCGAAACTATATTGCTAATGGGTCTTCTATGTATGTTACTATGTTGGATGCCTCCAAAGCCTTCGACAAAGTTAACCACAGCAAGCTATTTGGTAAATTAATTGATCGTGGCTGTCCAGCTTTTATTGTACGCATTCTATACCACTGGTACGGTACCCAACAATTTACCATCAGATGGTGTCAGGGATTTTCTAGCTTTTTTACTGTTTCCAATGGTGTTAAACAGGGTGGAATCCTTTCCCCCCATCTTTTCAATGTGTACATGGACGACTTAAGCGTTAATCTAAACAAATTATATATTGGTTGTCTTTATGCTGGCACCTTAATCAACCACTTGATGTATGCTGATGACCTCTGTATTTTTTCTCCCAGTGTTGCTGGTTTGAGAAAACTTACTGATTGTTGTGCCAAGTATGGCGAATTGTTCAATATTACTTATAATGCCAAGAAGTCCTTTTGTATGGTTATTGACAACCAATCCCAGGACAGGAAACATTTTCATTGTATCCATCTCGATAACCATCCATTACCTTATACTACAAAATGTAAATATCTTGGTCATATAATCAACAATAACCTGACTGATGATGACGACATAGCCAGACAAAAAAGATGCCTTTATGCCCAAGCCAATGTATTAGCTCGAAAATTTTGTCTTTGTAATATTTCTACCAAAATTATTTTATTTCAAGCATACTGTGCTCCTATGTATACTTCTAGTCTTTGGTGCACATTCAAAAAATATAGCCTCAAAAGCATTACTGTCGCATACAATAATAGCCTCAGAATTTTACTAAACTTACCCCCAAGACGTAGTGCAAGTTTTATGTTTGCCACCAACTATATTAAATCCTTCAATGAACGCATTCGTTCATCAATATTCAGTCTTTTATGTCGTCTTCATCAGTCAGATAATATCCTTTTTATTAATTACCTTCATACCGACATTCATTTTAAGAGCCATTTGTACTCATACTGGAGGTCTTTATTGTACACATGTCATTAGTATTGTATTTATTTTTTAATCATTTTTAATTTTATTTTATTTTATTTTATATTTATTTTTACAACTTATTTAATTCATTTCCTCATATATTTAGACATAACTTTTTAAATTTTACACTTATATTTTTACGTTGATCTCATTGCTTTGATTGTATTATATGTATTGTACTTTTCTTTTTTTTTAATTGTATTTTATGTATACATATATGGACGTCTTGTCTGAAATAAACCTTATTATTATTATTATAAAAAGGCAAGTGCTTATATAGCGCAGTATCCAGTCCTTAGGACTGCTCAAAGCGTTTTTACACTTTTCTTCCCCGGCAGACCTGTTCAATCAAATACCGTTCAACTTCTCTGTGAAGCATCCAGCCACATGCTACAATTAATGTGCGAAAGGCTGCGTGCGCGTACACATATCCATCACTGTCTATAGCCAGGAACTCATTTATACAGCTGAGTGAATTGGAGCAATGTAGAATGAAAAAACATGCCCACGGTTTTAGCAGGACAGGATACGAATCCGGGTTCTCTTAGTCGAGAGTCCGAACCTCTACCCCTGAGCCATTGCACTCTACAATAAATACTTACAAACACCGACACTATGCTGGGCCCACTTACCACCACCAGCTTGGCATCAGCACTCTGTCTCAGCTCCTCCACTAGTGGTATTGGTCGTCCCTTTGCAATGGGGATTGTTGCCAGAACAGTGGTACCAACGTGTGCAGTTAGACTCCTCACAGTCTGCACAAAGCTTGAACTAAACATCTCCATCTTGCCAATTTCATCGATCACGTACACTGGCCTCACTGCTCCCTGAAACATTAACAGTGGTTGATTTAATCATCTACACACTCAAAACAACTGGCTAGTTAACAGTAGGTGCAAATACAATCCAGTGCTATTTTGTTAAATGTTGAGCAATGGACAGAATATGGTTTAAAAACTTCTATGTTTCAAACACTATCAGACTCTATACTGCTATTATCATAGTAAGATAGAAATTATAATACATCTTTGTATGTATGTATGTCGGAGCATCAGCATCAGCTTTCTGGCTGCGATGAATGCATATATATGCTATAATAATATACACATCTATAAATGGATAACATCATTATGATCCTGAGATGACGGTAAAGAAAAAATATTAATGGTGACTTTTTACATTTGTCAGTATTTAAATAATTGATTTATCAACAACTCAAGAAAAGTCTAGTAAGCATGGCTTTGTTTGACTTTAACCATGTACTACTAAAGTAATCATGTTACAATTTTTTAACAGACAAAACATAATTTAGTACACATACAGCTGTATGTCAGTTGATTAGCTGCTTCAGTAGCACACTGACTGACCTGATCTGTGTGAATTTGCAGCACTGGAAGGGCGATCTTTTCAAAGTCTTCCAACATGACACTGTACTGGCCAACACTGTATCTACTCTTGTGGCCACTCAGGCTGTCTGTGCTGCACGCAAAAACTATTCAACTTAACTGGAAATATGATATTCTTATTTCCTGTTAAATATGTACAAATTATAGTCATTCATTGCAGATTCAGTACACAATTTTTTCAAAACACTTCACCACCTGATTTTATTAATAAGTTGGATTCGAAAAAGTGCTGTAAAAGTATTATTTATTAATAAGAACCATATCATGTATCAATATGTGGAACCTTGGGTACTCAACAATATAATTAACAGTGCCCAGAAAGAAAAACTGCAGACACCAAGGCCAACTTCGATTGAGCTACTTGAGTTACTCGCGTAACTCTGCACGCGCACGCACAGTATTACGCACGTAATCCAATTGAACACCGATGATCGTGATCACGGACATAAACCCCTTATGTAATAAATAAAATAATTTGTTTAGTGTGTAAATTGTGACGTTCATCTTGTTGGACTTTAATAATAATTCATAGAATGTGGTGACTTTACTCCATATTTAACTGATTGTGTCATATGAAATGTTTAATTAATTTCTTATGCAGTAGGGGCCTATGTTCCCTATTAGCTGTCACTGCTAATAACGTCAGTTACTCGAGTGAATCCTGCAAAACTCGCGATTGCCTCGAGTAGCTAATCTAGGTCAAACATATTGTCACGTGCTCGAGTGATCTCGGCTGTTCGATTGGGACTTGGGTTACGCGAGTTACTCGAGTAGCTCAATCGAAGTCGGCCCAACATACTGAGGCATACCCGACTCTTGCCAGCTTCCCCCTGTTTCCACCCAGGGTAACAACATCAAACCCAGTTCGTCTGCCTGCTGCCCTCACTTCTTCTGTGTAGAACCCCTGGATTGGAACACCCAGGTCCTGCAGCCTCTTACACACCTTGCGAACAATTGTTGTCTTTCCAACACCTGCTCAAGAAGGGGTGAAGTCAGTCACTGTGTAACACTACAAGCGAAGTAACTAAACTGACATGTTTATGTATTACTATTATTAAGATTGATTGACCGTCAATTTGACGTGGCATAACATGTAGAGTGTAGTGAAGTAAATGAACTTGCCCAAAGGTTCGAAACAATATAAGGATTAAAAACTGGAATCTCTTGTGTCTGACCCTCAATCAAGCGATTTCATCCCTTCTTCTTCCAGATACCGCAGTTTAGACACAAATATGTGCAAGATGATGTTAAATGATTTAATTAACAAAACCAAGTATCAAATGTTGGCAAAGATACAGTTAGAATGGCCAAACTGTGGTGGGTCCGAATTCTGCATAAGTGCACGTCCAAGACTGAGCGAGATCTGGGCGCGTTTTGTCCCATCGGGGGGAGTGCTCCAGCTCCTAATTATAGCGCAGCCACTGCAGGCTCTGGTCTAGACCTGAGGCCGAGTCTGATCCCAATATATCGCCCATGTCATGGGTCCCCGATCTTGCATTGCGGTTTATACGAAAAGAGTCATTTGATACCTGGGGGCCCAGTGAGGAGTATTTGTCGTTTGACACTTGATGATGCCATTACACTTGGATAATATTAGTACTGTGCTACAAATATTGCATAGTTTCTTCTACTAGCAGACCATCTCGCGTTCGTCGAACCCGTCCTTGAACTTCGTCGGAATTGTAACTTCCTTGTAAATGGCACTTCCGGTGTAAACGGCAAGATGACAATCGGCATCTCATCAGTTTTACTGTGAATTCCAGATATTTCCGAAGCCTGTACACGTTTCTAATGGGTAATTGCTTCGCGGACGATCCACAGGAAGAAACTTTGCCAAAATTAAAGTTAAACATCATGGGAAATTCAATAAAACCACACATCGACAGGGCGGAAAAAACGGGAACTTGCAATTTGGCCAAGCAAGGCCTGGACGAGGTAAACAAACTGCTGTCAGTGTCAAGTATAAAAACAACTATTTCGAATGGAGCCGGTAGATAGTTATATGTGACTACTTGATTGTTTACATACATAGCACTGGAGTCTATTGTTTGGAATTTAGCAAATTAAACAACTTTGCAGGCAGTCAATTAAAACATTTAAATAGGATCGATGATTTATTTTAAATTTAAGTTTTATAATTTATTTGGTAAAAAATGTGACATGCCGGCATTGAATCATGATTGGGTACAAAGTTGTTGGTATTGTCTTTGAAACTCAATTAGTTTGTGACATCTTCGGCTAAGTCAGTGTAAAATGGCTAAGCCTGTGTAAAATAGGTGCATGCCAATAACTCTTATGCTGTACGTATCATGTATGTTTAGCAAACTTATAGTGCTTATGCAGCTCAATCAAATGTAATGACAGTGATGGCTTATGATGGGTAGCCAAAAGAATAAGGACTGAGATTTACATGTATGGAAGTACAGAACATTCGTATCAATATTTTGACTTGTGTATTCAATTCAATTCAATATCTTTATTTCAGACTGTCATACAGATGTCCACATAAACATTAACAAATACAAGTGACTAAAAAATATATAAAGGTATTGCACATGGTAAATAGAAAAAAACATTGCACAATGGTACATTCAGTCAAAAACTATTAAATGTATATACAACATTTTTATCCAATGTCGTCTTATCCTGGATTGCCATTTTATATCACTGTTAATAATTGCAATTACCAACTTATTATAAGAGGCATCAAGTCTCTGCATGAATTTATATATAAGGTTTCTAATTACAGCTTTACTATCTGGTACATGGTATTCTACAAAGATGGTGGAGGCACTGCAATATTTAGGCTGATTTAGCAATAAGCGAAACACATTATTGTAAGCCACATGAAGTTTATGTATACTTGCTACTGTATAATTCCACCACAGCTGAGCAGTATACATAGGAGAGCAGAAAGCTCTAAGCAAAGTCAGCTTCACGTCACTGGAACACATGTAAAATTTCCGCAATAGCATATTACCCCTAGCATATAGTTGTCGGCATTGGCGTAAAATATCTCTGTCATCACGTAATGTATTAGAAATAAAGTGACATTATCCACTTCCTGGATTGTTTCACCATTAATCTTAAATGATGGAACATAAACATTTTTCATATATTTACTTATAAATATTAACACAGCACTTTTCTTGGAATTGTACTTGATATCATGATTTAAACCATAGAGTGCACATACCTGCATCAGTTCAGACAGTCCTGATACAGATGGGGAAAGAATTACCAAATCATCAGCATACATAAGATGGTTGATAGTTGTACTACCTATTACACACCCTGTGTTACATTTGTTTAAAGCTATGGTTAAATCATCCATATATACATTAAAAAGGTATGGTGAGAGTATACCACCTTGCCTGACACCATTTGTAACACCAAAATGTTCCGACAATTTGCCTGATCATCTTATACACATAGTCTGATCCGAATACCAATATATAAGCAGTCTAACAATATATCCAGGTCAATTCAATTCAATATATTTTGTGTATATTTTAACATGCAAATAAATGAGTCATCAAAACCTGTTCATAGTCATAGAGAAATTGGTTCTTCAAGCCTTTCCCCCTTGAAGGTATTGTCACTGTACACAAAACAGTGTAGTTGACAGATCATTTACAAGCAGGTCATTTACAAGTAAGGACATCTCGAGGCCTCTCAAAAAAGCAAAATGTTAAAATTGCGCATATTTCTGTCTGGACTTGCAGCTGTTCGCTGACTGCCAGCAACCCCCTGGCCTCTGTGATCACCATCATTAAATAAATCCTTTACTATTGCGGTGTCTAACCCTGCTGTTGTATATACTGTAGTTCCCGCCAGCACTTCAGAGGGTGACAGGGAACTTGCGCACTCTGGACCTTGCTGACAACAAGCTGTCGTCCCTGCCCCCAATGATTGGCAGCTACAACATCCTGAAGCATTTGAATGTATCCGGCAACAGACTGAGTAAGTGCCATATACATTCTGATTAGTTGTTTGTTTAGCTCATCTAGAGAAAATTGTGAATCAGGCATATGGAAAATCGTAAATTGTTGTCGCAAAATGGGCTAATTAACATGCGCGATATGCAAAAGATAAATTTGGTCAGAACATGGAAGCCCATCAGATCTTAGGTCTAGGCAATTCAGTACTTATCCTTAGTAGTAAAGTTCTGGGTGAACTGATTTGCCTTACTATATATGTCACAACTCCAAACAAATTGCTGTAGCCGTCAATGCTAGTCCATATACTAAAATAACATATCCAGGGGTAGATGTAAGCTACGTTTATGCTTAAGTCTACCGCCACTAGACTACTACTACAACCATTATCCACTTAACATAATTTTATATACTATTATATAATGTCATTGTCATAATTTTTATTTATTTAATTTACTATTATTATTTTAAATAATGTTTTATTATAATTGTTTTATATCATACTTATTTTATAATGATATATATTTGTAAACTACAATTTAATTACAAATTTACTATTTATTATTACAGTCATTACTATTACTTTGTTAGTGTTGTTTTGAACTATATATTTTATCTAAAGCCTCATAATATATATGCATGTATGTAAGAGTGTGTTGGGTGATGACGGTCCATGGAAAAACACAATATACCACATGACATGGTTACTATCAGGAACTAAAGCTTTTACTACTACTGTTACTACTACAACTACCGCCAAATTGTTGCCAGTCACGCATGTTTTGGTGGACACATGGATGTTAACTGATAAGCCAGTTTAAAAACCTTAAAATGTACTTATGCCTTGAAAGTGAGTGTAAATGGTGTCATATATGTGTTTGTAGCCCATTTCAGGTCATCAGGCACATCTGAAAGTTTGTAAGCTAGCTTAGCAGTTAACATCCACGTGTCCACCAAAACATGTGTGACTGGTAATAATTTTATCCTGCATAAAGCCCTGATCTGATGACATGAAATGGACTACAAACACACATGTGACACCATTTACACTCACTTCTAAGGCATAACTGATAATATCTGTGGTTTTGGAAGACCTTTTTTTGCTCCTTCATTTTTGTAACCATCCACCCATATTTATAGCCGATGGGTCTCTGCATAAAGCTATGACTACCACCACCTGCCACATGGTGCCTGTGTGTTGCAGCCTCCCTCCCTGCAGAGGTTGGTAACCTGAAGAAGCTCGAGTCTCTGACCCTCAACAACAACCGCCTGACGTCCATGCCCCACACCCTGTGTCATCTGACGTCTCTGAGAGACATCAGCCTGTCCCACAACCAGCTGAAGGCATTCCCCACACAGCTGGGGGGCCTCAAGACGCTGGCCTCCGTCGATCTGTCTCACAATCGCCTCGTTGAGGTGCCGGCCGCCGTCAAGGAGCTGCATATGATAGAACTCAATCTCAACCGCAACTCTGTAAGTGTAATCAAAAACAGGAACAGGAAATAATTATTTATCCCAAACATGTAATATGACAAAAATAATTGTTTTGAAACAAAATACAATGTTTTCTAGTGTTTGAGATACAATATATATATATATATATATATATATATATATATATATATATATATAATATATATATATATATATAATATATATATATTACATATATAAATTATATATACATGTACATAGATATTATAATGATAACTTATCAATTAAAAGTTATTATCTGATAAATCATATCATAGATAAATAAATAATATATCTATTATGTCCTTTAAAAAATGAGAAATTATCTATTTAAAATTATGTGAAACTAGTTATATATTGATATATACATGCATATACATGTAAATATATATATATAATGTTCTTTACAATAACAAATCTACTTTAGATTACTATACTATGTTAAACTAAAATTTAACAATAAAAGAAGATAGTTATAGTAAGTTTCCAACCAACTTTTTTTTAGATCTCGCGAATATCCGAGGAAGTCGGAGATTGTCCACGATTGAAGGTGCTCCGCCTGGAGGAGAACTGTCTGGAGATCACAGTCTTCACTCCTCGCATCATGAAGCACTCCAACATCTCTCTCTTGGCAGTGGAAGGCAATGTGTTCGAGATGAAGACTTTCCACCAGCTGGATGGATATGATGAGGTATAGGTTTATCTTAAGTAATCATGTATCAGTATACCAATATGCTAACTTTGCAGTATGTAAGTGCATCTCATCCTAGGCTGTGATGTCCACGCACCTTTTTGTACATTTGCATGCCTAGACCTCAGGCGTTCAGTGGTGGAATGAGACCAATTGTCACTGGAGATAAGAGGAAGTCATGTCGTCCCCCAAAAAGAACCAGTAGACTGCAGTAATAGAATAGTTATTGCTAATGGTATACTACCAATAGGTAGACTTGTAAAGTGCCATAAATCTAGGCAAAAGTCCATTCAGAGGTGCTAACAGACATTGATATAATTATAAAGAATAACAATAGACACAAATAAATTATCAACAGTAAAAAATAATAAACAAATTGCTAAAACCATGATGCATACTAAGATATTGTGGTAAATGTATAAGCAGTAAGTAAAACATAACACGATATGAAAAGATAGTACAGGAATAAAACTTTTGTAATTGGTGAAGTGTAAATTGCTATGACTGGATATACACTACGCAAAAACACACCTTCATGTTGTAAGCGTGGACTATGTGACAGTAATGTTATGTTCTGTTTCAGTACATGGAGCGATACACGGCAACAAAGAAGAAGTTTACCTAGTCTCTGGCCAGTGAACATACTCACTGACCAGTTCTGTATCCACTGACAAATCCTGTACTCACTGACCAATCCTGTATTTACTGACCAGTAATATATTCACTGACCAGTTCTGTACTCACTGACCAGTTCTGTACTCACTGACCAGTCATGTACTCACTGTCCAGTCATTTATTCACTGACCAGTTCTGTAATCACTGACCAGTTCTGTACTCACTGACCAGTCATGTACTCACTGTCCAGTCATATATTCACTTACCAGTCATATACTCACTGACGAGTTCTGTACTCACTGACCAGTCCGACACTGATGTCAAGTATGCGTGCCCTGAAGCCATTATTCCGAATTAGAAATGGTGCGGAAAAGATAATCTGCAGACTTGGGAGATAGACACTGCCCCTTGGGAATTGAGGCAGAATGTCTTATTTCCCAGGCTGTCTGAGCGACTCTTCCAGAGGGATAAACAGATGCGGTACAGTCAGTGAATCCTAAGCCCTGCAGTAAGAGATGCTGTCATCTCATTGATTTCAGGTGTCCTTCTGCGGCATACTTTAGTGTTTGTATTGGAATGTAATCATCTATGTCAACACTGGTGCAGTTGATGTGGTGTGTGGTGACATTATATCTATTTGAGCTTCTTACATAATCGAAAAGACAATGCCTTTGGGAAAACATATATTTCATTCATTGGTATTTTGTGACAATTGTTTTATACTTTTACATCAGAAAAATTGACTTCCAATTAATTGGTTAATAATGCTAATAATATGATGTTGCATTTTTTTTTATAGAATAATACAATTGTGAAGATGTAAAGTTGCCCAGTTGAGGTGGTATATGGTAACTCACTAACTGGAATATTGTTATTTTGTGTATGTATTACCTATAGCACACATTGTCTTATAGAGAATATGTGTTGTCACCATAGATCATAGGATCTTATACTTGACTATCATCCAGGATTTGTATTCCTATGATGACCACATTCATACAAGCATAGGTGTATGCCATAATTGTAGGCATAATTGGTGAATTATCCCAAATCCAGTTTGACAATGAACTCGATGGTTTGGGGTAATTCCATCTGACAATTTTATTGTATATAGTTTTCAATTTACAGAGATGTCATCAAATGAGGCTTTTGTGAACAGTATGTAATCATTCAAACAATTAGGAAACTTCTTTACTGATTTATATATATATATATATATATATATATATATATATATATATATATATATATATATAGAGAGAGAGAGAGAGAGAGAGAGAGAGAGAGAGCTGCATTTGCTACCAAATCGGTGCAACAATCTATCTTTATGAACACTTGCAGATTGTAAAGATGGTTGTAAAACATCTAAAGATAGATTGTTGCATTGATTTGGTACCAAATGCAGCATATGATATATATATATATACATGAACACTTGCAGATTGTAAAGAGTAAAGGTGGTTGTAAAACATCTAAGGATAGATTGTTGCATTGATTTGGTACCAAATGCAGTTAGGTACTAACTAACTTGGGTATTAGGCAGAAATTCACATAATATTAATATGTTGTTTGATGTAAACTTGTTTCTAAGCAAAATTGTCTTCTGGTACCCCACACTGTGGTGTTAGTTGCAGGCTTGTTCGCCAGGTGGCAGTAGTGGTTATACCATACACGGATAAAAACTTCATGCTTTTGACTAAGAGGGTATTGGAGCATGTACATTGTTCCACGCACTTGCTGGAGTTGACCATAATATGAAGTCTTCTTCTGCCTGGGATGAGCTTATTTTATGGTTGTAACTTCACATGTCGGAGTTTAAATATGTTATTGAACAAGTTTATAATCGAACAAATATACACACAGATTGATTTCAATGATTTACGAAATGTGATGTGCAATTGCTAAGAGAATATGATCGTTTCCAAACTAAGTTTTATTCTGTTTGAGCCACTAAGAGCCAGATGTGTGTGATTATTACTGCATCCACACACTACTGTATGGTAGGCAATTGGTGAATCCCCTTCTAGTCATTAAATAGTCTGCTTCTCTTGCAGGTTCACGGTTCTTAATTTGTATACATCGGCACCTCAGTCTAATTGACTGTATTGTGTTTCATATTAGCTTTGTGTAAGTCACACCTGTGCAGTCTGGCTAGCTCTTACTAGTGCATTTAAAAATTAACTGAGAAAGCTCAATTGTTCGTGAGGCTGATGTGCCCAAGGTGGTAGCGCCCGCGAGTGTGTCCGTCGGACGTAATTACACCTCAAGCTCAAGGAGCGTCAGCAGTCACGTAATACGTCCACCGGACACACTCTGGCACTACTACCTTGGGTATATATACTTATATATATATATAATTATATATATATAGATATACATATATATATATATATATATATATATATATAATATATATATATATATATATATATATATATATAGAATATATATATATTGTATTGTTAAAAAGTATACCTGTGTGATGTAACAACGTCGTGCACGTGTCTACTTCTAAACTAAATGATTGTATGAACTTTACATTAATAAATGTTCACAAGTATGACGAATGTGGTCTGTGTTGTTGACAATTTGCAGGGGGTGTTGTGTTGGGGCTGTGGATTCAAAACTAGTGGTGCTCTAGTCTATTAGATCAAATAGTGTACACAAAATAACATAATACAAGTTAGAACTGTTTCACAGCACTGTGTTTTTGCACACAACTCCACAAATGCACCAACATTTTAGCGCACTGCATGATTTTAGCAAGTTACATTTTCGATTTAAAAAAAAACACGTTACATGACTGTTGGCGCCAGTGTGACATTATCAACATTATTCAGTTGTGAGAGCTCAACAATCGGGTGCTTTGACTTTTGATGACGTCATGCATGAGCGGATATTTCAATGGAAAATTGACACGTGGACTTGTGCGTGCACTGCCCTGTACGTTTGTCACAGCGTGTGCTCGGTCATAGGTACGTTAACAGCACGACTTCATTATAGTGATCCTTAAATTGTTATGATATCAGGAAGTGCAGCAGTATTATTAGTCGTTGTTTTTGTTCACTGTTTAACCAAATACAGTGGATTCCATATATACTTGTACAACTACAAGTATAAGAACATTTTACCGCCTAATTTCATAGGCAACACACTCACAGACGGTAGAAATAAGGAGTGACTGTTTTGTCTGTCGCTATATATATATACATATATATATATATATATATATATATATATATATATATATATATATATATATATATATATATATAAACTGTATGGGTTAGCTGAATTCGCTGTTGAGAACGCAATCATCAATGCATGATGATGAAATCGCGGAATATAACATCCTGAAATAACTTTATGGAAGAAGAATGGGACAGCAACAGTCAACGACCACATAAACGTCAAGGAGAAGCAGGAGAAGATTACTTATCAGAAAACCGAATACACACAGCGTGGAAGACCGCTAAGATGATTATATCTCAAGAAATGAAATAAGCAAGACATAGAGGTACGTACAGCACCAGAGACAAAAATAAAGACAAGGAGATTCAAAGAAGAATCACGGACCGAATTCGCCAAGCACCGCGACATCTTCAAGGGTAACACAGGAGCATGCTTGAGGAGACAAGTCTACAACTCATGCGTACTTCCAGCAATGACATACAGCGCGGAAGCATGGACGCTCGCCAGCCAAGCAAAGAAATGCTAGAAGCCGTATAAACAAATATGAAAAGAAGTATGTTAAGCATCAAACACCGGGAAAGAAAAAGTATCAGACATTTGGGTATGAAACAACAAAGGTCACAGACGTATGTGATTGAACATGTCAGAAGACGGAAGTGGACCTGGAAAAGGGCACGTCAGCAGGATACTAGATAACCGATGGACATCGCGTATCACCTCTTGGAAACCTAACTTTGCACGAGGCCATGAAACTGTGATCATGCCAATGAACTTGTTATAACAATCCAAGCTTCTCATTATTTTCTACACGCTGTTAATTGCGACTCATCGTGTCAAAGACTGGTCAGATTGACACGTACATTTCGTGTAGAGATCGCAGTTCAGATCCGGGCTTTTTGTGTAGTTATATACCGACCTGCAATTATCACGTCAACTGCGCCTTTGCTTACTCTGGCTTTCTGGAAGAAGTGCACCACTGCTTCAAATGGAGGTCCAGGCGGCTTATAAGTACGTCAGGAGTTTTTTTCAGCGACAGCTAAACAACCGGAATATCGAATGTTGGTTGTAGTATGCTTGTCGATTGCCCTTGGTCTTGCAAGCTTGGTCTGCACAAAAGAGGCGTCCTTCGGCTCCCGGTGGATCACTTCTGCAGACCAAGCGGCGTGGAGAAATGCAGTGAACTTTTCAACAACACGTGGTCCAGTAGTTTATATACCTATATGCTAGGTTGACATTTGCCGACGGAGAGTAGACGGATTGCTTTCGGATTCCGTATCTCAGCTACAGTAATGGGTTAACTCTGCCAACAACATGATTTGATCTAATGGCGGGAGAACTGTATTTCTGATTTCAGACAGGCAATTAAGGATATATTATAAAATGTTTTACACAAAATAGAAACTTAGTTAACACAATTACAGCGGCAGAACATGCATCATACGACAAGAAGAATGTCTAAAGACATGTCGAAGACACCGAAACTGAAGTCGTGAACATCTAACATTGATTGGGTGCTATTCACGGCACGACCGAGTACTATAGGTCCTATGGCTATGAGGCGCTGGAACATCATAGACCATATGCAATGCCTGTAAATAAAGGTGGCGTAACAATGTCAAGTTGTATATGATTCTACTTCCAACAAATGATTGGATGAACTAGAGCTATAATACCAAATGTTCGCATAAGTATGGTGAATGTGGTCTAGCTGTGTTGACAGCACTGTTGTTGAATGAAGATTTACACGGTGCTGCCTGTTGGGTTGGGGCATATGGATTAACTAGTGGCACGTACTGCTCTAATCTCTTATCTATGCCATGGGGAATACACGTTCTGCTCGCACCTACAAATCTAGATTTACGCATCAACTAAGTAGGCTTCGCCAGGCCACGGAAATATGATGTAATGTTTTAACGGGACCCTAGTGGTATTTCCTAGAAACGCAGAATTGCATAACTCTTACGACAATAATATCACGCGACATACCTGCGCTATTGATTGGAGCATTAATTGACCAAGTTCACAGAATAAATTGTCAACCAATGAACCATTCAGGGCAGACAATTTGGTTGGGATTGTTATGTGTGAAATTATTCTAAACATTGCAAAAATCAATACAACAATCTTTATGATAAATTTTTAAGCACGCTAAAATAACTTTCGATTTTAAAAATCAATTTGTGATAATAAGTTCAAATTCGCTAATGAATTGTTTGTATGAGGTAGCATGCAGTTCTTTTACAAAGACCTCCATCTCGTTGAATTTAGCATTAATAGATTGTATGATTGTAGTCAGCATGCCAGAAGAATTTATTTAGTATTTATCTCTGACTTAAAATGAACAGTGTCATAGTTTCGTTATCAATATTTTTGTCATCATTAAAATGTATTTTTTCACTCTTAGCATATATATGCTGATGCAATTTAAGTATAAAATTAATCAAAATTGCATTTCTGTTTGTACTTTTGAGGTTTAGACATAGTAAACCCTAAAATGAACATAAAAACATACACTGTGCCAATCCAGTACACTCGTAATATTAATGCAGTAAAAAGATTAGCATCTTTTATGCCTTTGACATTGAATCAACTTTTACATTGTAAGCTTTAATCATTAACAAGCAGCTAACTCCATGATTATCTACTTCAGTGGAATGTCAGACTTTGTAGAGACAACAAAGATCTTGTTTTCTCGATCCTTTACGAGTATTTTTCCAATGAAAGCACGATTTAATACGAGTCAGTAGCCCTAGTCGCTGTCCGAGTAGCTCCCTGGGACTCGAGACACAAGGTCTAGTGGGATGACACCGAACGGTGATGGGTCCAAGTTCACTGGTTTTTCTTTCATTGCATCCAATACTCCATTTCACATTCTTGGTAAAAAAAGGTAAGTTCTTATATAGCGCAGTGTCCGGTCCTCAGGACTGCTCAAAGCACTTTTACATTTTACTTCACTCACTTGCAGACTTGTTCAATCAGACACCATCTCAACTCCTCTGGGAAGCATCAAGCCATATGCTACAATTAAAGCATGAAGGCTACTCGTACACATATCCACCATTATCTATAGCCAGGTACCCATTAATACAGCAGAGAGAAATGTAGAGTGAAAAAACTTGCCCAAGGTTTTAACACTGCAGCACAAGATTTGAGCCCGGGTTCTCTTAGTCAAGAGTCCCAAGCTCTACCCCTGAGCCCCTGCGTTCTTGGTGTTCGTAAAATAGATTTTTAGAACATATTGCGCATTGTTGAAATCTTCAAAAAAAATAAATACAAAAACTATACATGACCTCTTCCCTGAAGTAGTTATTCGTGGAACATACAACTCTTAAAATAGCCAACTGCCATTTGTCTAGACATCCATCAATACAAATGGGCAACCCCAAGTATTCCTGTTAAATCATTAGTCCGACAGTTCTCAAATTACTATGACGCAAATTGTACAAATGAGGTTTCTTATTTACTCAATATGGAATTGTGCCAAGAAAAGTAGCAAAGCTTTCCATTAGTGACTGCGAAAGGGGAGAAATCAATACAGGCCACGAGAGTGCAACTTAAGATAAAAACAAGTAGCTCTAAATCGATAGGCTGCCACTTCTCATGGGATTTGAACAAAATTATTACACATTTTTTGTTCTGTAATCGAGTCCATTTTAATAAGCATAGAGCAAGCAATATCCATCTATTAGCATTAAATGTATTACAAACAACTAGTGATGATTAAAGCATTACATACTGGGAACACAAATTTTTTATTGACTTGTATTTCTCTATGCATTTATTATATAGCTAGCAAAGAATAGATGCAGTGGTATGAATTTACCATGTATTTAAAAAGTAAGTTCTTATATTGCAGTATTCAATCCTCAGGATTGCTCAAAGCACTTGATGTTACTTCGCAAGAACTTCTTAAAACAAGTTGTTGAATACTGCACGGCACTCTTTCTACTCAACATTGGACACACTTAGTTAATCTGCTACATTTCTCTGGTATCTCCATAACCCTTAGATCATCTGTTTCCAGATGTTTTGTTCCTAAAACTAAGCTGAATGTTAGCAAACGTGCTTTCTCTGTGGCTGCACCAACAATTTGAAACCAACTCCCTATTACAATTAAATATTCTGAAACTACAGACACCTTTCGTAAAAAACTAAAAACATGTTTGAAATTGCTTTTCCATTATACATTTTCACCGGTTCCACATTCCAATGACAAATTTTGTCTGTTGCAGTGTATGACTAGTCAAATGATTTTGTAGCGCCTCCGAGCTTGGACCTTTTAAGGGTATAGCCACTATAGAAGTTTCACAATTATTATTTTTTTTATATTATATACACTGAAGTGACATATGTGACAAATTCACGTTTTGAAATGAATAGCATTGAAGTTCAGTCTTCAGATATAAAATCACGTACCATTCAATCCAAAACATTTTCAAGAAACTAATCAACTTTCATTTCAAACTAGTGGCGACTAAAAATGATACTTTCATTAGCAGTACCTCAGTTTTGTAAAAATGTACTTTATTGTTCAAACTATTGTAGCCAATTACTTACATATCCCCCCTTGTGTACATCATATCTAGACGCCCTTCTTTTCAACAGCCAACAAATGCAGAAACAAGGACACGCACTGAAGGACTGATTATGCAGACTGCTTTATTTCAAGTAATGCACAACAGAAACCGTCACTGTACATAATATTTCATATCGAGCACAATCTGTTAGCTATATATCATCTTTTCGATTCATAAAACATCCACCTAGAATTTAACCATAGGAGCCTCAGCACATTGTGTGGAAGTCTCGGCCAATTACAGTAAAGACATTCATTATATTAATTGATTCAATCTGTGACTGATTACAGTTTAACTAATACCAAATGAATCGGATATTTAGCCTAGATGCTGTAGTTGATTTACTTAATTTACATGACAAAGTCACCATTGTTAACACACATATGTAGGGGTCATATCCACATAAAGACCTATGAAAACTAGGCTGGAATAGTGTCACATGACACATAATTAAATAGATTAATTTCTTCATTCAGACTTTGTGCATGTTGGAAATATGTCCACTTTTTCCGCTTGCTGCTATGTTCAACATGCAAACCACGCATATCGACGTGTCTGTCAATTTGCCTATGGTTTGGAAGAAAACAATAAAACATTGTGCATAGAAGTGACCAGTCTATCCCACCTGCCTCGCAGCCTCTGTCCGAGCAACTGGCAGTGTCAGTAGGCATAACATAGTTGATTATCAAGTGCTACTAACTACTACAACCTCCACACGAGATACAGCATTAACCAATTTATACACATATATCAATAATACAACCTTTAATAGTTGGTACTCTTCGGAACCACAATGAAATCTACATATATGGTACACATGACTAAGTATAGCAGGTAATTAAAACACATTGACACACGCACACTGCTGTGCTATGAACTGCACAGACGTTTTTACCAAGGCCTACAACACAGAGTTACACGTGAGCCAAAGTATACATTATGCAAGGTTACTTTGAACCTGCCTCAGTAAAGTTCATTCACACCAAACTGAGTGACTAAAATCTTACGTATCTGCATACAGTAGTGGTATATCGAATGCACACATTCCAACGTCGCAGTGTTAAGAGTCAAAACAACAGAAGTCCATTTTCACCAGTACTATGGGTTTGTTGAATATGGCAGTTTGACTATTTATTACAGATTATCCATGCAACAAGCTAATTGTAGGTTTGAACGTATATTCACCAAAGGTCAAAGCAGACTGATTGGGCTACTGTGTTTTTGTTGAGGATCCATACTATTCCATTACCTTCTAAAAGACAAAAATGAATTCCACTGTTTTGGTTCTTCAACAATGACGGGAGTGTCACAATACATTGGTGGTACCCATTTCAACTCCAGGTTTCATCGCAACTGCCTCCTGTAAGCCCTCTAGTGTCAGCACATCTCTCGACAGGTGACAGCGTTGCGATGATCAATACACTTTTTAGCTCACTGCCTGGCACTATCTAATGCCACGTATCAGTTCCCCATCATGCCGTAATTACATACGCTTTTTATCCTGTTCAAATAGCTATAAAATGACACACCAACACAAGTTTAATTCCGGCTGTCTTCCGCTACACTTACGGCGGTGATCATGTGACCACCGCATGACATTCGCACGCCCTTTGTGCCACATTCTTGCATCATATTCCCTAACTGTCGACAATTCAATATGTACAATTGTAGCGATAAAACAAAAGTGCTAAACAACACGACCGAACACTGGACTAACGATAAAGACCACAGAGTCATAAATCCTGTATGATAATCAATACACCTCCCACGATATACGGCGAAAGAATAAATACTAAGCTGACATGTCACCACAACCTTGTGACAGATCCCTGTTTACGCCAAGCGCCTCTCAATCATTCTGACCATAATTAACAAGCAACTCCGTTCGTGAACTATCAACCAAAGCTCCAATCACTGACAAGTGTCAACGCACTTGGATGTGATTCACAAGGGAATCGCACACCGATACACGAACCCACTTTGTACCATGCCGGGAAAACGCGCCGTGCGTCCACCATGGGCAACGCAATCAATACCCACACAATAGACAAACGCGAAACATTATTCAAGCGAATCAAAACCAAGCACTTGTTTACCTTCATTTAGTATTGATTCAATAACGCCAGAGTGGTCAACTGGACACTAATGTCAGCGGGTTGGTAAATACATTTGTCTCGACACGGCATATTTGAAAATGATTCCTAATCAACATCAACAGATCGGTGAGCATGCGTCTAGTATGTTACTACACACTGCTGACCTTAAACAACATTGTCTGGTCCACGCTTTTTACATAATGTTCGTCTCACTAGAATTTAAGTTTCATTACATTTAAATTTGAAAGTAATGTCCACAGATCATACAAGATATATTTAAATTATAAACATATGTTAGAAACCGGCAATGCAAACCGAACCGCAACATCTTGGATTTTGGCATTACAGCAATGAGTTCGAAATTGAGGTCACACAAGGGGAAAAGTTCAATTTATCTACCGAACTTCCTGCAAATGATTACTACAATATCTGTGGTGGGAACAGACAACGTTGCTTCAAGAATGGCGATTACATTACCCAGTGGCAAACAACTACACGGAATGTTCTTATCAGCATTTCTGTCATTCACATGTTCAGCCACGCACAACCCATTACGTTGAAAAATCTATATACACATATATTTGGTATCAACAGTACACACTAGTGCTGAGATAGCTGGCAATGTCTGCCGTGGAATACAGTGTCTTTGAGTTCGTATATACCAAGAACTGGGCACCCTATTTGGCAATAACCAACATGGATTAAATGTATGCGTGTATGTGTGTGTCTGTGTGTGTGTACACATGTTTGGAAGATTGTCTATATAGATGTGTACAATTAAAATGTTTGCGTGCTTGTAGCCACATAGACATATATCTGCTCCGCTTTTAGTGTATCAAAGTAAATGTAATGTCGATTTACAACTCAACCTCGAAAAATACATTTCAACAGATTCACCAAATCGTGCCACTCTTAGTCAACTTTTTAGCCAGACGTCTATTGAAAAAAAATCATTGGAGAATTGTCAGCTGACTGTGGGTCACATGACACCGACCAGCTGACAGCAACTTCATCTCGACGACTAGTCCAGTGCGATGTACAAACGCGCTGGTCACTTCTGCTGCAGAATCCGATTGGCGTGTTTGTTGGCCACTTTCACTCGATCATCCAGAACACTCGCCTGATCGCGCCATTTGTGAAAGAAACCAAAACATGCGTTAGACGAAAAAGATAACAATGAATGGAGGAAGAGAAAATCATATCAGTGGAACGCGTCTCACCAAATCATGCCAATCTTAGTCAACCTTTCAGCCAGATGTCTATTGAAAAAAAATCATTGGAGAATTGTAAGCCGACTGCGGTTCACATGACACCGACCAGTTGACAGCAACTTCATCTCGACGACTTGTCCAGTGCGATGTACAAACACGACGGTCACTTCTCCTGTAGAATCTGGTTGGCGCGTTGGTTGGCCACTTTCACTCGATCATCCAGAACACTTGCCTGATCGCGCCATTTGTGAAAGAAACCAAAACATGCGTTAGATGAAAAAGATGACAATGAATGGAGGAAGAGAAAATCATATCAGTGGAACGCGCCAAAGAATAAACAACGAAGGTGACACGACGACGGCTGCTAGAACAAAATGCAAAATGGTAAAAACACAGCAGTTCGCGAGTGGCGGTTTGCAATGCTGGAAATCAGTGCTAGTGAAATAATAATAATAACAGTGAGAATAATTGAACAACATGCGTCAAACAAGAGGAAAAATGCAAAAGACATCAAAACAGAACTCGTGAACATCAAACATTGAGCACTAGTCACGGCATGTCTTAATGTTGGTACGCTAGGAGACGCTGGAACAGCATAGACCATGCAATGCCTGTAAATGAAAGAGGTGTAATAATGCAGTAACATTGGGCAGTTCTGTGGTGCTATGGACACACCGGCCACATTTTAAATAAATTTGTGGTGTAATTCTGTATAAATCCCTGTACGTTTGTATAGCATTTCTCATTACATGGTTTAACTGACATTCCGATTTTGGTGTGTTGGGTTAAGAAATGTATTTACACAAAACAAATTTGGTTTTGTCTGAACACCGCATGAACTCAACGGTATTCATTCTTCAATCTTCAACCATTTTTAATTCACCCTGTGATGATAATTATACCGTATAAAAAATGTTCCATATCATAACTTTTACATCTGAAAGAAATTTATACATAGTGGAGTAGGTTTTTACCCCGGAAAATCATGTCTGCTTAGAAAGAACCCACATGAATGTGGCCGGTGTGCAGATCACAGTTATATATGCCAACAGAACATGTCGATGATTGGAGTGCAAAAACATAAACTAAGACAAAGGTGCAACAAATCGAATCGGCCGTGAACGTAGGTAGACGTGATGCCTGGCTGATCGACGACCAATGCAGCAGTAACACATGCTAGAGACGGCAACGACAATGACAAAGATGCAGGCTGAAAACTGGCACAACCGATGAAGAGACTGCAACAAAACAAATCTAGTGGAACGGTCGGTCTGGTCAGGGGTGGTCGGTCAAATGCTGACCACAGGCAAGACAGAACTGAAGATAATCTACTACTACAACTACAGATACTCGTGGCGCACCCTGTTGAGCCATTAAAGCAGCTTCACGGCCCGTTTGTTCGCCTCCTTAATGCGCACTTCGTTCGAGGTTGCCTGTTAACACAAACACACTGCGTGAGGTGTGTAAAACAGATGACAGGATGCTGCAAAGACAACTTAGTTAGTGAGTCATAATTCATGGCGGGAGACCTCCAAAATGTTCTTTACTGTAGGCCTCCAGCATTTTCTTTATTGTAGGGGTAATACATGTTTATAACGTGTGAAACTATTTGTGTGGGTGTGCATGTAGATGTGCACAGATCTATGAATGTTGTACAAATACCCTATATTAGAACGTTTGAGAGTGGTTATATATTTTATCAGTGGTGTATTTTAAGTCCCTCTGAATAGGTTCCATAACCAAATATACTGAGCTGTAAAAGTTATATTATTTTTAATCTATAACAAATTGCCAATGAATGCATGTTTAATAAGTTAACAATTACACATCTTAACAAAATAATTAAGATCATGACTTAAATTCTTTACAGCAATTAAAACACTACTTCACAGACACACCAGCTGGTCTAACAGTTCAAAGGTCAGGGATGTGCACCAGCATATCCACAAGTAAATTCTTAAAATATACTGTTTCATCGTAAAACAACACCTGTGCAAGTTTGACCATATAACATTAGAACATATCGCATTTTACAGTACGACGTGTTACACATCAAAACAGAATATTTATTTTGCATTATAACCACATGATACCGATACGCCATGGATAATACTGTTCATGGCTGCAAGTTAGAATTCTTATCCAACAGCTACTGTTCACTGCGCTACACTGACAATATTTGTAAAAAGCACATTGTAGAAACGTGCCAGTAATCTGGTAGACAACATCATGTGTAATATTTAAACTTAGAACACACGATACGAGTAGAGAACGGACAGAGCCTACCTTCTGGTTGATGCGATCGACGGTGCGGTTCTGGGAGCCGATCTCATTGCCCATGTCGACGGCCATGTTGCGCAAGTTGCCGATCATGCCGCTCACTTCCCCCAAGTTCTGTTCCATCTCCTTCTCTCGGTCGTCATTCGTGATCCTGAAACGACATCCCACCGTCTTCGTTTATTTATCCACTCGCACACTGGGCAACAAATTTACCATTCAGGAGAGAGTTTGCACATTTCTGACCACGCAAGCGGTTCGCAATGCGAAATTCTGCTGTGTTGTCATTCAAAGCGGTTTTGGCCACTTTACTGTAAAACGCGGCTTTTAGTGGCGTTGTGCAGTATTTGCCACACAACGAGGTACAGCATATACGGTGGTTGTTGGTAATGTTGCACTGCCATTTGCGTTCACACAGAGAGATCTGGCGTTTGACTTCATCACGTTTCTGACATCACCACGGAGCATGTTGTCATTCATTTACTGTGTGTTGCACAAGTGATGCGTGGTGATGGATGGGATACGATAGCTCGAAACAGCACTGGTTGTAAAGGCCGCAGCATCTACATTACAGTGTTCATGTTTGGGTTTGTACTCGTACCCGTGCATACAGCGGCTATCTCTTTCCCGATAATCAAAACGATCTCACGTTGCAGGAAATACTTTCTAGGTAACTGAACATGACTCCACTGTGGAGCCTCCTGGAGGCAGGATGATCAATCAAACTGACTTAAAATCGTACACTGAAAAGTAGCTACCTATAAATAGCTTCCTTCATGTTGTTACTACATCTCGTCAATACACCAGAGGCCAGAGGACTACAGAAGTAAGTGGACATACAAAGCGGTGAGTGGACCAAGGAGGACATGCACTTACAAAACCTCAGGAATGACTGAGTTGATGACAGATTTCGTTTCCAATTACATATGGGGGACATTTTACTTGCCCTAAAACAGAGAGGGACTGGGGATGACACTGACAGTGTCTTATAGACTGCCAGCTCAGTGCCTCTCACACACATGACTGGACGTCTATTGCAACCATTGGAGGGAACAAGAATAAACGGAGCAGAACCGAAGATACCTCCTCTGTGAGACCAAAACATGTTACACATTTATCCCTGCAACCTCCAATGTGGGACCTTTAACTACTCAATGCAAAAACGAAGATGAGTACATTTTGAATGTCCCAGTGGGGCAACTGAACCAGCCCGAGCTTTGAAGCGACAGTAGACAATAAACTTGGGCTCCCGATCAACTGTCTAGAACTTTTCTGTCAAACCACCATGTGCCAGACATGGTTCCTTAAAAACCACTACTGATTCTAGACTTGCTTGTTATGTCAACTCAGTGTAGACCGGGGTAAATTACACTTCACGTTTAAGGCCCTGTTGGCAAGTGTACCACAAAACACTTGTACACAGTAATTAGGTTGTCTAGATCTTGACAACTCAGTTTGTCATCATCTGCACAGGAACATGAATCCTGTGCATCTATCCTGCACTGCACATGACTAGCAACTAGGCATGCTTGATTCAATTTACTACGAAACTACAGAAAAAATAGATTCGCTTTACAGCCAATACATGCCTGGCAGACATCGACACTGGCTGTGATTAGTTTTTGTGCCCTGTAAAATGTTATCTGAAATTATATTTAGTCTATTTTTAAAATCAATAATTGTGTTGAGACAAGGTGATTGACCTCATAATCTGTGTATGATTGCTTCTGGAAATGAGGGTGTCTAAAAACATCTATATCCTGGTCTGTCTACACTGGCTTCATGCAGCTCACCCAGTAACTGTGCCCAAGTTGTGTATGACGGCACATTCTGAGGGCTCTCTTTCTCTATGGCGACGTCAGATTTTTAAAACAAACGTTTCTCATAATAAAGTCACGTTATTTTTTAAATCAAATAAAGACGTACTCTTGTGGAATGTAGCAGTTATTGCTGCTTGTGTATCCAAGTGAATAAAAAAATCAAAAAAAAAATCACAATGCGTCACATGATGCGTCACATGATCAAGAAGTTAAGTAATTAAGTGGTTGTCATGACAGACAACACAGGCAGAAAAAAATATCCCATGAAAGAAGTAGAGATAAAAAAATCATTTAAAACTAGAAGATGCAGGATGAGAGTCATAGCTTTATGCAGAGACTCGTCCACCCGTCATTTGGACGGGTAAAAACCGTTTTTGGACAGGCAGAAATATGGGTGGACGAATAAAAAAATAAAGGAGCAAAAAAAGGTCTTCCAAAACCATAGATATTGTCAGTTATGCCTCAAAAGTGAGTGTAAATGGTGTCACGTGTGTTTGTAGTCCATTTTAGATCACCAGACACATTTAAAGTTTTGCATAAAGCCCTGATGAGAGTGTAATTTAACCTTAAAATGATCAGACAACAGAAAACCACACACAACCCTACCAACTAAACATGGTTGATGGATGAAGTGACAGCCTGGTGGAGTAATGTTAGCAACACACGCGGCAGTGTTGTGTCATACAAACTCACTGTGATATATATTATTCTTCCAACTTGACAAACATTTTCACACACTGCAGATGTGCATCTATTTAAAATGTCATATGTTGTAATAATGCATATTTCTGAAGTTATAGTTTAATGGAAAATAAATTCCACATTTTTCACTATTTAACTCCTCTAGGTCCGCACTAAAAAAAATGTTTTGTACCTGTAAAACATGAATGACATTTCTACCTGTGTGACATCATGCCAAGTCTGTCCATGTAGTAATGAATCTGTCACTGATTTTTTCCCCACAGGACAGAATGATATTCAAGCAACATGTCATGAATCTACAAATACGTCTATTTTTTTAATCCTGAGAACCCATAACACGACATGTTTCATTATGTGGTTGATAAAAAAGCACTCTATCTAAATCCTTGTGTTATTTTGGCATGATGAAACCAGTCAGCTGGGAAATGTATCAAGTTAGTCACGCCACCGTTATTTAGTCAAATCTGAGCCCAAAACTCCCTCCCTAACATGATCCTAAACCCACCAACAACTTCAACCTTCCCAACAGTCACTCCCACCCCACACCACCCCTTCTTAAACCTCTAAAACACAGAAAATTAGACTTGCATAGATGCACAAAGAACACCACAGCTAAAACACTGTCTCGTCACAAATTCTGACAACACATTCAGATTCTGGACCCCCACAAACAGTATGTAATGATATAACATTTCCAATTACTACAGCTTCCCACCAGCATATTATTCTCAAAATAAACGTAACATCATCCATAATGTATTGTGCACTGACAAACTCAGGACAATGCATCGTATGGTTTGTATTGATTTATATAACGCGTTTGTCTTATGTCATTAAGCGAAACAGAATTATCTGCTCCCTGCAATCCCATCAAACCAACTGAAAGCCTTACCCGTGTGTAATTTGTTTGTTTTGATATTTTCTAAGAAATTGCATTACTGTGATCATCATTGCCAAAATCAAATTTAGCAGATAAGATAAATATTACGTAGATAATACCAGCAATGCATTTAAGTACCTTTAAATTTAAAGGGAGAAAATACAACGTTATATCTACATAGAGAAATATAGGAACAATTGCTAGTAATAGTCACTCCCACCGAACTATTTCAACAGCTTACAAATACAGTTGCCAATAATTGTGTTTTCTGTTGTAACAAATGCCTTCTTTCATGTCCTAAATCTCCCTCTATAAATCAACGCATTTTTTTAACGTTAACAAGTTTGTAACTTTAATTTTATATGGTAAAACAAACAAACAAACAAAAAACAAACAAACAAACACAAATATGTGTAATTTCATTGACATAATTTTCATTTGGCCCAGCTGAAAATAACTCATCACCTGACAATCTCATGAAAACTAAATAACAATCGTGTAGTAAGCGAGTTAGAATATTGTAGTGGACTCCATATAGGCTTAGATTATAGGTTAGATTTTTGTGATAAGGTTCTAAAATGAATGTTTTATTTCGTAAATAGTTGTAAGCGTGCTGACGAGCCTGTGCATACCTGGTGACCATGTTTCCCATGGGGCCCATCGTTTCTCCCACTGTCACTCTCGGGCCGCCCGTGTTCACCTGGCCGTCGTCATTCTTGCCCCAAGCGTTTGCATAGTCACCACCCTTCTCAAAGTTCTTGGTTCTGTGGTGAGAGAGAAGATTCTCGTTACATTACTTAGTGAAGGAACAACTGACATTTACAATTAATACATTTTAATCATAAGGATAATATTTAATGTATATGGTATGTTTACCTGGAGTGAACGATAGAAAACTGTTATTCAAATACTTATCAGTGAAAATTACTAATAACAATAGAGGAATTTATACAGCAACTCACTCCACATAAAAATGAAATGTTCTCAGACACAGTAAATCAAATGTTTTATCTACTGCACTACAGTATATATATATATATATATATATATATATATATATATATATATATATATATATATATATATATATATATATAAAATGGTATAATATAGAAAAAACAGAGGTGATAACAAGTTAAAAACAAATACAAATTATAATTACACCAGAACACACACGCACGCATGCATGCGTGCATGCACACATGCACGCACATATATAAAACATCCGTAGATTTCCAGTTACTGAACATAACAAATTTCAATTATTGGTAATACACACGACACGGACACACACATTCACCATTTCCGTCGAGTTTTCTTATTAAGACTTCACGATTATGGCAAAAATAAACAAGCCATTTTCAGGGACCCTCTCCCTTTTCCACTCTCAAGTTCCCACCTTCCCTCTCTCCCATGGCATACACCGCAAGAAGTATCAAAGAACATGTAGCGACTAATGACACAAAGGCATTATGCCCGAGCTAATGACACAGTGCCATTCTCACTTCTATGATTGAACACACTCATTTGACTTCTGACATGACTTATATAGGCCATATTAGAGGAAGGCTATTTACTAACCAAATCACAATATTAGTGTGATCAATAACCAGAGCACGTCATCAAATGGACAGACTGACGTAATTATAGACACCACCAAAGGCAGGACTGGGCTTAACTGTTCCACGACTCTGTGAGCATTCAATGATTGAAACATATATTTCTGTTTTACATTGTCAGTTACTGGTGACTTTACTATTTACAAACTCATATCTGTCATATGGTGTCTATTACAAAGAAATGAAACAAACAGCGTGATCATGTCTGTCAAACGGTGGTCAGGACAATACAATTAAACCGGCTGCAAAACTCATATATGTCATTTGATGCCAGCAACAAAGAAATTAAACTAACTACAAATTCATCTGTGTCACAATCCGCCGAGGAATGGAACTAACAGTAAAATCACCCATGTCACAAGATGTCATGAACAGAAAAATTAACCTAACTACAAACTCATAGACCTGTCAAGTGGACTCGACTGAATAAAGAATTACACTAATTTTAAACTCATCTCTCTCGCGAACTGTCAACTAAAAGAGCAATGGTACCAACTATAAACTCATTTCTATCACCAGCTACTGTAGAATTAAACTAAACTAACAGTAAACTCATCTCGGTCGAGTGGCGTCTGTTCCAGAGAAATAAAACTAACTGCAACGTTATCTTTGTTAACCCATTTATCTCCAGTGTAAGCGTGTCCTCACGAGTAGGACAAGAGTTAATTAATCAAGGCTTACTTACTCCCATCGTTAATCAGCCGTAAGGTCAACACTTAGCAAACCTCTGATCTCATAATGCTGTGTGGTATTGCCTCATATAGGCTAGTCTTAATTACCTATTTCTATGGTATCTACTATGTGGTTGGAATATGTAGGCAATATATTCCACAAATACTTCGGCAGAGTTTTAGATAATAACACTAACAATAGCAAGAGTACTGGACAGGATATCTAGGATGGAAACATTGTATTGTTGAATGTCTTCTCATTTAACATGTAGAGTTCGACTCAGTTGTTAAAGTTATTACAATGCGATAGGATTTAGACACACTTTTTGGCAACATAATAGGTACATTTACAACTAAAATAGGGATGAAAACTATATTATAGTTGTCATCAGCACGTTGCATAGATTTCAAATGTATTGTTAACCAAACCTGCAACAGACTGAATGCTTATCTCCCTGGTACAGTGTCACCAACCCCCTTAACACTTGTTATCTTATTTCATGCCTTTAAAATGTCAGGTCTTTAAAACGTCACTTTAAAAAGTCAGGTTCCACTTGTTAATATCACCAATATCGTTTTCAAGTATGCAAATCCCTGCAATACACTGTAGCATGACGAAGCATTTCACTTCCTTCCTCCTCCTGGTCTTCTATTGATTTTGCGTCCCAACAGCTACATTTTATACTGAAAATGTCACCAGTAGGACGAAGCATAAGCAAGTTTGCTGGTGTGTCAGGGAAATGATGTCCTCTGTGAAGACAGTGATAAGGGCACAAAAAGATGGTGGACTCTTGCATTTTTTAAATGGACCGCACTTAATTTTAGATTTTCCTTGGTGAGACGGTCCCCAGACCAATCTGAACGAAGGGACCAGCCCTGCTGGGTGCAGCTGAAGAGGAAAGCCTCCCTACCTCTTCCATGGAAGCACGCACAGTCCACAGCACTTCTCCATTCCCTCCAAGTTCTTCTCCGCGTCCTTCATATCCTTGTTGATCTGGTCCATGCCCTCATCGATGCGGTCCAGTTGCTCTACACACCACAGGACACAGGTCATTTATCTACACACCACACTACACAGGTCATCTACACGCTAACACACACTAGACACATGTCTGATATTGTTTTACTAATGTTATGGTCTTTTTAAGTATGGCCATTTACTGCTAGTATTTACGTGAATATTATACAATTACTTATTTTTTTGCACTGCAGGATCATTAACAATCAATCTGAAATGACAATATCATATATATATATATATATATACATAATTTATATAAATATATATATATTAAGCAACAATGTATTATATGATATATATATACAGTGCTGTATGTATATATATATATATATATATATATACATACATATATATATATATATATATATATATATATATATATATATATATATATATATATATATAATTATATATCATTAACATTCAACCACTTTGTATATTTACCAAAATCTTACAAGAATAATTTTAGAACTAGAACAATTTTATAATCACATTATTATAATATAACACAATAAATATCAAGATAACTTCAATTCATATGTTAAAAATTATGATAATAAATCAGATTCAGTACTTTGAACTGAAAACAAAGTATTTTCTGATAGCCATATTACTAGAAATACTTTGAAGACAACACATTTGATATAATCAGTAAAATACTGTAACAGATATTTTTACAAGTAAAGAGAATGTATTAAATCCTGAAAATCAAGCCATGTAGCACACTATTCTACAGGCCACTCACTATTGGTGAAAACAAAGTCATGATCAGACAGTTAATTCAATCTGAGATATGAGGGCTGAGAGACTAGGAAATGGTCGTCAACCGAGTGCAATAATGCTGCCACCACACACGTGTGTGGCCGTGAATGCACCGCCTGGCCAAGTGGGTGGCAGATTGACATGACCGTGCCAATATGAGAACCAGTCACACAGCTGCCCACGCTTGCACTGACCACTGGCCATCAGTGGCCGCCTTTATTTCATATGGCAATCATCTGTGAATTTGCCGGAATCACCACCAGTGTGGGTCGGCGGGTCATCTTGTCCGCTCATTAATCCAAACACTGTGAGACCACGGCAGATGGCAGAAACCTAGGGCCACTTTTCATTTCAAAGGTCAATCTCCTCAGACCATGAGAAAGGCTGGTCTTTGTCATGATGACAGTCACCACGTGTTGGCTGATTGATGACGGGTGCGTTCGTTCCGATGTCTTGAGTCCACTCCCACACTGTCCCACGATGCGATCGTATCAAAAGACGACTTGGTTCGCACACAATCGGCACCCGGGAAAAATCGAAAGTAATTTCACGCAGGGATCGGCGCGAGGCGTGTGACATTATTGTACTATGTCTAACGAATCAGGTTTGTCAAGGGAGGATAACTTTCAGTGTCATGTACGATGTGTTCAACATCTCGGATCTATTTCACCCTCATTGTCGGACACTGCAATCTCGCTGCTCGTGGTGATATCATTTAATTAATCCGATGATCAATCGCTTTCTCGCATTCACCTGCATTGTGATCAGATACCTGACAAAATAACGGATTTCTCCTCATTAGTTGACTGTGCGCACAGTTTCAGATTACAGCAGAAAACATTCTCTGACATGTGCGTGCTTTTAGTAGTACATGCTGGATTAAGTTTCCTGCGCTTAAAATGTTCCAACCATGATGACCAGACGGATTGACTCGTGTAAAAATATAGCACCAAAACCACATGAGACGCAGCGATAGCCATTAGCAGGGTAAGCGAATGCAGTAACATAACAACCTACATAACTTACACGTATAAATAGAAATAAACTGATGCGGGAGCGAATATATTCTGGCATGCAGCAAAGCAGACGAAAGCGCAACTGGCGTGATTTGTAGCATGCGCAGTATCAAAGCAAGAAGTGGTCGGCATTGTTTAGTCCGCATTTGATTTCCATAACAACAAATGATCGTGGGAGCAGGTAGAAACGCGAGTTGACGTCACCGGCATTCTGCCACCCGCGTCACATAAACAACACAAGCGTTAATGACAGACGCCAATAAACAGAGGCACAAAGGAGTCGCGGTGAATATCTCGGCGTGTTGTCCACTAGAACGAATTGACTCGCTTATGACATGCTTAATTATGTGTTAGTTGTGTGCGGGAACGTTAGTCGAACAGTCTGTGGGGTTAGAGCGGGCTGGCCAGACAGAGGGACGGCCAGGACCAACTGCATACATTACCTCCTTGTGCATCTAACATTGTCAAAGTTTTGACGCCAACTTCCTGGCTCTGTTGTGGAGGTAGAGAAACAGAAAGTGTAAAAATGTGGCAACTTAATAAAACATGACGAGATGTGCTGAACAAATAACATGCTGCAAATATCAGTCTGGAGATTTTGAGCGGAAGTTGGCAAAAGCAAACAAACTGAAACCATGAAATTATACAACAAACGGTCAAGCAATAAAACAGAAGAAAAACTGAAACAGAAAAGAGAAACTACTTAACTGTACCAATCAATCAATATAAAACAGTGAACAAACTGAAATGGCGAAAATGAGTAAACAACATGCCAAATACCAATGAAAGATCAACTGAAAAGTAAAACATAACCATATAATGATCAGAATAAAACATTTTAAAAATGAAACTGAAAGTGACCAGGAAACACAAAATGGTGTCACAGAGTGAAAGCATAAAAATGAATGTTACAAATATTACTATCAATTGGGTTCTACACTGCTATTCAGAATAAATTATCAAAAAACATGGTTTCTCTCCAAAATGGAGGGCCATGCATGCTGATGCTGCCAACAGAATGTAGAAGTTCTTTGACATTTATTTCTTGTTAAATATCCTGTAAAAAATATATAAAATTCCAGTGATAAAAAGAAAACAAATAAGTTCTAGCTAAGCTCACATTTAGCTTCTTAAATGGTAAAATTAATTACGTACACTACAATCTACCAGGGTATATTAAAATGAGCTCAAGATCAAAGCACGAATCTATAAAACATGTTTCTATACTGAATTAAGTGCTTATTGTACCAATTTTGCATGACTGGACAACTGCATAATATTTGAGTTTATTTATCGGGGATACTTTACACTTGAAAACCCAGCTGCAATGAATCAGAATACTACATCTGCAGGCAACCGCCAGCACACGGGCCGAAACACAGTCAGTGCATCAATAAAGTGCGCACTATGCGAGGAGCAAGTCACATGGGAATCTGGACCTGTGAACTTGGCCTAATGAAGAGTGCAATCATTTTGTATTATTGTGCCTGGGATTGTGCCAGTCACATTGTGCAATCATTCAAGATGGCCAACTGCCAGACAGTAGACAGGAGTTGTGTCTGACAGAGGGACAAGTTGTTTGTTGTCTGTTATTGCCCCACCTGCTGTCTAAGTGCACTGCAGCAGTAGGCAATCTCCCTCCAGGATTTATCAGCAATCAGCATTACATCTGACTGGTTTTGTCGTACTTTTGACTTTTCATCATTATGGTTATCTTGTGTTTATTTGCATTATATAATTTATATTTGATGTGTGCCTGTCTGTGTGTCTGAACGACCTTGTATCATTCAGGTTATCAGTGTTTTCTCAGCCTGTGTTTGGGTAGATAAGTCTGTTGCACTCAATATTTGTTGCCATAAAAAACATGCCAACAGATTAGGTACATATGTAGTTGTGAAAGTAAAACATCTTTCAGTCAATGGCAACAGTTGTGTTTCTCTGGCTGCATTACCATGGCAACCAGTTACCATGGCAAACACACAAACAGCAGAAATGGGTAGCAACAATGGTTACCCAGCATGTCAAGTCTGGCTAGAATCCGCGTTGCTATATTGGCATCCTGAAACCAGTGAAGCATGACCGTGTGCAAACAAACACAAACACTGTTGGACAACAATACAATACCACCCACTTTGGGGTATACCTGGACGCACTGACAGCACCTCACTGGGGTAAACTTATATAAAAGTCACCAACTTCCTGTCTGCCCCTTCAACATTGTGTATACAGGTACACAAATAAATGTATGTATTTTGTATAATGCAGTCAATGTTTTGAATAAAGGAACTACTAACTGTACAGTTGTGTACAGGGTAGGGAATATATTCACGGTAGGCCTTATTGTTATATTTAATAATTAATAAAGCAGGCCACTGTCTGGCCACCACAGACAGTACACAGTCAATGTGTCACTTTCAGTGCATATCAAACAATCACAAGGAAACTTCTCAAAAGAAAGGCATGCTGAAAATAGCTGTGTCATATTAATACAAATACGTTCATTTAACCTCTCTTTGTCATTTCCCATACAACAAATGTATTGTGTTTTTAATTAACAAATTTATATCACATACTGTTCAAAGTAATGACAAAATTATGTTTTCACTTTACTGTGAAATAAAAAATAACATCACATTAAATCAATATAATTTATATTTTATTTTAAAATACAAGTCGTCAGGAATTATCTCCAGATTTGCCTTAATCCTTAACATTTCACACACATTAAACATGTATTTGTTTTGTATTTGACACACAGACAAACAAATTGACTACCCTAATCCTACAAAACAAAATCATTCTGAAAGTGTTCTTTGTGTTAGTGAAAGTGCCTGTGAGAATATCTGCTGTCACAGTGTGGACATGTTCATGAACTTGATGGCTGCCAAGTGGCACAAGGTGACCGCAGCAGGCTCAAGTAGCGGTCAGACGTCTGTCTGACCACAGCTCAGACTGTCCCGTGGCAACATAACGAGGGCAATATGATTTTGCATGGACATGTTTGTTATTTATACCCAGGCCTGATGGGTATGACATGGACAAGTGCATTGACCGTCTGGCTTGTCTCACAAAGTGAAGCACAAATTGCTACAGCATTTCCACACTTATGGCCACACGACAGAACATGAAATATCTATCATTATACTTTATGCTGGCTGGAATTATTGTACAGTTTGTCTGTTAATTTTTAATACCAGGAATAGTGGTAATTATTGGCTACTATTAATATGGAAAAATATATTTGAAAATAAAACTGAGGTTGATAACATCTGATTAACAGCTCGATAATATGCAATCCCTCTTAAAGACTTAATTATAAAAGCATATACACATAAAGAGTGTTTTTTATTAAATAAATAAGTCTTTCCATTTTCACCGGTTTTCTACTGATTCTTACAATGGTAATTCAACAGATATCATTTATCACAAATAAAATATCATATTGGCATAATTTTGTGATGACTGCTTTTAAAGCCTAGCTAGCATCTCACCAGTCCATATAGGAATATTCACTGAATCATTGGCAACCATTTGGGAATTACTGATTCATTGATTAGATGGTGACAATCAATAATACATGTACTTGGCAGGCGAACATAACTTTGTAGGCCAGTGTGTGAAAACACACAGGCCGTTTAGTTCATCATTAGGCCACCGTGAGAACATATCTGCTCTACAGAATAATACTTAACTTGCAATGCAACAATATTATTTCTTCTATCTGTTGAGAAATCCATTGAAAATATAATTTGCAAACTGGTAGGCAATTGCACGTATGGTATATGGATGGGACTGAACGGGTACTACAAATATGAAATGAATACCACACGGTAGACTACAAGTTGTCCACTAAATATCATACAATATTCACTGAATAAATGTAAAATACTGCAGCAGAGATTTATCTCATGAAACCTGTACAAACTGGATGCAATTGAAACATAAGCTTTACAGAAAAAAAATTCTGAGAGAAATTTAACATTTCTATGGTAGATTGAGAAAAGGACATTTGACCCAGAAGAAATCGTCATATTGACTTTGGCCATTGCGTTTTCATTGAATGACCAGTACTTGTCTAGTGATTATGGTCATTCCATCAATGGAATACAATTCCAAGATTGCTAAGTTAACAAATCCTGAAGCGCCCATAATTGGGCAAAAATGTGAACTGCTGCGAATGCATGGTTGCCCGCCTAACAACTGGTAATTACTAATTAACGGCAGTCAATAAGATCAATCAGTCAGTCCCACAGAGCACTGCGTGATGTCTTCTCATGTTGGCACATACTCAGATATTCACACATTTACCTCTCAATCTACATACCATTACATGACGAGATATCTCTCAACATTACACGTGCTATGTCTGGTCCACATGAGACAATAACAACCTTCCAGGTCTTGGTCTAGGATTCCCAGGATCAATCAAATGTTGTCTAACTTGCAGCTTCATTTATGTACGTTATGTATAGTGTGATTGTGTGGTTAATGTAACACAAATAAAACCGCTTCTAAATAATCTATGGCTGACTTTATTCACAGAGGTCATGAGAAAATTGAATTTTTATTTTCAGTACACACAGGCCACTGTAAACCTGTGAAGACTACCCAGGTACACACGGAAAGAAACTAGACTGATAAAGATATAAGTGTAGAAAGGACACAAAGTTACCAAACACAACAGAGAGGACACGTACAACTATACTAAACACAACAACCTATTATGTCTGTCAATGAGGTGACATATGCATCTACGACTCTACAAACGTGCAACATAATATACACCAAATATAAAACATGCATACACCAAGATTATTACAACACGCTATGATGGCTGAACACCAGCAAATATTCAACAACGAATTTCATTCTACATTTCATCATATGATTAATTAAATAGCGCATAATATCACAGTTTCCCATATGGTAGGTTAGAATTTTTTAATTGAACTGCCAATTGTCTGAGACTGTACATATGACATACACACATTGACAATCAGTCAGTGAGTGAAAAGTCACCTAGAATTCTTGTTCTTGGCCAAAAAGCACCATCTAAATTTATGAATTTCACAAAAATTATTGCCTGCTTAGCAGTGACATTTATTTGTTGGTTGTTGAACAGTTGACAGTGTTTCAACTGAAGAGTGTATAAAGTTGGTAAGAAATGTGCACGGATTAGCTACAAGACATCTCGGTGGTACCCCATCTTACCTCCCTGCTCGTCGAGCATGACCAGTGTACGAATGCCTGCATCCTTACTCTACACGCAGCACAAAGACAACAGAACAATGGCACATTTGAAGCCTTAGTAGGACACATATATTGTCAACATCATCTGTGAAACTACCGCAGAGAACGACAAACACACCGACTGCAATAGCAGACCTACAAGAAATGTTACTACTGTTACTGCCAGCAGCACTGCAGCTGAAATGTTGCATCGAGTAGTTTGGGCATTCAATTACAGCATGGTGAAAAGCCAGACAATTCTTCAGGCACATTCCATTATGTTAGTTGAATCAAGACCTTCTACATCTTAATAACAAGGCAACTTCTGATGGGTCAAATCCTCAGATGCCATCCTCAGAGAAGCATCAAAACAAAAGGTCAATCCGAAAGCCAATAAGTCAATTTGTCAACACTCAGATGGATAGGTAGTTTAGCTACGTCAGACATATCAGATGGATATGCAATGTTGTAGTTTTAAGACAACAGAACCATGTAATATTTTCACTAATCAAACAATATGAGGCAGCAACTAAAAGACAATCATCAGGCTAAGGCAGTCACCCGGCTTTGATGTTTGACAACACATACCAATGATACTTCAAAGAACTTTATTATAAAACGCATATCTGTCATCACTGAAGAAAATTAAATTGCTGTTGCCCTTCTAAACTAGTAATAAACCTTTTTGTGTGCAAGGAAAGGTCACCTATTGTTCAACAATGTCATAAATTTGGTAAAAGGACCACAGGTCATACCATTTAAACCAATGGGATGCTCTCAACGCTTTGCGACTGGAGAACTAGACATGCAATTACCTAAGAACACGTTAAAGATGCCCTGAGAGGAGGCGGAATCAAAATTCACTTTCAAATGTGACACTGCTAACATATTGCCAATTGTTTCCGAATAAGTTCACGCGTTATTGCCAATTGGCATGCCAGAGTTTGCGGGACGCTCACAAGGTATACATAATAGAAATCAATACGTGCATGGCAGTGGTCTGGGGGGACACTTGGTAAGATTCACCGACACAGGAAGCAGTTCGCAATGATGCACATTTGGCCGAGTATTCCTTAGGCCGCAATTGCTCGTCGCCTCGAAGCAGGCCGCCGTGTGTCGGAACCAACGCCCAAGAGACACACGCGATTTAATCATGGCTGCTCGGTAGTGCCGATCTTTTACATTGCATAAAGCATTGCTGTGGCCGAGCGGACATCGGGGAGTAAGGGAGGGAACGTGAATCCCGGGCCTTCCCTTCCGCCAGTTGGGGTTTAGCAAGCAGTCACAATCAATGGGCGCTTGTTAGCGTCGTACACCGGCGAGGATTGTCGAGCGTATGTCTCTGTTGGGCGCAGCAATTACTGTGGCATGGCGCCTCTCTACGGGGATTACACTGCACTTTATCTGCACCATATGTTTCCCTCGCTGGCTCAAGTCATACATTACGTATCATTGGCTCTCGTCAGTGCCGCGACTGCTCCATACATCCACCCTCTATTAGCGTTACACTGTCCTTGACCAAACTGGACATCAGTGCTAGCGGGGTACATTAGAGCACTAGCTGTCAGCAAGTACACATAGGAATGCAAAAAAATTAAAGCACACTTTCATCTGCATATCTACATACCTTACCTATGTGTAATATTTGTCATGGTGGTTTCACTAGAAACTGGGATCTTAGAATCGTCTCAATTGTAATTTAATCCATTCGTGAAATATATTTTATTTAGTTATGAATCTGAATCTGAATGGGGTATGTAGTAAGAAGCCAATATTGCCTATTATATACGACGGGGAGGGGGGGGGGGGCGAACAATTACAACTAAATAAATGTTGCTGTAACTCAAACATAGTAATTAAAATTAAACAAGTTTAATACTACAGAACACAGCTAATACTAGCAGTTGCAATACTCTTACTGTGTTTGTAACAAGAATGAGATAATTCAACATATTCTACAGAAGATTTTGCAAAACATAATTTTGAGAAGCAGATTCTGTACAAATCCATACATTAGGTTCTGCTAGAACTCTTGCAAGAACCAACACTTAGTTATCTCGCACAACCTTCTAAGAGGACCTAAAGTAGGCCCAGAACAGATGACCACAGACAACCTAAGAGGAAATCATGCATGGTATCTAGCGAGAGATCGCGAATCTGACGTAGCATCAAATCCCGTGAGGCCAGCGACGGTCCAATCTACCTATCCTGCAAATACATTATACATTACATGAATCAATACATATGTTTAGCCTTTCCGCCCAACGTCAGATCTTATAATACAATTCAGTGCTGAGAGTTGAGATCCTGGCTGATCGAACGACTGTGCAATGAAACAATGTCCTGCAAGTTCTCTGCCTGTCAACAGCAGACTTGCCTGTGACGTCCACCGTCCACTCCAGTGGTCAGTCAACCGTCCACTCAAATGGTCAAGCCATCACCTATAGACTCTGCATGCCATCGAGGTGTCAAGTGTCCCATTTTACATGGCAGATTTCCCGGAAATGTCCCATTCTCCAGACCACCTGCTTTGTGTGGTTCTTATTAAACTAATACAAATTGTCTGGGGCCAGCCCGTGATGATATCTCTGTGGGATTTTTATGAAATTACTGCCATGAAAAAATGCATGAGCCTCATGTCTAACAATGTTTTCAGTGAACACTACAATAACTGTGCATCTGTGCAAGACTCGGTTATGATAATTTTAGATTATTTTTCTTCACAATAAATTAGTTTTTGATGGTTTTAATTTTTGGACAATGTGAATCTGTTATTATGCTTATGTGGGAGATCTCCATTTTGTATGCGGGTTACACTTGGCACTTCTACAAGCATAGCTTACATCAGAAAAATAACACATGTGCACACATCACGCAATCATCGCGACAACGGACAAAGTAACCAATCACTATTTGGCACACTGCCAGTAAAACAATTACGACTGTCTTAAAACAAGATGAAAACAGTCCAAGAAGTGTCTGTACGCGTCTGTATGCGAGAATAAAAATACACACACAACGAATTTACGAAGTCTATTTTAGGAATGATTGATGGCAATGGATGAGAATGCCCACAGCGCCATGTTGCATGTACCTCCGGGAACAGTGGAGGTTCAAGGAACTTGCAATAAATCAAGTGGGCAACTTTATCTCTGACACAGCATACCGGTAGTTTACTTTACAAAATGACTACCCAAAATTGCAACTCGTTCCCTAAATAGACACATTATCAAACTTGTGGCAGGTTTATAGTATATACCGTCACAATTTCAGTCTGTAGGTATTGAACTAAGCAACGTTTTGTAGTCAGACAAATCAATGTAGTATGAGAATATATTGGCCAAGAGAAACTGTATGACTCACCTCTTCCGCAAGCGCCAGCATACGCCGCGTTGACTCGAGAGACTGAAAGAGAAAGACAACTCAGTTAGACATGGACCTGTGACAAGTCAGCCAGCCATACAAGACACACTGGCACTGTTTAGATTTTACAAGCAATTTTCCAACATGTCTGAAAATAAATGGACAGTTGGCTTACAAGAAGATTTTCCACGTTTAAAATTATCGGATGGTTGATGGTTACATAAATCTGATAAGAACAATAGCCATTGAATATATATCTTTGCAAAGTGAAATTGTATAAGTAAATAACATGACAATATAACTTGGTGTGGACTTAAGGAAGCAGAATGCAGGATGGGGAGATGATGGGGAGGAGAAGAACAGGGACAACAGAGAGATCGAAAAACTCTAGAGAAGGGTGCAGAAGACAAGACCACGGGAAGATGACTAGAGGAGGAAGAAGAGAAGGTTTAGGAGAGACTGGATAGGTGCTGAGGGCAGACATACAGTGAAGGTTATGGACTTTAAAGAGCACATTATTCCAGCCCAGTTGACAATCGACATTGTGCTGCATCTGTCTGTGCTCACATGTTAGTGGCTACATTAAGTATTTGTCAGCAGAAGAAAACTTCCTGACATACGTGATTGAAACATAAAAAGAATGTAAATGTATAAAAAGTCAGTCCTGTAACAAGCAACATGAGTGTAATGTCATAAAAATCCTGAATGTCTACTTAATTTATCAGTCATTAACCCTTGACTCCGCAGTATAGTGTAGGCATTGGTTTTACCCTTGACACCTATAAAATGATTTTCTCGTTACCTAAGTCTGGTCAGAAATACACAACTTAGAAGATCGTCTAGACATAAAATTATTAGTTTGTCATTACTGTCTAACGATGTTCATTATACATATTTTGTTTTTCTGTCTTGGTTGTCTAAGAGTGTTAACATGTACTCAAGCTTGTAGATAGATCTTCATTGTGATCTTCACCAGTGTCTGTAGGGATGACAGGATCAAACACAGCTAACATGGGCTTGTCACTGACTTGATAACACTAACAAGGTTACAGATAACAGCCAGGCAAACTGACTGGTAATACCTCAAAACAATGCAGACTAAAGAGAAATTTAGATTGTCAATACATTCACCATTATTTAGACTCTTCTCAGGCACCTGTAAATCACATTTAATGTTGTATGTCTGTAATGTGATTCCCTAAAGTAAAAGAGTCTGTCTATGGAGCCGACATGCAGCATCATACACCTATCACTGTATGAGGAGTAACAAACTAATTGTTTGGATACAAACTTAACACGGACACAGACGGACCCAATAAACCATCAGCTTAACCCTCACAAATCACCCTTACCCTGCTGCTTGTGAAAACTACCTTCACCTCATCATAATGCAAACATGTAAACTACTTCAACTCATCAGTACATTGTAATGCTAACAGTAACAATAGCCTGCTCTAGGACTTCATCACTACTACACATCAGCGAGAGACTGGCACTCTGCTGAGATACCACGACACGAAGCAAAAAAAGATAGTTACTTCCGCAGTGCCCTCATTGATGTCTATCTGCAGCTGTTCGTCTTCCGTCGGTGTCCTCGGAGGCGGGATCTCCTCCTCCTTGGGCCCTCCGTTCTGTTTGTCATCTTTCATCGAGCCTGTCTCAGTCGCCACGCGACCGCGGCCGGATTCCTCGACTAACTTCTCTCAAAATCTTAAAGTCCGCCGCGCACACACGGCTATGTGTGGCGTGTGATAATCTGCGCCTGCAGGTACACCTGGTGGACAGCACTGGTGTACCTCCGCATATCCCAGATCGGTGGCACTAATTCCGCAACGGACACGCGACGTGTCTCGACGACTTGACAACTCTGCCAAATGAGTTACACTGTGACCGAGCCACTGTAGACGGACTGCAATGAGGCTACACACATCCAATCTGCTCCCGCCAATACGACGCCGCACACCACGACACGCAGGTAACAGTATGCTCCGGCCAGGAACAAGTATCCACGACTGTGCTGGTGGACCTCTGCAGGCTTCGACTTATCTCCAAGAACAACCCGGTCCGATGAACATATAAATCTCCAATGATATTGTCGAACAGAAGCACGACTCCCACAGCTAGCTCCAATGTGCACTTTCCCTGTCTCTCGTGTTGTTAGGCATAAAAGTGGTCCATCCGCTGGTCTGTCACCTTTAGACAGCAACAATCAACTATTTGCGGGGCTCCGCCAATTAATTATAGATTAATCTGCTGTGGCTACACACTGCTTGAGTAACCAGCATATGTTAATATTTAAACATTTCCCCGAGTCCTCGGCACACCCAATCCGATCAAGCTCCTGCCACTGCCGGTCTCAACGTTAATGCGGCAATTGTTTCACTGCTGCCACGGTATCCCCGCCATTCTCGGGCCGCGTTGATTATTGACTCCAGGTGGCAGCACCGGTGAATCCACGGGTAATGTGGTCGACATACATACGCGTGTATCCTCAAGGAAGCCACGGGACTGTATACATGTCCTAACTACGACTGGCTGTCACACGGAATGACAACTGACATCTTGTGGAATCAATGATCGTCTGCTGCCACTTTCGGCTGGCACGCAGATCCCCGTCAACGCACAATCCGACAGTCCCACAGTGCATGCTGGGATCACTCAATGAGGCGGCTTAGGAGTTGGGCGGGGGCAGATATAAAAGACTGCACTAATCGAGAGGCAATCAACCCAAACAACACATCAAGTGGTCTCATCAGTAACACTACGCGGGCGGACGGGTTTCCGCACGGATTTAACTGGCACTGTGCTGGTTTTTGTAGAGTTAATTCTGTCTGCCGCGAGATGTTTATGTACAAGTTGACGGGATGTGCTCCTAACAACATGAAACTTCATTAATTTCACTGGGTCAGAGTGACACCACTCCAGGCAGGCTGGTTTTCACTGGTTTTTGTAGATCTAATTATGTCATGAGATGTTTATACACACACTGACAATATGCGCTGCTAACAACATAAAGCCGTATTTACTGGGTCACAATGATACCACTTTAGACAGACCATTATCTATATATAATGTAGCTTTTTAACATAAAATAACAACAGAACCCTAAAATCATGAAGCAATCAGTCATACATCTGACGTTTACTCTGGCACTGACCACCAGAAAACTAAGTACTGTACACAAGTCAAGCAGCAGCACATATTTGTGCATGTAAAAATGCAAATTATAAATGTATGGTACCATGTGAAAAGTCAAGAATAAACTCACTCACTCACTCACTCAACAAAAAGCTGCATTGTGGTGATTTAATTATAATCAGTGTTGGCTGTCGACTAAGAGAATCCGTGTTCAAGTCTTGTCCTGACAGGTTCAAATCGTTGGGCAATTTCATTCACTCTACATTGTGCCAGCTGCGCTGTATGTCCTTAGGACTGCACATCTTCATTTACTTTTATTATGCCAGTAACTCAAAAAGAAACCCCAGTGTATATAGACATCTTCTTGGAGATATTTAGAAAGCCATCACACAGATTTATGGTAATAATGACCGCACTGCCGAGTTATGAAAACACGAGGGGACATTAATTATAAAGATGACCATTTGGTATATTTTGAAGACAGGAAATGCCTACGTAAGTAACAATGGAATATATATCCAATATAACAGCGTGTGTATAAATAGCCGCAGCCGTCATGTTTCCCAGAATGTAGATGACCATTGCGTGTTACATGTGAATCACACTGTTGTCTGCCTGGTGCTTGCAATGTCACACATGGCTCAACGTCACGGACAACTAATCAATGATATGTGATTGGATTCTAAATGGCTAGCTGAACACGTAACTTGAAAATAACACCCTTCTTCTTATCAACGACTTCATTTGCTACGTAACATAGTCACTGTATTTCTTGGACTTTGTTTCTGACCTAAGCCTGGGACTGTCACATCAGGACTGTTTGAGCAGACGTGTCTACTTGTATCAACAATAGTTAATTTGTTACACTTTTTTCAAGATTACCTAATTTACTTTTAAACTGTACTGAGTTTTTACATGGTACAGAATTCATTTGACTTCATCAGGCTTTCATCAGATTTACAAATTTTCAATTTTTTCATATTTCACAATCAAATTGATCTTTTCTTCAGCTACAGCATGGCAGCATGGTTACGAAATACAAAACAATAGTTCACAAAATTTAGTTGACAAAAAACATTACAGAACAGATCAAGAAATTACAATGAATTACTCAATACATGTGTTAAACTCTTAAAAACGTTTTGTAAATTATTATTATTCTTAATTACATTATGTGGAATCTTACATAATTTTCAATAAATGCTGAAGTAACCCATATTTAATAACCATGCAGCAGACAAGACAATTTCCCACATATCTGTCAAAGACAAATACTGCAACTTTTTAAGTTAAGTAAATTGTGCAACTACCATGTTTACTGCCATTTGTCTACTGGTTTACTGTCAAACTATTATTACTTACACAATTTTCAGTAAAAAAGAAGACATAAATAGTGTTAGACATTGCCAACCAAAAACTAAATCAGAAATATTTTTTGTTTCACTGACCAGTTTTTATAATTGTCTGTAAAAATGTTGTTTTTCTAACAGTATTTTTTAGTTAAAATGTTAAAGTTTATTCACTTCACTGGCAGCCAAAGCGGCTGAATAGTACAATAAGAACATTATGGTTGATAACAAATTCATTAATGTATATGAGTAAAACTATTTATGAAAGCATAACAATATATGAAAGTGTTGCTAATTAGAATGTCTAGGAAAATTAAAACGATACAAATGTTGGAGAGTAAAACTATAAATGTTCTCTAATATGAATAATATTTATATACAATTAGATAAATTAAAGCATCAAAATAAAAAATATTTATATATATATATATATATTATATAAGTATAACACAATGGATGCATTACTTATCACCACCAACTTCATGTATCATGTACACCCACTCTGAGCAAAAGAACTCTGACATGCACAAGGTAATCTGGCTACCATGTAAAACAACACACACGTGTATCAAACTAGTCTCGCTTAACCGACTGTCGGTCGGCTGCGGAACTACGCCGAGAAGACAGTCTGGTGACATTTGCCGGCTTTTGTTTGGTATCCGCGTGATCTATAAAATGCTGCCACCTCACGGACACTGCCGTAATATTTTTTTTATAAACAACTGAAAATTTGTATTTCTATTTATTTTGGGTTAATATAAGTTTAATTTTTAATAGTTTTTATAATACAGCATTATTTAATCAAAAGGTTTCCTTATTTAATTTGTATGCTATCCGTGTCGGGCTAGACAATGCTGCCACCTCACGGATACTGGTTAATCCTGCCGTAATTCTTATTTTATAAACAACGGTAAATTTGAATTTTTACTTACTGTTGTGTTACTATAAGTTCAATGGTGAATACTTTTCAAATGATATTATTATCTTGTAAAACTATATCGTTATTTAAATTTTTATTTCATAGTTGGCCTGAGAGCCAATCAGCGTCTCTACCCTATTCTGGGGTAAGGCTGCCCGGATGTAGAAACTTAAGAATATATACTGTCCCAGGCGTAGTTGAGGGGGCCTAAAAGTGCTGCCACCTCACGGAGTCTGGGTAACCGAGGCTAGTATCAAACCGGCATCTCATACAGACTGTGGTGCCATCTGTGAGACAGTTATTATTTCAATGTTGTTACTGTGGTCCAAAAGAGGGCACCACTGCTGCAGTAAACGCTAGCATTGAGTACATTGGTTTTCAGATCTGGATTATCTATGCAAAGATAGGTGTTGGGTAGATATTATAGAAGGCAGAGAAAAGACTCATTTCCATAATGCAATGGATATTATTTTAAAGATATTTATAACCAATACATGGTTATACATATTATAAAAAACTACAGTGTATCAATTTTAGATTTAGCATGAACAAACTAATTGTAATAATGTTCAATGCTGACTGATTGATGTTGATTAACAATACTCTATTTCACCCACTATCTTCACCAGTCAATTGCCAACAGGGAATGCTTTCAATGGAAATTTCACTTATGTAAAACGTCACATCAAATAAAAATCAGATCAAATTTACTTAGACACCACTGGTTAATATAGATTCAGGGGAGTTTACACACTAACTATAAAGTAAGAATATATTGTGTATGTGATTCGAGTACAGGTTATTATTACGGAGAAGAAAATTATTAATATTTTATATAATACTACACATACTGGTATTTTCCATGAAAATAGTATATATATATATATATATATATATATATATATATATATATACATACAGTGTATGTATGTATGTATATATATATATATATATATATATATACATATATATATATATACATATATATATATATATATATATATATATATATATATATATATATACATATACATATACATATACATATACATATACATATACATATACATATACATATACATATACATATACATATACATATACATATACATATCCATATACATAATATATATCTTATATACATATAAATATAATATTTTATACGATAGATCTAGCTAACCAGTAGTCCGTCGTTATATACAACTAGTCCTGAATATGTTTTACTATGTAAAAGGGACAGCTCTTACAGATCCAAAACTACTCATCCTGGACGATCGGACTGGCCTTATTTCGCACCCTGATTTATATATAATATACATGTTGGATCAAAAGGGACTAAAGCAACAAAAACACGACATACCAAATTCACTGTAGGTACACCCTTTACAACATTTTCTAATTTGCTGGCTGCTTTCTGCTCACTTAATTTGGTTGTGGAAAACGTTAGCAATTGTCTGGTTATATGACACCAAAGTCACACACACTGATTTAATCCTAAGAGATTAACATGTAAACTATCACAATGGAAGACAAAAATACAAACAAGTTGGGTTATCAACAAGCGAGGTAGTAGAATTAATTACGACCTTAGGCTGACTCTGGTAGAAGCAACAGAGACCTGCACACGATCCAGCGACAATGTCCCTGTTATCCCACGCTAACACAGAATGCTGGTTAATTATTCATTCTCTTCGAACGTTACACACAATTCCCATTAGCCCCCATTCTGTCGGCAACATGTCGCTGTAATTTCATATCACTGGTACTCTATAATTACACACACTGAACCGTCACTTTCATCTTGATTACACCAAAACACACATTCAGTCCAAGGAAAAGCTACTAAGTCTTCCAACTAGTCTGATGATGACTACTCAACATGCACTGTGGCAGCTGGGCAGATCTTTGATAGTTTAATATGCAATTTATGCCTCATCTGGGGACTGATTATATAATACCCAAATGTACAAAAAATATCATAAGAATATAAGAAAACCTTATAATGTAGTATTAAATTAATAAAAAAATTAACATAATAGTAAATAACTAAAATGCATTACATGCTTTGTAAAATATTAAAATAAACAGCTATAGTACGTTTAATTGTAATTATATTACGATACACATAAAGTGTCCAAATGCATAGCTCCTCTGTGGAAGAAAGCCAGCTTAAACAAACACGGCTTAAATAAACAAATACATAAATAGATTATATATCTCAATGCTGAATCTGTGTGCAGCAGAAGCTAAACTTGATATTCTGTTCCATGTCCATCGAGCACTCAATCAACTTCTATCAATAAAGTACATCACTAATTGCATCACTCAATGCCAGCTTCCTTCATCTCCATGCTCTACCAAGCACCGCCTGTTGCCTGTCCTGTCAGCTAAGTGCAGTCTGGTTGACTGGTTGTAGAGCATGGCAAAACTGACACTGTTATTATGTTACTATTTACTAAAAATGTGCAAATGGTCATCTGTGCTCATAGCTTTATGCAGAGACCCGTCCACCTGTCATTTGGACGGGTAAAAACAGATATGGACAGGTAGAAATATGGATGGACGGGTAAAAAATGAAGGAGCAAAAGAAAAGGTCTTCCAAAACCATATATATTGTTAGTTACGCCTTGAAAGAGAGCATAAATGGTGTCACATGTGCGTTTGTCAGTTTGCCAGTCACACATGTCCACCAAAACATGTGTGACTGGCAATACTTTGATCCTGCATAAAGCCCTGTATGTGCTGGACCACCTCATAACACAGGGTAACTGTATCTAGTTAGAGCTGACCAGCATCCATCAATGACATTTCAAAAAAATACCCATAAATGTAGGATCTGAGAAACCTTTGAGAATTTCTTTAGCATACCAGAAGTTAGCAGGTCTATGTCTCAAGCTATGTTGACTCAAAGTAATTTATTTCAGTGGTGAGTTCACTTCGCAAGTGGTAGTGCTGGTCTGGCACTGAGATGGTCTGTGTGCTGCTGTGTATAATGTGGAACTACATGTACGAGCAAATATCAGGTTGCACGAAGGCATATATGGGCTCATCTTCTCTGGAAACCAAAAACCAGCAAAGAGATGGAGTAGTAGTCTTGTGTACCAGACTTGTGAACTTGTCACCAGCTCAAACTATGCCATCAGAACAGGAATACAGCATTCACTGTTTCTGTCAAATTCTGCACCACACATACCAAGGGTAGTGTGCTAATGAGCGTCTCATTGGTGCCGTACAATATTGCATTACTGTAATGCTATCATGTTGTTACTAGACTTGCACTGGTGTCCTTCGTGCGTCAATGGGGCGTAGTGTCTGTTGTTTGACAGATGTAGAGGTGACATACACGTGATAGTACACTGACTGGTGACCTGGGAGACTCTGGTAGACCACAGTCATTGCTGTCCCCAAGGCTACAGTCTGTGGTGCTGCCAGGTTGTCCCTACATACAAGACCATAAGCAATGTCTTTCAAGTGTGTGTGGTTGAATACAATTATGAAAACAGCCTCAGTGTAGTTTACATGAGCACTACTGGATGAGGCACCCAGCAATGGCTGGGGAAAATGCAGTCACCAGCACAACTTGAAAATTGTGATCCCTGAAGTCCCATCCCACTTGCACTTGCACAATCTTGTTTGAGGAAAAGGCGGTTGGTTACCCATGTTAAAACATTTGACAATTATATCACATTGTTTCAATGTAACATTTTGCTATGTCTTGTGCGAGAGCAATGTTGTGTGGCAAACTCCACACACAGCCTTTTGAGTTATTGTGCCCGTCAAGCTGTATAATCCCCAGATGAATTTTTTTAAAGTCTAAATCTACCAACCATCATTGAGAGCTTACTAGATCAGACAAAAATGTTGGCTTGATGCTTGCAACACTGACAGATAGGTGGGTCCACAAATAAACTGAGAAACAGTATTTTATAATATAGATGAGCTTTGGTGTTATTGTTGTTTAGCATGACATTGTGGCCTCTGCAGCCTCTTTTAATTGTAACCATTGTTCCATACAACCAGCTGCATCTGAAGCTTCCCCGTCTTATGTCTCGGTGAATCCAGCATCGAGTCACAGTTGTCTGCTTGGATACAGCAGGTTGTGCTTCCCACAGACGCAGCCCAAAGCGAGTGTAAATGGGAAAAAGAATTGGACTGAACACAGACCCTTGTGGGATGCTAGATTCAATCAGCCTTCTGAGGCCCTGGTGTTCATCAATACATAGACACTGAGTCCAGTTTGACATAGATATATGAATCAAGCAACTGAAGTGAAGCGTCTAGGAAGTCTTTGCTACGCAGTAGGCTGATTAAAATTGAGTGGTCCACAGTGTGAATACTGTGATCACACTGCGTAGTACCACCTGCACAGCACATCTGTCTTCTGTCCAGGGAATGGTGAAGGTTATCTTGGACTTGGATTAGACATGCAACATAGTGCACCATCTCAGTGTTGTGCCTTTGCCTGTGTGGAGCGGAGCGCACACTCTCTAATGTAATGATGGTCTGTATTCATTCACTGGAGTCTCTATGCGTTGGACACCACACAAATCTACAGAAATAACAAATTCTGTATTGTATGTATTTACACATTATATGTAATTTTTACATGACTGAATACATAGAGACTCTACATTTTTGGATATTGATAATAACATTTGTTTCGTATTGCATATTTTTGAATAAAAAGTAGAGAGCTACATTATCTCAGCTGTCCAAGTATACGTTATACACAGTCATTACAGTATATATATCTAGAATAATGTTGTTTGTCTAATTGCTGGCAAAGTTGCACTACTGCGTAGAGGGATGGCATGGCAATCCAATAACTTTGAGATAAATAGCAGGTTTGATCGTGGATGGCTGGTACTCCTTTACTGATTCTGGGTCAAAGTTAGAGTTCTTTGGTAGGGGTAGGGGTAGGGGTAGGGGTAGGGGTAGGGGTAGGGGTAGGGGTAGGGTTAGGGTTAGGGGTAGGGGTACGGGTAGAGGAATGTGTAGAGGTAGGGAGGGGTAAGGGTAAGGGTAGGGGTCTGGGTCGAGGTAGGGGTATGGGTATGAGTGTGGGTATGGGTATGGGTATGGGTATGGGTATGGGTATGGGTATGGGTATGGGTATGGGTATGGGTATGGGTATGGGTATGGGTATGGGTATGGGTATGGGTATGGGTATGGGTATGGGTAGGGGTAATCACTGCAGATTTGAAGTGGTCTGGCATTTATCCAGACCACAACGACTTGTTAATGATTGATGCTAATCTCAGCGTATATGTCAATGTTTGCTTTCAGACTGATGTAGTATGTCAAGTATGTTTAGGCAATTCCATATGATATAGTGTACTAGATGTGTATCGAGATTTATCAATGAAATCATATGTCAAAAGGGCTATACTTCACATACATATCAACGTACCGCTAGCGTTTGATGTTCGAGGTAAGTAAGGAATTACTTACTTTATCATAACAAACCAATTAAAAAAAATAAGCCATCATGTTATTATATATAATACATCGCTATGCACTGTGCTCCACTCCGCACCACGGAAAGGCACAATTCAATCATGGCACAATTTAACCATGAGAATTACAGGCATTGTGTGAACTCAGCCATGTAAACGCCAGTCACACACAATTGAGTCACATAATTTCACCCATTTATAAAGCTACACAACACAAAATCTAGCCACTTATGTTAAAGTGCCCTACAATTATTTTTTTCATCTTGCATCTAATTTTGTCAAAACACTAAACATGTGTACTATCCACTATTTTGGCACAAACAAACAAGCTTGTTTGTGCCAAAAAGACACTCTTCAGACCAAGTATTAAATAATTTCACAAAAAGTTGCAATGGAGTGGTATAAATCTTGATGTTGTTGTATACAAGGCAATGCATGGAATGTCATCACAGCCAGGTGCTTGTCACCCTGCCTCTCAGTGGTTCTTTTACGTTCGAAACTAAGACGGGACCAATGTAATCACCAGGTCATGGGGATACACAATTCCTAATGTTGATTGTTGAAAGCCACGTTTGTACCTCAAATATACCATGCCTGCAAGGTCTTAGCTCAGAGCACTGGCATGCCTGGTGGATAAGCTAACCACTGCATTGTCACATGCCCTCACATGCCACATGTTTATAATTAAGAAGACCAATGTGAAAGGTTATACAAAATGAGATTGGTGCTTTACATTTCAGTGACTAAATGAAAGGGGAAAACTGACTGAATGAATTTATTTCATTGCACAAATACAACGTTATTATAGATAAGAACACTTAATGGCAGACTGACACAGTAGATTGTCTGGAAGTCTCACGGGTTTATTACCAAATCACATGGGCAGTATTACTTAAACGGTGGACCACTTAAACAAGTAGACCAGAGTTGCTGAGAACACGAGCCTGAGATACTTGACCACGTCAGGCACAAAGGCGACAAGTTCACAAATGAAATAATGCAAGTGACCAGTGTTTCTCTCTGCATGGTCTAAGTTCAGGTCAAAGACTAAGCCAGTCACACAGCCATCTCTACACTAATAGGCATGCCACAGCAATATGACTGACAAAATTTGTCAGGTTTCACCCAATATGTTAACTGTGGGCCTGTGGCCACATTGCTAATTACAGTTTACTATCATGATCAAGCTGATGATGGCCATTCAAGATAAATACCCCCAACATTAATCATGGTTAGTGCATTTATGATAACAGTATAACTTAATTAACTGTCCCTGTCTCGAGTCAAAAATCAATACATTCAGGTGAATAACCGTATTATTTAGACTCTATCGGCGGCTGTTCCTGGAAAGGTCTCTCTTATCAACCCACAATACACAGCCTTCACTGACCCCAGTGGATGTTACAAGGGGATCTAGAACGAGCCAGTGCTCATCAGTGCCAGTCTAACCCACTGTGCTGAATATGTAAAGTTAATCCACGGTTATCAGTGAAGAGTCTACCCAGGACAGGTCCCATGAATGTCAGTCATGCTAAGTACCCAGTGGTGTCTGTCCAGCGCCTAACTTGTCCAAGTTCAGCAACTGTTATACTGAACTGAGATGTAGCTAGCAACCAACAGGGCCTTCAAGAAGTTTGAAAAGTGCCGCCACGAAAAGATCACTGCCATCAGGCACTGTAGGAAGGCCTCTGCATCTGCGCCTCCACCAGCCTCACTGCAGTGCCCCCGCTGTACCAGAGTGTGTGCGTCTTGGATTGGACTGACAAGCGACCCCCACACCCATCAACGAAGACTGCGCTATTGCCATCATCAAACAGTTCTCTCATCCCTTCTTGGCTTTTTAAACAGTGTCCCAGAAATTGGACCCACCTCTGTCTAATGCTTAATGGTCCACGAGATCTTAGGTATTTCTATGTACACTGTATATGTAATACATTTTTAATTCTCTATATGTCATGTTATATTCTGGAGATGCTGAGTCCTGGATGTAGTAGTCACACACAGATTTTGCTAACTTGTTAAATCACGGAAAATATTTTTAGTAAATTAAATAACGTTTACAGGGGTACTCATTTTACTTGGGATTAAATTAATTTTCAAGAAGGGATTTCATTTTGCAGTGTACTTCCGTAGAAACAGATGGATGCCTTACCTAGAAAATAATACCAAAACAATTTGCATGTGCAACAATAACATGACATATTATAACCAGACTCCGGACAGAGCTATCTTTATCCCTAATGCTGATGGATGAAATACAGAATAATGGAACCTTGGTATCTGTATCATGGATGATTGATAATGCTCTGACATGAGCACCATGAGAATAGAGCAAGTCATACATGGACGGCAGTGCCGTGAAGAAACCGTGAGCGACAACATCAATCTCAACACAGGAAAACACCTACTGAGTCAGTGTCATCCTTGCTATGATCTATGGCTGCGAGACAGAAAAACTGACAAAAGAAAGCTGTCCAGGGTGAATCAAAGCTTTTAGCCGCACTTGGTGTGGTGTAAAAAAACTGCAGAAATGAACATAGCATATGACCTGTTCACTGACGGCTCGGGCTCACATTAGAAACAATGAAGTTGAGAAGAAATAAAGATGGTCATAGTGAGCATGCGTCATTGGTATTAATTTTTATGCCAATTGAACCAGCTGCCAGAGTGCCAAGTCACATCCCCAACTATAGACACTTTCTAGAGACAGCTGACTGCATGCTCTCAATATTACTGTTTTACTGTCATACTGTTTTTTACAAAAAAATTGACTATTTTAACTGGCACCATACCAGTGTACCAGATACCTCCTGTATAATTTCCAATGTCCTTCACACAGTATAAAATCACTACAGTATAATAATGTTACAATGTGGTCTTATGACTGTCGTATACGTATTGCTTCCTTTAATGCGAGAAGCATACGGAACAGTTCACTTGATTTGATTAACATTTTAACTGCATGTGATATACTTGCTGTGCAAGAACATTGGCTTCCCAAACAGAGCCTTTCATATATTAATTCTTTGCACTCTGACTTCAGTGCTAGGGGCATTAGCTCCATCGATTATGGTGATGGCTTCAGTGGTCGTCCTCACGGTGGTCTTTGTTTTTTATGGCGAAGATCACTTGACCCATCCATCGAAATTTTGGTTTATGAAGACGAGAAAAGACTTCTTGGTCTAAAAATCACTACTTTTAATGCCACAATTCTTGTTCTTAATGTATATCTACCATATCAGAGCGATGATAATGTTGATGAATATCAAGCTATTTTAGGCAAGATCCAAGCCATAACTGACTCATTTGATTCAAGTAATATTTTTATTGTTGGAGACTTTAATGCTGATTTAATCAAGACTAGCTTATTTTCACCATTTCTAAATTCTTTTATTAGTGAATGCCACTTTATCCCAAGTGACATTAAGTATCTTCCCCCCGATTCGTTTACATATGTTAGTGACGCCCATGGCTCTAGGAGCTGGCTGGATCATGTGCTTTGCACCCACTCCAGTCACTCATCTGTCTCTGATATGGTAATTAATTATGACTGTGTCTCTTCGGATCATTTTCCTCTATCGTTTACCATTTCTATCAAATTACTACCCACTTCTGAATCATCCACTACGCAACAAACTTGTAAGCCCAGTCCCATGTGGGATTGTGCTTCCTCCCATGACCTTCTCAACTATTACAACAATTCTGGTTCTCTTTTATCCGGCATTGACGTACCACATGCTGCTCTAAGTTGTACCAATCCTAACTGCCATGATGTAGCCCATCAGCTGCTCTTGTGCAAATTTTATAATGATATCATACATTCTCTTACGGATGCTTCCGATGTCATTCCTACTAAAACGTATAACACATCCCGAAAATTCAATGTTCCTGGTTGGAACGACCTAGTCAGGGACTCTCATCAAGCTGCCAGAGAAACTTTTCTCATCTGGCGGTCTGCTGGGAGTCCGAGACATGGTTCTTTGTATGACTTAATGAAAATTAAACGTGCCCAGTTTAAACGCAACAAAAGACATTGCGAAAAAAATGCTGAATCTCTTAAAGCGGAGCGACTAGCTTCCAATCTGAGCAGCCACGATTTAAAAAACTTTTGGAAGGGCATCAAACAAGCAAACAATGCCAGGTTACCTAACCCCAGTAATGTTGGAGGTGCCTGTGGTGCTGAAAACGTCAGAAATATGTGGCTTCAACATTACCAATCACTGCTTAACTCTGTACCCGAGTCTACTGTTCACATTCATAAGATTGACATGTATTGTAGCAATATTCAACTTAGCGACAATATGGTTGTTAAAGTTAAAGAACTACAAGAATTAATAATTGCTATGCCTGTTGGTAAAGCCTGTGGCTATGACCATATCAGTAATGAACATTTTAAGTATGCTAACGAAAAACTACATATTCTTATGTCTTTGTTGTATAGCAGTCTGTTAATACATGGTTTTTTACCTGATACTATGATGACAACAATCATAGCTCCTATCATTAAAAATAAATCTGGTGATTTGTCAGACAATAATAACTATAGACCCATTGCCCTTGCCACAGTAGCTAGCAAACTATTTGAATCATTAATATTATCCAGGGCTATCCCATTTCTCATTACATGTGACAATCAATTTGGATTTAAAAAGCATCACTCTACTGAGATGCTCATATTTCTGTTAAAAGAACTTTTTCGAAACTATATTGCTAATGGGTCTTCTATGTATGTTACTATGTTGGATGCCTCCAAAGCCTTCGACAAAGTTAACCACAGCAAGCTATTTGGTAAATTAATTGATCGTGGCTGTCCAGCTTTTATTGTACGCATTCTATACCACTGGTACGGTACCCAACAATTTACCATCAGATGGTGTCAGGGATTTTCTAGCTTTTTTACTGTTTCTAATGGTGTTAAACAGGGTGGAATCCTTTCCCCCCATCTTTTCAATGTGTACATGGACGACTTAAGCGTTAATCTAAACAAATTATATATTGGTTGTCTTTATGCTGGCACCTTAATCAACCACTTGATGTATGCTGATGACCTCTGTATTTTTTCTCCCAGTGTTGCTGGTTTGAGAAAACTTACTGATTGTTGTGCCAAGTATGGCGAATTGTTCAATATTACTTATAATGCCAAGAAGTCCTTTTGTATGGTTATTGACAACCAATCCCAGGACAGGAAACATTTTCATTGTATCCATCTCGATAACCATCCATTACCTTATACTACAAAATGTAAATATCTTGGTCATATAATCAACAATAACCTGACTGATGATGACGACATAGCCAGACAAAAAAGATGCCTTTATGCCCAAGCCAATGTATTAGCTCGAAAATTTTGTCTTTGTAATATTTCTACCAAAATTATTTTATTTCAAGCATACTGTGCTCCTATGTATACTTCTAGTCTTTGGTGCACATTCAAAAAATATAGCCTCAAAAGCATTACTGTCGCATACAATAATAGCCTCAGAATTTTACTAAACTTACCCCCAAGATGTAGTGCAAGTTTTATGTTTGCCACCAACTATATTAAATCCTTCAATGAACGCATTCGTTCATCAATATTCAGTCTTTTATGTCGTCTTCATCAGTCAGATAATATCCTTTTTATTAATTACCTTCATACCGACATTCATTTTAAGAGCCATTTGTACTCATACTGGAGGTCTTTATTGTACACATGTCATTAGTATTGTATTTATTTTTTAATCATTTTTAATTTAATTTTATTTTATATTTATTTTTACAACTTATTTAATTCATTTCCTCATATATTTAGACATAACTTTTTAAATTTTACACTTATATTTTTACGTTGATCTCATTGCTTTGATTGTATTATATGTATTGTACTTTTCTTTTTTTTTAATTGTATTTTATGTATACATATATGGACGTCTTGTCTGAAATAAACCTTATTATTATTATTATGCATTTATCCCAGCATACGGAAACAGAAGATGGTCAACATTCAAAAGCCATTTTGAAATTTAATACACCACAGAAAGTTGAATATTATGATTTCGTCGTTTATGACTGTGAAAGAACACTAGATACAAATAGTCCATATGTTGTCCACATCAATGTTTAAACGACCATCAAAGTTCTAGGTCTGTTATTTTCATCATGTGATATCGTGGATATTGTACTTTCCTCGTTTTTTATCATCACTAATATAGGTTTCACCACAAAGTTTTTCAGAATACATCTCCATTATGTAACACTTTCAAGTCAGGCAAGAGTCATCTAAATTCAGACATGAATAGTTTAGAAGGCAGATTATTTGTTGTGTGACAGTTGGAAGTATTAGAGGCGTGTGTACGCTAGTCACTTTCCTGGAAACCTCATATGAAAGATACTTGACAATGTGGGCATTAAAAATGCATGACATTCCAAGGAATTTCACTGGAGAGTAATTCCTACCCGGTGTACCCGCTATACTGGCTAGTAGTATTCCCATGACAAATCTAATTAGACTCCTTCGATGCAATCAGTCAATTATATTTATGCTTTTACACCTTCATCTTTAACAGACAACTGCATAAAAACTCACTAAATAGTGAACATTGTCAGAGCCTTGACAGTAGGGCAGATGTTGGAGGGAAAGAAGAAACACAACTGTTCTGTAAAAAAATAGGTCATCACAACAATCTAACTTTACATTTCATCTTCATTCTGTGTCCGTTTGAATTGTTGGTAATCATGGTCCTCTAAACCATTCAGTTATTCATATTTTGTAGCACGCAGTTATGCTACGTTTCTTCCAAACCATATAGGCAGACTATCTGCTAGTATATTTTTATTCTCTTATATCCTCTGCATTTCCCTCCTCAACCTTTTCTACTGGTACTTATCAATGTTCTAAATTTTTCTTGGCCTATGAATCCTGCTTGTTATTTTCAAATTTTTCTTTTTTCTTTTGATTTGGCTGTTCTGACGATGTCGTCATTACCTTTTATCTCTACTCACACTAACCTTCTCACAATCCATCCACATTTCAGTGGCTGTATACAGTCACGGGTATGTAATATTTTATTAGTTAACTACCCCTGTAATTATCACCGTTCTATGCAATTCTTTACAGTAAACCCAATCAGTGTTTCAAGGGTGGCATTATGACAAAGAATAATGTTTTTAAAGGTTGCATACCAAAGCACTATCCCTGTAAAACTGTATTGTCAATGAACATTAAAATAGTATTATACATCTCATGTAGGTCTATCACAAGTTCACAACTAACTTTAATCTGAGTTCAACAAATGTGAACTTTTGTTGCATCAAACACACACACGCACGCCCATGCGCATGCATGCATGCACGCACACACACACACACACACTCGCACACACAAAAACACACATGCTCACAACAGACATGTAAAAAATATAAATAAACATGCACTGTGATTTGTGGGGCATGGCGCTATCTGCGGCAAATCATCGTTTGACTTTGAGAGCATCTGTCTTAAATATATGGCTTCGAATTAATATATGACACAAAATGTGCAGCATGTGCTGTTGCTTATCTGCAGCGCCTGGGCCATATAAATGAAAGCTATAGATTATCTGAGCCATAAGAGGTGATGTAAAGCCTCGTAAAATTATGCCTCCGTTTTATTTCATAATCACGGTCCATGTTACGATGTTCAAATCTCTTGCATCAAGAATATGAAGAATTTATGTATCGTAACTTATAGGCAACACATTCTCCACCTTGCATCTAGACAGTGCCAGACTGTGGATATTTATGTTGCCATTAAATAATAATTGTGAACGAAAAACACCGTTATTTACTTTTATCATTAATTATTAACTGTTGTTGAGAAACACTCTTATTTAATTTTGACATGAAATATTAATCGTGGCTAAAAAAACATTCACAATCAGTCTCAACTCTGCTGACTAAGACTATATCTGCTTTACATACATTTCTGCATATAGATTATCATAAATTCATAAATCGCCTCCAGCTTCTGGGTGGCATTAAAAGCTACTAATGGACGATGAAAAGAACACAACTTTTCTTGTAGGAACATGGCAAAAGAGCTGCAGAAATGTCCTGCATGACATCGATTTCCGTCCTTATCTTGTGGAACGAGGCCTGTGAAATCAATATGAGTCTAGTTAGTTGCAGGTTGATTAGGCACTGCAGCTCATCAAATGGCTTCAGTTTTCACTTACGTCTTGGTCGTTTCTTCCAATATCTGTTGTAATGGGTACTATTTATAATTTTAAACTGGCTTAAACAAAACATGTTTTGTTGTCTGTAACAGACAACGAAACATCGATGATTTGAAATGCTGGTAGTTTAATGTGATAAAATACATTTGTAGCAGGAGACTCAATAAAAAGGAAGAGATCAAACAAATATTTTCCCCCCAGAAATGCATAAGTCTGTGTTCAGGCTCTGACTCTGATGCAAATGTCACTCATAACCAGTGCACATTGTCAACTGAATATTGTTATCCTCATTTACTTCAAAATTATACATTTGAACATTACTGGCCTATTTACTGCCAAACCAAATTTTACAACTTCAAAACAACACCAGCATGTTTCTCTGTGAAGTTTATAATAACAAATTATGACTTTTTGTTATGACTTATATGAAGGACTATTTGTAACAAGAAGAAACATCCTAATCCCCTATGTGGCGACTCTGACAACAATTAATGAGGATATTAGTTGGTGGCGTGAACAGTGTATTGTTACAGTCTAACAGAGTCACGAAGATTTCTATTTTTACTTGCCCTAATTGTAGCCATTTGTAGGATATCAGAGTCCAGGAAGCTTACTAATTCTTAAAACGGATATGCTGACTGCTGAGATAAGAACACAGTTGTATGTGTGACTATGTGTACCAGGTTGTCAGCAGATGTACCAGTATATATGATTACATGACTCATTACACTAAATATTGATTACACATTAAACAATTTGATATAAAAATAATAAACATGAATTACTAAAATAACAGCACAGTATCCAGTCCTTTGGACTATCCAAAGCACTTCACATATTCCTTCCTTGCAGAATTGTTCAAATAAATACCATCTTAACATATCTGGAAAATAGTCAGCCACACTGCAATTAATGGGCAAAGACACAAAGACACAAAAATACAAATATCTATAGCCAGGTACTCATTCATACAGCTGACAATGCTGAGTGAACTGCAGCATTGCACTATATTTGAAATGACAGGACATGATTTACATCAGGGTTCTCTTGACTGAAACTCTCATGCTCCTGGTCCTAGCCAGTGGCCAATGTGGTCCATGGTAATAACAAATTGTGAAATATCTATATATATATAATATATATATATATATATATATATATATATATATATATATATATATATATATATATATATATATATATATATATATATATATATATATATAGGGTAAAGGTTTGATAACTATATGTGAAAATAAACATGTTATATGTTTTTCTGCCACTTGTATATAACTACTTGCATGTTTGTTTCACCTGCCAATAAAAACATAACCTCACACGTCATTGGCCCGCGGGCATATCCACCTAATGACTATTCTATTCCGTTTTACGTAAGTGATAACTGTTTCTACCTGGAAGAAGGTGATACTGCATAATGGAGGCAAGGTGTGATATACAGCCACTAGTCATGCACAAGAGGTTTCCAGGTCGGTGGCCAAATAGTGCCAAAAATAACGCAATTATCAAATGGGTAACACTGCCGTGTAGGAATCAATAGGTCTGCCTGGTTCTCAGCAGGCTTCACTGCCAGACTGGTGTGTAGTGTACTGTCTACTGTGTATTAATGCAGTGCATGTCTGCCACTGCACTGAGGCCACTCACGTAGCACTCACTGTATACATGGACACAGCACCTCGAGGGAGCAGTCATTGCTTCATGTCTTATACATACAGTGGGCTCGCTGGTCAGTATCTGCATAACAGATATGTGCTACTGGCAGCAACAGTGTATCTGCATGCATGCATGTGTATGCGTGTGTGTTTGTGTATACAACACTGTACACCTGCATCAGAGCATGTGTACATGCATAATGCGTATCGACAAGCTACATGTCATCAGTATTTAATAAAGACTTTAAGTTCTATTAGACCTATCTCTATACACCCTTAGCGATAATGTGAAATGTGCTAGAAATATCCAAAGTAATTGCAGTAAATCAAGTTACTAAAAAGTAATTTCTCTGATTTGTAACCAGCAGAGCTGGTCTGAATAACCAGCTAATCTCTATGTAGATTTTAAATAAGAATCATTGATCTAAATGCATTGAATGAATCGTGATGTTTCTGACAGATACATTTTAGTCTAATCACAGTTACATTAAGACTTATTGATATCAATGAATGTAAAGGACTAGTTGACAGGAAATCAATATCTGTTCTGCAATATTCTTATTCCGATTACCAAATACTGAAAACAGAAATGTCAGATTGTAGTTTCTTTGATGGAACATTCGCTAACTCACTTCAAATGAATTAGAATGTTGGTTCATTAGTATGCAGGTCAGAACATAGTTCTGTTATACATTGTCCTTGGTTATTGCATTTTCATACATTAACTCTATTCTGTTGTATTTTACCTTGAAAGACATTTTTCTTTAGCTTAAAGGTGCTTGGGTGATGTTAGCTGCTTGCTGGTTGGATCCAGTCTACTTCTAATACTGACCATACGGGCATAGGCTAAACTGATATTTGTCAATATTACCTACTGCACTCAACCAGCATGGGAACTCTACCAATTAGAGTAGAACAAATGTCCTGCATTTCTAATATATGGATGTTGCTGGGTCTCAAGTTAAGTCTAATCAGGATGTCATGGTCATATTTACCTCAATTTGTTACCTACTGTCTTACATATTAACTTCATATAGTCATCTCTTAGCCATGAAGAATGTTATCCCAGCTTCGACTGTCATTATACCAGTTGCCTCCTGCTTCAGAATGCACTCATTTTGAGTCAAAATTACTCATTTGAACTTAGAAGTCACATGTCTCATTTTGGTGTACCACTCCAGTGTACTGGATTCTGACCCATATAGATTTAGATTTGTGTTGACTAGACTCTTAATGAGAAGTCCACAAGTTGAATTGTGGAAGTAGGTCTAAGTCACCCTGCGGCTGGAAACATCACACGGATGAGAGATGCAGCAATATTTTATTTGCATACAATATTTAATGAAAGCGTCATCCCAACGACATTGCCAATATTCCTGTCAAAGAAACACAAGCGCCACCATAAACCGTCACCGCGAGATCGTGACGGAAAAACATCTGCACGTGGCCGAGTAATCAGTTGCCCATAACCGATGATCCCCGGGCATCATTGAGACAATTTGTTTCACTGAAGTGACATCGACTTGGCTTCTGAATTACGTCATTACTTTTCCATATTACAGCTGCCTCATAATGTTAACTGGACGTCAACAGAAAAGGTCAGGCTGGTGGATAATCAATGGTATCATGTGCGGTGAACAGTCCGCCACTGCCTCGTCCCGGCAATGTGACATCAGCTGTCCTAGCATCAGCTGCTTCACAATCGATGTGACGTCCCTTGCATCAGCTCCTAATCAATGCCACTTGAATGGAGGAGCTTGTTTGGCTGGTGTACTAATCAGTTTGCTGCCGGCGCGGCAGAGTGTATCAACTGTACGTCACGTAACGCGACAATGCCGTCCTGACGTGAACCCAATCTAGGTTCATTTAAGAGGAGCGATACATAAACGTCTCATGACTACTTGTATTTTGAAGAACTTTTAAAATGTGTACAATACATCAGTACGTTAACAACACAGGTTTGTTAATGTGGACAATTTGGTCTCGTAGTGTGTGTGTGTTCGTATTAAAGAGTTTTCAGAAGTTAACTAAAAATTGTGAATTTAACGGGACATATTAAGTTATTAACATTTACAAATTATGTTCCTTTTAACTGAGATATGAGATATGAGGTTGCTGAAATATCACCCTCATATTTAGTCATTTAAAAATTTATTTTCAAGTTTCGCCTTTTAGAAAATATGTACAGCTTCTTCTACTCTCCTTTGCTGCACACGCAATGTGGCGTGGCATTCACAACCATGCAAACAACATGAATTATTTACCAAAGATGTTGTCAAGTAGAGTTACTGCGATAACTGTGCCAATTACCAACTAAGTGCGTGAATGCGACCTTCTGTATCCTCATGACGGCCAGCTACGGCCCTACAGGATTACCTGACTGGGCCAAGCACTTAGAATCTCAGATAACCAGCTTCATTGGCGAAATGCATGTGTGAGCATGCATGTACTATACAATACAAACACACAACATCTCTATATACAGCTAACCATTACACGTTTTATGTTTAGATAAGACAGTATAATTAATCAGGAAATATTGCATCACCATAGCCATATTTTTCGGAGGCATTAAGCCATGGATACAGTTTTAAGATTTGTCTATATAATACGTTGCATCACACCATTTTAGCAACGAAAATCAATGGCTGATTATGTTTGCCCGTTAATAACTCTTAGTTACCATAAGTGGATGCCACAGGCAGATGTGCCACTTTGTGTAAACCAGCTGTAAATCTAGAGACAGATGTCGAGAAAACACAACCCTACAAAATACATTCCAGAACATAATATCATGCAAATCTCTAATATGTAATATATACTTTGGTGCCAATGTGACTGAGGCCAAATTTATCATAGGAATGAATGAAGGAAAAATGGATAGACAAATGAACGGATGGATGGATGAATAGACAGACGAACGAACGAACGGACGGGCGGACGGATGGATAGATGGACAGACAGACGGACGAATATATGAATGAAATATAATACACCTTAACTGATAATATCCAATAATAATGATACACGAATGGTGCCTATAGCACTCCATACATACATGGTATATATAGCACCACCACTGAAGTACATAGCAACGATCAACATTAATTTCTCCAGGGTATTTGCGGTAGTCGTGACAAAAAACGCTGTGAGAAAGAAATAGTCTTGGTGCAGTGGGAGACAGAAACATGCTGCTGCAGACCAGAGAGCAATTGTTCCCGTGGGTCTCCGCAGCCCATCCACACCCAACTCCCCACTCCTTCCATGATGTACAACACACTGGGGAGGCACATGTGAGCAATGACCTGTTTACCCACAGACACTCTCACAGCATAAAACACTGGCCTCTACAAACAACAGATCATGATCCGGTGAGTGTGCAGTGTATTTGCAAGGCAAAGCACAGGCAGCTTGTTTTATTGGAGTACTGTAATCAGAAGGAAGTGGTGTGTTCACTAAGTAACTAGCCTATGTGCTTCTGTGCATGCTATCCAGCCAGGCACTACTGACTATATCAACATCTGAGGCCTGTCTATCTAGTATCTTGCAAAACGTAGATTTATTCACTGTACACAGAAGTCCCTAAATATAAATGCACATGATAGGGTAAGCTAACTTCTACATATTGTGTTGGATACATAATAGGGGTAGCTATAGTCCTACCACCCTAGCCTGCGAGGGTGCTTAGTGGTTACAACTGATCTATTGTCTTATAATGTCACCTTACTAACATATAGTTTACTTACAAATTAATTGTCACACTATACAGGGTATTTATCTAGAGTTTACTGAGACTGGGTGTGTCACTGTCTGTGACATTTGGTGACATCCAGACAGCCGTGGGTGACATCAGTCTGCCATCAGTGTGGTGGGCGTCCGGCAAGACTCAGAACATACCAACTCATCGATCACCAGTCACGTTGTTTTATTTATGCTGGCTTTAACAATTTGCACTTGCAGCCAGGTGGAAGCTGCCTGCCACTGCTAAGCCATAACATATCAAGGCTACATTCCCTACCAATATTGGGTCTGATGTACTGTATTGGGGGATTTGTTCACAGCCCATCATTGGACTTATACTGGTTACTGGCCACCTCAGCATGCAGATGTATCCACTAGGACATGCGCCTAGATAGGTCTGCCTGTGAAAAACATCACTAATATTGCCTACCAGTCTTCTATAAGGGATGGCCACTTGACATATTATATGTTCTGAGACACAGTTTCCCAATCAACAACACCAGTGAACCAGATCATCACTAATAATGTGTGGGTTTATGTAGCAATGCAGGGTGCATGATAGTTTTAGCCAGCTGGTAGTTTGTCAAAATACCTGACTTATAGACAGCAAGTCTGAATGTTTATTAGCCAGTGATTTCACACTGAGTAGAAAGGTAGAATGGGTTGGTTGGTCTTGTTTTAAACACAGGCAAAATGAAGTGAATTAAATTGTCCATATTTCAAAATGGCTGTAGATGGAAAGTTGGAACCTTGATCTGCTTGATTGACATTCTGGTGCACTAACCACCAAATCACCCAGACATTAGACTGGACCTGCTCCCAGTGCATCTACATTTTTGGAGACTAACCAAATAAATCACTAGATACATGTATGCACCACACAATTCCCAAACCCTAACTCCCATTTATGGTCAACTATCAGGGCATGTTCCTTGACCTAGTTGTGTGATTCCTGTGTGGAAAACAGAAGCTAGGCCATTGCATTGCAATTCAAAGCACAATTTGTAAAATAGAATGGTACATATTAAAATTTCATTTTACTGTCCTTGCCATGTCTCCTGTGTAGATCTTGCTCATCCTCGCCCTCGCCCTTGTCCTCGCCCTATCCTTCTCCCTGTCCCTGTCCCTGTCCCTGTCCCTCTCTATCTGCATATTATACATGTATATAGTTCTTTTTCCACTTTGTTGATTTTTCCATTTTGCTATTTTTTTTTCAATTCAATGGTGGTATACATCTTAAAGTCTGACCCATCAATTCAATGGCACCTGCTTGATTTTATAAATCTTTAAGACTGACCCACTAAGACTGATCAACCTTGATTGAGGGGATATTAGACTGAACTTGCCTAAGACTGATGAGCCTCAGGCAGGTCAAGTCTTACATACATCAAAGACACATCCAATCAATTATGGCCGGTCAATTAGCAGTCCACTGGGCTTTGTGTCCAGCCTGTCAAGCTGAGTGCGCCTTTAAGCATGCTGATGGAGACAGAACGCTTTGACTGGCAGCTGTAAGGAGAGATAAACTGGCTGACTGAATGCTCATCTTGCAGGCTAAGTTGCAGCCTCTCCTGCAGTAATGGCAGTCTGCAGTTGAGGACACAAGTAGTTTAAGCACTAGCCTCTATCTCTGTGAAGCTGAACTATGCCATTGCGAGGCAGCCACTGAATCCATCGGTTGCATGTCAAGCAGCCACTGATCTTGTCCACAGAGACGTGTGCATAATACACACATGATCAGTTCATTAATATATTTACTGCGTCAATGCGTCGAATTGAATGCCGGATCTGGCATTTAAAAAAAGTATCGCGTGTCCTCGAGATGACATGCTTAATTAAGTGTAGTTGCATTTGAAATGGTTTGCTGTTTCACTTTGAGCTCCTATCCCTTTTTTCATATGTAAACAAATCTTATGGTATGCAATAATTGTACTATTGTAGCAATATTGCAAGTTTATTCTTATTTCAACAGAAGTACACCTAAATGTTTATTTGAATGAAAAGCTTTATTGACAATAAATATATAACTATATTTGAAAAACGTCACACAGCTTATGTTAGCGAATGGGTACATGGCTTTATTTAGACGTGTCCGTCTGTCATTTGAACAGGTAAAGGTAATTTTGGTTATGGGAAGGGTAAATGGATGGGTAAAAAAGATATTAGTAAATATTGCTTATTTCATCTCTACATTGTCAATTATGCTTTGGAATGGGGGTCACACAAACGTCAACTGAGACATTATCTGACTGGAATAAAGTTGATCATGCATAAAGGCATGTATGCCAGACATAGTTTTATGCAGAGACCCATCCACCCATCATGTGGACGGGTAAAAACGAATATGGATGGGTAGAAATATGGGTGGATGGGTGGTGGATGGGTAAAAAAATGGTTGAGCAAAAAAGGGCTTCCAATACCATAGATATTGTCAGTTATGCCTTGAAAGTGAGTGTAGATGGTGTCACATGTGTGTTTGTAGTCCATTCCAGGACATCAGACACATTTAAAAATAACAGGCTTAACAGTTAACATCCATGTTATGTGTCCACCAAAACATGTGTGACTGGCAATAATTTTATCCTGCATAAAGCCCTGATGCCAGACTATGCCTGCATGGGCACACAGCCAAACTAGACATAAGCAGCTACACAAGCCTCATGTTTTATTGATTTTCATTGGTCAGTGGTCACTGACCCTATAACGTTACCATATGTAAATGACGCTTCTGTCAATACCTGGGTAATCCAGTAAACAATGGCTTTAAACTAATATCAGGGTGAAGATGCTTTTATCGGAACACTCCACTCAAAGTTACCAAAACTTAAATAATTACGGCATGTGTCTGTGATAAATATAACTGTGAACTCTGCCTTTCCTAATTTAAGTACTGTAACCAGGGTCAGTCTTGAATGAATGGATACAACCTGATACTACATAAATGAACTACTCCCTTCAGTATGATAAATCTAGAGCAACACAGACTAAATCGCTTTCTGAGCCAAGATTCGAATCTCACAAGATTCCCTTGGGGTAGCACCTACCCATTTGTCACACTTCCCGAGTGCCGGATACTTCTTTTACATTATTTATTAGTATTAAAATTAATGCACGTAACAAGAATTCGACTGGCACGTCCATGTCACCATACAGGCATTAAATTGTCACTTTTGGGTTGATCGTGTGACGCTACTAGCGTCACACGAAAAAAAACCTCGCGATTACCACGGCAACGAAGAACTAATATTTTAACGGATCGTAGGCGAGGGAAGAAATGGCGACAGGCGACCAGTCGTGGAAAATCAATGTAATCACTACTGGGTGATACCCAAAGTACACATGTTGAGTTGAGCTACCACTGGGGAAATCAGACTAACGTCATATCGGGGTGGATTTAATTCCGTGCCAGTTCTGACGGCACGACGACGTGTCGCGAAGTGGTAGAGATGCAGACGATTGCAATTACCCATTGCTGCTGTGTGGGAGAGCCACTGGAAAATGCAACAAAAAGAGCAGCTAAGAGCATTCGCCATATCTTGTGTCAACATGTGGGGATTGTGTGCACTGTAGTGCACCACTGAGCAGAATGCTGATGACGGTTATACAATAGTCCAACCTGATGTACCCACAACTGTACAATGACCAGCACGAGACAGGGCTATGGACATTTGGTAAATGCACTGCTCAGCCTCTAGTGTACCATATTGCCAACAAACTGGTGCCACCGTCCCAGGCGTCTCTTAAAAATACCTAATAGTGTTGTTACGTCCTCAACCACTATAAGATCCAGGCTAACCATTGCCAGGAAAAACAAATGATTTATTCTGCCAATATGACACATGGAAATTAATCAAAATGGCTAAAAGGAAACTCTGTTTGTGGATCTCATCACACTGATGGTTAAAACAAACATGGCATTTGAGTGATTTGACTGAATATATAAATGTTTGATAAATGTGGGGAGACAGAAGAAATAGCCCACAAATTCTGCTTTTGTCTACTGGCAGTGTGTTTTAACACTCTATGACTGCTAATGGAACACATGGGAATTTGAGAAATGATCCCAATGCACTGAAGAGGAGATCGCCCGAGATTCTGCCGTGACATCTCAGTGACATCTGTCATTGATGCTAATTGTTCTATGCAATCTATTATTCAACGGTCACAATGACCCTGGGATGAATCAAAAATGTTAGGAGACTGTCAAAAATCAGACACAATGTAAGTACTTGACCATGAACATATGCAAAAGATCAGTGGTATATTTAACGTCCTCAATGTATATATATATATATATTACATAATGTGTTCATTTCCCTTCGATATACTGGAGAGTAGACACAGACGTTTGATGTAATAACTCAATTTTGGAGCTGAACTAAATGTTTCATCATGTGACAATCTAACCATCAATCACGTCTGTGTCGAAAATGTGCCTAGTCAAAAGCTGTTTAACACAACCTCTTTCCTCTTGCGAGACTGTCTTGTCACACTTTGATCTTGGCATAAACAGTCAAGTGTCAGTAAAGACATCGGCCCAAGCAATAAAATCACATTTTAAAAGAAAGTAGATAATGTTAATGCACCAACAAACAGTGGTTTGTTTAATTTTAGCTACAGGCATCAAGGTAGCCATTCCTCAGAAAAATAATGAGATCATTCAACCAACCAGCATGAAAAACAACCAATAGTTTAAGATAAACGTTTGTGAACAGTAGCGCGAAATAAACAAAATACTGATGCTGGCAAAACTGACAAGTGTTATGACAGACATGTCCACAGTAAATACTACTTGCATTATGGTGTAGTAGAACACATTGGTAAAACACTGCTGATAATATATCACTGTTGTAGTTGCACAGAAATAGCAGAGTACCAACTGAATGCAAGGCCTACTGCGGGAGAGATGGATTATATTGAGCCATTCAAGTTTAAACTAACCAGGTTTCTCTCAATCACGTTTTCTTTTACATGGACCCTTCATATTTTGCTGACAGATAAATTGTCTGTTCTGTATTAGGAAGAAATAGTTGGAAAACCCAGATTAAGTGTATAACCTACACAACCATTGTCCGACAAATACTTGAATATGCGTCAGTATCATGGATCCACACTGCCTAAAACATATTAAAACCTTAGAAAGAATCCAAAGACAAGCTGCCAGATTTTGTACACAAAACTATTCTAGAGAGCCAGGAACAGTAACCAAACTTAAGACCAACACAACACTAGACCCTCACGTAAACATGATTGTCAGTTCTTGCAAATTAGATACTCTGCAAACATATTTGGAAACAGCTTCTTCCCAACCACAATTAAAGAATGGAATTCTCTCCCCCCCCCCAAACACTGTCTCAAGTAAATTACTAAACTCATTTCAAAATTATTTAATCCAACATTTTAACAATTAAGTCAGACAACCCACCATGCACAATGGCATGATGTGTCCCCAGGACATATTGCCAGTTACAAATACAGATAACCATTAGTAAACAGACAGAAATATGCCAGTGACTCATTACAAGCAGTGTGTTTAGACGATTAGGTGTGAAGTCGCCATAGGGGATACCTGATGTAATTACACCATCAGTATATTAACTGTAAGGTCCATTCACAGAGGCAATGACAGCAGCAGACAGATTGCAGCACAATGAGTTCACCAAGACCAAGTATGGTCTGTCCGCTCATTTATCTCTGGATTCTGGTCATCTGCACTAATCTACTTAACAAGTATGTCATGTGGGTGCAGCACCTATAGGGTTCGTCAGAACATGAACTTGAGCAGGAAGCACTTGTCCCAGGGGACTCATTCATTTTCACTTGTAAACGACTGGTCACAATGTTGCATGATGTCAGCAAATATAACAATTAACATGCAACAGCAGTCTGGTGTTGTTATGATGGTGACAGGTCTTAATGTACTAATTAACCCCAGTGAGATATATACAGGTAGACTACTACTAGTGGCAACCGTATCTATGCAACAACTGAATATTTTAAAGAACATTTGAGTAATATGTCACATTTAATCTTTACCCACATTCAGATTCATGCACGATGGCTACTACAGGCAGACACACATAGTATCTAACATTGTCTAGATCTAACATTGTCTAGAAGTCTAGAAGACTAGAACCTTTGAAGTCAACAGGGATAGAAATAGTGGTAGTCCGGTAGTCCGAGGACTACCAAAAACTTGGTTGGACTACCAAAGATAACGATAGCAGTAGTACGATGGACTACCAAAAAATTTGGGAATATTTTTGAAATGTTGTGTTTGTCATGTTATTTTGCTTAAATCTGGGCCATATGACTACCACATATATCTGAGGACTACCAGGTTTCCCAACTAAGTAGTCCTGCTGACTACCAGAAATGTTGGAGTTATTTCTACCCCTGGTCAAGCGTAAATCCTGCAACCTGTATCAGTATGCAACTTTTTATTTATTTAGCAACAAAATAACATTAAATTTAACAGCATTTATTAACTGCAATGGATATCGCAGTTTAACTGCTACAATGCACTGATATGCAGACACTGCCCGACAGAATGAGATAACGTAGGCCACACAAACACATGAATGGCAACATCTGCCATGTACACTGCTAGCGGTGCCTACAAGGAAGCAATGCCAAACTGAAGCACACTGTGTGTGTCTGATAAACATACATAATGGCATCAACTATCAACTATTGTTCATTTACAGCTCAAATATAGGACTTTGAACAGTTAATGTTTTTGAATCCAGATGGTATCTCTGGTGCTAGTGGGATTACAATTATTGACTGGCAATATGCAAACCACTCACTTGCAAGCAGATACAACTGCATAGTGCATTAAAATTATAATTAGGCAACAACCGATTTTAGCTTCCAATAGTGGGTCACGATACATGGTGATACTCCGTGAGACTGGAGCTGATTGGGGACTGGACACTAGAATAATATTTGTAACTTCCGACTGCTGAATAGTTCTTTCTTAAATGCTCAATTTAATATTGAGTTTACCATATTGTCATAGACAGACATATAGCGATTTATGTAGTGCAGATAGCATACATGATTTTAGGCCATATGTGTCTTTTATGGGATTTATATTTTACATTGTTGTACATTGTGGTGTCACAACAGTTCAATATATATCTGACAAGTTGTCTTAATGCACATAATCAAAAATTATGCGTTCAATCTTTCAACAAAAGGCAACTTTTTACACTCAGGACCCAAATGACCTCACCAGTGTAATGCAAGTATTTTTTATTTTTTAAGTGAAACTGAAACTTCAAATCATTTGTCATGTCAGCAATGAACCTGAGACACATCTGGGACTAAACTCTGACAAACCCAGTAGCTGCACCTGTCCTCAACAAGCTTTAGTGTCAAACTACAATCTGAGTCTGAGTAATCATCACAATATTACTCAATAGTTTGCCTTTCCCAAAAAAATTATTTATCTGTTTTTGTACACATTTATAATAACTGTCTACCCTGGCATAATTTCCTGTCACTAATGTGATATGTACTAAATAATGTTATAGAGCATCAAGGCATTAGGTGAAATTATATACACGGACATTTTCAAAGACATGCTCAACAGTGTACATTATCAAGTTTGATTGACTAACACAAGAAACAACCCAACATTGACATGAATATCCTCAACTATTTGGAACAAAGAGGGGATTGGAGCTAAATGCCATGGCAGCAGTAGCACAGTGAGTCAACTGGACTGGGAACCATTGAATGCCTATGTACAGAGGACCTAACAAGAGACCATTGAAGGTCTAACAACAAAAGACCACTGAGGGGTTGTGGGGACTTGTGGCAAGTGAATCTGATACTAACTATTTTATTACTAGAGACCTTATGTGGACCATTGAAGGCCCAAGAGGACCCAAGTCACCCAACTGGGGACTGCTGAGCGACTGAAGGCATAGTATGTAGGACCTGACATGGACCACTGAAGGGCTAGAGGACCCTACTGGGGACATTGAAGGCCTACTACAGATAACTTTATTGGAAACCACTGAAGGCAGGCCTACTAGTAATAGTAGAGAGGACCTGACATGGACCATTAAAGGCCTACAGAGGACCCAACTGGGATCCAATAAAGAAGGACCTACCTCGTCTGTCGTTGCATTCATCTGGAACTGGATCTCCTCCAGCTCCGTCTTCTCCGGGGGTGGTGCCACATCGCCCGCTCCGCCTTGGCCGTCTGCCATGCTCCTTGCTCCGGGTCTCACTCAGTCACACACAGCTACAGTCCTACGGTCACAACCTTGCACTGGGGCGACAGGTGATGCAAGTTGACAGAGACCCACGCTGTAGTCTGAAATACACCAACGCATTGTTGCACTTCACTCGTGTCAGATATTGCTTTTATCAGCCACCTGTTCAAGTTTAAATTAATGTATGGTAACCAAGTAAAACAGTAAATTTACTAAACTTTAATACAAATTTAAACTACCTAGCATTCATTGTCTAATACACGATGAATCACATTTTGTTAAGTAGTGCAGATTTAATTGAACTGTGTCTAGATACTGTAGATACTGTCTGCATTGGATTAAATGAAAAGCAACACCCGGTAAGTAGTAGTACTTGCTTAGTTTGTGATACAATAACTTTGGTCAGTTGGAGATCAGAAGTTAAAAATAAGAATCATAGATTGCTCAGACAGTAATTTTGAATATAGGGTAGGATCGTGAGTTGACAACAGCCATCATGCTCACGAACTGCAATATAACCTTTTTGACTACATACAATTACCGATAGTATAGAAATATGCCTTGCTAGTCATGCAGATGCAAAACAAAAATTCAGCGGGCAATGTATGCTTAACAAAAGGTTGTTTTCATTCAATTAAGTGAACAATTACACTCCCCAAAATAGAACCACTTTGATGGCATACCATAGTTTTATGCGGAGACCCATCCACCTGTCATTCGGACGGGTAAAAACCATTGTTGGCGGGTAAAAATGAAGGAGCAAAAAAAAGGTGTTCCAAATCCATAGATATTGTCAGCTCTATGCCTTAGAAGTGAGTGTAAGTAATGTCACATCATAGCTTTATCAAGAGACCCGTCCACCCGTCATTTGGACGGGTAAAACGAATATGGACGGGTAGAAATATGGAGGACGGGTTGTGGACGGGCAAAAAAATGAAGGAGCAAAAAAAAAAGGTGTTCCAAAACCATAGATATGCCTTGAAAGTGAGTGTAAATGGTGCCAAATGTGTGTTTGTAGCCCTTTTCAGGTCATCAGGCACAATTTGAAAGTTTATAAACTAGCTTAACAGTTAACATCAACGTGTCCACCAAAACATGACTGGCAAACCAAAACATGTGACTGGCAATAATTTGATCCTGCATAAAGCATGTGTGTTTGTAGTCCATTTCAAGTCATCGAATACATTTTAAAGTTTGTATTTAAACTGGCTTAACAGTTAACATCCATGTGTCCACCAAAAAATGTGTGACTGGCAATAATTTGGTCCTGCATAAAGCCCTGACCTGGCATACCAATGTATGTTTCCATTCAAAGCGGCTTGAATGGCACCAATCAAACCCGTAGAAGATGGGACTCATATCATTGTGACAGACTGGTTGTGATACATCAGAAGACATTGACAGATCTGGTCTAAAGGTGTGCAATAACTGTGCATGCTATGTCAGCAACATGTTCCATCTGCACAGACTGCAGACAGACACAGCAGAAGTGACCTTAGCATGATCAATTGCATTTCGTTCAGATGGCTGCACACCGACTCAGATCTTAAAACCACCAGACTCACCAAGGCCACATCAGTTGAACGGACAAAAGCGACCTGACCTGAACAAGTATTGGGTACATGCTGAGTGGGCACAGAGTGGCCATGCATCAATCACTTTCTGCTCAACCATCTGTGTCCCAACTGACCATTGTCTAAACAACAACTGAACAAAATATTTTGTCAGACAATATTTAATTTAGCCATGACCATGGATCAAATTTGCCCCAGGAGCTTTATGCACATATTATAATTCTGAAATCAAAGGAGTTAGATAATAAACTAGTAAATTATATTCATGCATGGATGCATAGGTGGTATAAGAGTTAGACATTATTAGAATCGGGGCAGATAAGGAATACTTAAAAAGGGTGATTATATAGGATACTATTCCCATAGTATTTCAATACCTGTACATACAATTTCTATTTCACAGCAGCAACCTCAAGTCATAACTGACGTGTGATGTCATATATATATATAAGTCGATCTTAGAGGTTAAAATGCACATAAATGATGTCCAGAAGATCAGACCCAGATTAGTAAATATTTAATTTCAGTTTTGTGACACAAGTGCGTACAAGCATGCAGACACACACGCATGCATACACATGCACACACACCAGTTAATCTGTAAATCACACAGATTAGAAGAGAGCAAACATCTTTAAAATGTTTCTTTGTATCAATGTACACGTGTCCATCATTATGTTACACGATACTTCTGATGAAGGGCAGTTTGAATGTGAAACAGGACTTTTCAGTTTTAGTTGGCTTTTACAGACACTGAGTACGCTGTACATACATACAGTGAATAACAAATTCATGGAAAGAGGATTTCAAAAAAATTATATAAATATTTTCACTGGATTGTGGACAACACCAAATATATATATATATATATATATATATATATATATAAATTGTTAACAAAGTAATTAACAACTTCATTGGTCAATACATTTTAAGTTTATACTAATAATTAATTATACTGTGTTAAGACAATAAATGAATATAGCTTGGGCTATTAAACAGCATGGACAGTGAGTGTCACTATGACTGATGGGATGATGTCAGTAAGTCAACTGTTCCCAGTTCATTGATTTAATAAACTTTGCACATTAGTTGGAATCGTATAGTAACACATATTTCACTTTCAGCCATTCAGTTGTTTATATTTTATTATCTTTTCAAAGAGTTATCAATATGTCACTTTTTGTCATTTAATTTGTTTACGTCCGTAGCAGCTGGTAGAGAATGACATCATTCTTCAGCTTGACATTTTCTATTAATTCTTTGCCACTTAAATGACTATCCCACATAGAGCACACTGCATGAATTTTGCCTGCATATAAGAGTAGGTCAGCTACTATACTCGTGTAGTGCAAACTTCGCCACTAGATTTATGGTGAAACACAATTCTAACATATTTTGAATCTGTCCATTGCCAAAAAACTTTGTTCTAATATGTATACATATCTTAAATGTATGATGACTTATATATATTATTATATTTCCAGAACCAGGAGCATGTGTAAATAACTCGTTTTGTTTATACCTGATATTTCAAAAGATTATACCACTTTAAAAATGCATTATGAATAAACTATATGTGTTTATATATGTATAAGCAAACAAACATTAGTATCAATTTAAAGGTATAATACATATATATATGATGATAATTATATATATATATATATATATATATATATATGATAATTATATATATATATATACACACTTTTATATATATATATATATATATAATTAGAAATGTCTACCGGATTAATATCACTTTTTTATTTTGCAAACCAAAATATGTAATTAGACAAATGTAAACCCCGGTTTATTCAATGCAACTTGATAGGAGCATACTTTGAACTATTGTCAACGTAATCATTTATATACAGCGTATTATACATACAGACTTCAGCAATCAGACATGTGCTATTTATTTTTCAACGTGTCAACTGTTTTTTTCTGTGTAAAGATTCATGTAATGAGCAGACAATACGGATAATGTACATATAGAACATTTTAATTTAGATAACCATTAAACTAAATTTGGCAAGTTAGTCTCTCAGAGATTATTTTTTGAAATATTTTTAAATCGTGGATAAACAGTTCAGACATATGATATTCTATTAGTGACAGGGAACAACACGATATGTACCTAAAGATAAATATGTGTCATCTTCTTCAGCAAGGGCTAAACAATATATAAATTCCCATCTGATTGTAGGCCAATCTTGCTTCTTATCTACAATAAGGTGACAGAGGTCTTAACCTCCTACCACTGTTATAGCCAACCCATTGACTGCCACACCCCCTTGAGACTCAGATAGAGGACACCATCTGGGAGTATCACTCCACAAGTCTACACTGACTTCTGTGAACAGGTTACATGACAATTATTTACCCGTTGTGTCAGTGTATGGTATCTCACTTTATTTAGGATTGGTAATAGACAATGCCGATGCGACAAGATTGAAGTCGACATATGTTTGTGCTTTATCTGGGTCTTGATGTTAGACATAGCACTACCACTGCCTTAGTACTGACTAGACGTAGGCTAGCCTGCAAGTACAGTTAGTAGCAGGTTGTTTTGGATCACGGCCGAGTCATGAAGTGTCAAAATGACAACTGTCCAGATCGCTTCATAAATGTGTAATTGGATTACACTGAATCGTTACAAATTAATGAAGAAGTAAACATAATTCACTATTTTATATTCCTTACCTGTGTTTAAAAAACCTATAAAATCCAACGTTTTTCGAACATCAACAAACTCCAAACCCTACCAGCGAAGACCAAACGTAGACGCTGACGTCACTCGCCAATATCGTGTCCACGAGAATTTAAAAAGATTTGCCTATTTATTTGCTTCTATAAATTGTCAGAGCATGTTTCCTTATTTCGTTATTTAAAAGATATAACTAAGCTACTCCAGACAGGCTAATACAGATTTAATAAAAAAATTAAACAAAAGATCGTTCTGCCGCCTGGTGACATGGTGTCAACGTAGGAATTCTCCAGTTGTGCCGCCTACCGGAATAACTGCGAAATACAAACTAACGATTACTGACCGCGCAGAGCAGACGACGCATTGTCATTGATCAGCGTGTAGTTAGTTACTCACTTGAATATGTCATATTATAAATACATAAGCCGACATAGCTCAGTATGTGTCAATAGATAAGCCATTAATTTAAAGAGTGACATACTGAATGGGTATGCAAATATTTATCAGTTACGGAAGGTAGAATTTTAAGGAGCTGACATGGTATAATATGAGTAGCCTCATAGTCATAGTGTAGATCTAGACGTCTATATTACGTTGGTTATAAATCAGAAAGTATCGATTCTCAAATAGGACTGTAAAGGAATGGAACAGATTATATAGTAATTGTGTGAGTATGTATAACAATAAAATCAACGCGTACCTCGGAAAGACGCGGCGTGCAGGTAGATAAGAGCTGGAAGTTCTCGATCAGCCAAGGGGCAAAATAATTTAAATCCTTGTCCACCTGCCATCTAGACTAACATTATCGTTGGGAATTAAAACGCTTGAACAACCATTGTCATAAGATAAGAACATACTAGTTAGATGATACGTGGCCATAATTTAAGGTGCTCGGATTCACGGTATAATTTTAATAATTTTTCAAACTTGGAAATCATTCACGTTGGTCACTGGGTGCCGCCAAAAACGTCTATTACGCTCAAGCTACATTAATGGTTTGACTAATTCCACGAATATTAAAGATAATGTGTAACATATAAGACAAGGTAATTAACATTCCAAATGGGGGGTGGACGGGACTAAATGTGCAGGCATGGAAGGGGTAATTAAGGAGTCATGGAACCATTCTTGGAAAAGTAAGTATCACGTACAATTCTTATAGAATATAGTCAAATCAAGATTTTTTGTATTGGTTTCTGGACATGAGGGTTCGAATGAGAATGTAATCTGAATAGAATTATAAACGTCGGGTAATCAAAATGGGCGTTATGTGTACATGTGCATTAAATTATGCATCTAAGACAGGTAATACTAATAAAGACGTTTTAGATATACCGGAATGTGACTTTGCTCTTTGTTGACCTGGAGAAAGCTTACACCACAGTCGTGGGTTGTGACGGTAGTAGTGAAATAAGTATTACTGATGCCAACAACAGAAATGTATGCTTGCATGAGAGAACAATTAAGGGGGCATCTTAGTTCACCACATATAAAATTATATGTTTTGTAGTTTGCGATAAATACGCTAAAAGATGGGAATTTTAGTCACCTGTCGTTTATTTCACGAAGAAACATCAATCACCGTTTACAAGGAAAATATATTTAAATCACGTTTCGCGCTGTTGCAACAAATCGCTAATCATTTGGATAAAAAGAGCTTTCACGTATACCGAAAGAAAGAAATTGGTACCGGTTTACGCTGGACGTATATAGCTTCACAAAGGTGGATTGAATATAATATTGTTTTGTTATTTTGCCTACAGCTATCGTGTATCCTAGCTAGCGTATCGCGATATGAATGTTGTGTATCGTGTACCGCACCGTGCAGTATATATATATATATATATATATATATATATATATATATATATATATATATATATATATATATCGCTATATATACTGGTGCATCGGTACGGACTACTGGTGATGTGGATTAGAATCCAGAGAGGATTTGGTGTTGACCATCATGCATGTATGGTGTGAAAGAAATCAAATGAAGTAGACGGTTCTGAGTGCAGTGGCCTAGCCGGGGGAGGGGGATGGGGGCCAGGTCCCCCAATCCGGGAAAAGTACAAGATGATGGGGAACGGAGGACGAACAACTGGCTGCCTGATTCATAGAATCACACAGTACCGTGGATACAATGATGCCTGTGAAAGACTCATTCCCAGTTCTACCCTTTCGCAAAGAAATGTGTCATATCCAAATAGGATTCATGCAGTTAGGAATTTTCCACTTCTGTCACTGGCTGCAGCCCAACGGGTGACAAGGCAACGAAAATGTCTTCATTCTCAACATGCGTGATGGCTAATATATTTAGGATTTAAAATAATATTTGCCCGGTTACTAAACTTGGGTCAAATTGCATTTAATTTTTTGGCATCTCTATCGTCAGGGGTGGGTTTATTTGTCTTTTTTCTTCATCTCACTTCTCTCTCTCTCTCTTTCTTCCTCTCTCTCTTTCTTCCTCTCTCTCTCTCTCTCTTTCTCTCTCTCTCTCTCTCTCTCTCTCTCTCTCTCTCTACGTTGTGTATCAGCAGTCTCCAATTACTTCTACCTGTTGCATTTTTTCCCGTTCTTCTCCTTCCCTTTCTAGGTCTCTCATTAGCAATCCCTCATCGTAATTTCGGTCTTATTTCCCCTCTTTTCCCCTACACTTTCTGAGCGTCTGCTCCCTTTGCCAGTTTTTCATCACCCATCCTTTCCGCATGATCAACCCAACCTCTACTCCCAGTTCATCGGTTCTTCTCTTGTCAGCTATCTTAACTCCCACGATTCTTCGTACCAGGTTGATTTCGCAAACCTGGACCTTCTCATCTTGTTTCTCTGTTAGTGACATCGCTTCTCTAGTGCATTCATGTATGCCGGGATAACACACGAGCTCAGCACATGCATTTCCTTTAACTTTAGGTGAGTTGCGTCTGTCTCCCATTAGGGTAGGGTGGGGTAAGGCGCCTATACGAGGCGATACGCCCACCCGTCCTATCTACATAATAACGGCTCAGATCGCCACTAAGGTTTTTGTATATCCGTGCTGCCACATAGCGGATGAAAAGAAACATAGTAAGAAGCCAGATTTTGCAATCGTGAGTACAAAATGTGACATGGTTGATTTGTAAGTGTAAAATAGTAAAACATGTCATTCCCTACATCATTATAAAACTCGGGGATTATCACAAATAACCATGACATTTAGTCATCTCTCAGGATATACATATCGACTAACACTTGGTAACAGTTAAATGTGCGATAATTGAGCTGCATACAACATACAGCTATTTTACTAGCGCACATGCTGTGGGGCTAGACGCCGTTTATGGAATGGGGTAAGCATGCCTACGTCAGAAATAAATAAGCGGATACACAGCACGCAACATTCATATCTATGGGGCAACACGCCTTTTTCGTAGCTATTTTTTAAAAGTAGAATTTTTAATTATGTTTGGTATATATGTGTAAAATACTTTTACACAAAGTAGGATATATATTTTAGATTGCCTGCAACTTAAAATATATTCGCTTAATTGGGTCATTATTAAAACAAATGCAACGGTTCCTGCTTATGGTGGGCGCCTTACCCATCCCTACCTTACCTCTTCGACTTTCCTCCAAGCCTTAAATTTGCCCCTTATAATCAAAGCAAATTATCCAGTCAATTTTGCACTGGCTAATTGAAATTTCCTAAACTGAAATAATTCATTTTAATCAGCAGCAACGTTACATGTTGTGAGGCTACTGGTTGAACACCAACGCCTTGTAATCTATGTTAAATTAGGTATGTTTAATTATTGTTTCATCCGAGTAAGTGACTACAAGTTAGCATTTGTCATAATTTATTCAGTAGGTTTGGGAGATATGGCGTGAATGTGGTGGCCGGCTATAGGTGGATATTATGCAGGGGCCTTGGGTTCGTGTCTCTTTAATAATGTGTCGTTTCTCTCATGCTTTCTAACTTTGACGCCTTCTGTGAATGGTTTTGTGAATGGTTTTACTGAACTGCCAGTTACATTGGTCAGTTCATTTTAAGCGAGTTGTGTTTGAATGACACACACACACACACACACACACACACACACACACACCACACACACACACACACACACACACACACACACACACACACACACACACACACACACACACACACACACACACACACACACACACACACACACACACACACACACACACACACACACACACACACACACACACACACACACACACACACACACACACACACACACACACACACACACACACACACACACACACACACACACACACACACACACACACACACACACACACACACACACACACACACACACACACACACACACACACACACACACACACACACACACACACACACACACACACACACACACACACACACACACACACACACACACACACACACACACACACACACACACACACACACACACACACACACACACACACACACACACACACACACACACACACACACACACACACACACACACACACACACACACACACACACACACACACACACACACACACACACACACACACACACACACACACACACACACACACACGTTGAATAGTTATCGACGGTGGGTCTTCGATCGAAGCCGAAGGTGCGAAGTCGGGTACGTGTAATCGGGAGTGTATGCTTCAATCTAAACGGAGACGGAATCACGATGGTCTTATGAAAAGGCTTGAACATAGACATTCACATGATGGTTAACGGGGAAAAACATTTGTATATATAGTCTAGCGTGGTAATGAAACGTAAGTCGTACGAGTGTTTGTAATACAATAACAGAGGCTGCTAATGTAAGAGTACAACTGAACTCAAAGAATTACAAGAACAACAAAGGTGGATATGTTACAAACCAACATTGTGTAAAGCAGGGATCCGCAAGTCCTGGCATACGGTATGTATAGGTACGTTAGCGCAGCGTTGAACCACAGATGATTCCAGAATCGCTTGTCCGGAATTGATGCTAAATGTGGCGACGTTCTGTCTTAAACAGTACTCGCTGGCGCAGTCTGAATTTTTTTCACGAGAGAAGACTGCGGACGAAGACGAGGAACGCACGAAAGAAGCCAAGCAGGTGCTTGCCGGTGTGCTGGAGAGTTTGTTGATAGCCTTTAACGAGCGATTTCGTCGACTTCGCAACTATCGATGACGTCTGTTTTTTGGCCAATCCATTCACTGTCCACCCCGACGTATGTCAACAGTTGTTGCAGACGTTTGGTGTCGATGAAACTGCGTTGCATAAAGATTTGATCGCTTTCAAGGTTTCTGCCAAGAAACAAGAGTTTGTCGATGAAAAGAACGACTTGTTCCGGTTCTGGGCAACGACAATGCCGGTTCGGCATCTAGCGCTATGGGAGGCAGCGCACACATTCCTGGTACCCTTCGGTAGTAAGTGGTCATGCGAATCTGGAATATTGTCCGGGGCTGGTTCACGAACACGTACGCGGTTAGGTGAGCTTCTGCGTCTTGCCATTGATCTCCTCTCTCGTCCAGGGCTTCAGCGACTTGTTGAATAAGATGCAAATTAATTTGTTCGTGACAACATGTTGTACTGTCGTCAATGAACAACTGACACCGGACTTTTTAACTAGGTTTTTACAGAGTGTCACAGTTGTGTTTTTGTCCGGATGTAAAACGTCATAAATAATAACGATCAACGTTAAAACCTGTGTACGAGTACATTTACTTTATATTGAAGTTGTTCTTTTCACTAAACCCGTTAGTCGGCTTAGTCTAGATCTATCTAGCTGGGAGAAAAGTGGTCCCTAGGCCTAGCTCAGACAGTTTGCGGAACGATGGTCTAGACCTAACCTTTGGCAAAGGCTTTGGAGTTATGATTTTGGATGGAAGGATTGGGTGAAAATGGAAGGCAACATGAAACATGCACGGAGAAGGCTGCAAATTTATAAGATGCAATGGAAGACAAGAAGGTACTTTTGCAGTTTAGGCCCGCACCTCGAAAAAAACATCAAAATGTTCACCTACGATGACCAAGCTTCGCATGGTGTATCTACTATACGTGTACTACGTGTATGCAGTTGTCACATGATCAAAAATAATAATTAATGCCTGAAATCGATCAAAATGTGTACGTAAATAATGCGCTTTCTTCGTCGAGTCACTACTGTCACAGTGAACTCCGTCAGGTGGCGCCGTACACATTTTGATAGATTTTAGGCATTAATAATTATTTGTGGATCATGTGACAAGTGTATACGCGTAGTAAAGGTGTAGTAGATACACCATGCGAAGTTTGGTCATCGTAGGTGAACATTTTGATGGTTTTTTCGAGGTGCGGACCTAAACTGCAAAAGTACCGACAAGAAGATAAGCGTACTAATACCATATGCGTTTAATGAAGCCGCCATTAAAGTTGGTATTCCTCACTGTTGTGTTTGCATATGTTACTTGCGTCTGGCGTATTGCGTTTCTTGCAAAATGGTGACCCCTAGTGAACACCATCGAAATGTCCATGACAGCGTGCGACACCTGGTGGTCGACGTTGTAGAAACGTAGAAGTTCCGGTTCCGTTAGTTTAGCTTTCAGGTGAGACTGAATTTTCACATGTCAAGACAAGACCGAATACTATTTGTTGTGGCAGCTATTTAAATGCCCAATCCTCCAGACAGTATGTAGACAATCTTGGCAATAGGATGTACTGATGGCAGTGCGACGTGAAAAATACTGAAATGTTGTTGAAAAGGCCAACTGATAACTGAAACTTCGGCTGTTTTAATATTCTCGACCGTGCTGGCGAGTGGCGTGCAGACAGCTAGCTACACGTCGTAGTTGCCCGCCAAATGTAGTTCATAATCATTCCATTTAGCAGCTCAGGTGGTACGTTAGTAATTTATATATGCGTTTTGTTTGCGTGAATTCTGCCACTGATATTAATTGTGTTGCGTGTATTTTGCCATTTGATGGTGCACGCTGAAACTTGCTTGGCTTCAATTCACTACCTTTCATCGACAGGGCTCCTAATGATCGACCGTTTCATAAATGCAATAAATTCGGTGATTTGGTGTTGACTGTTACTGTACTAACGTAGGCCTAATTGTTTATGTGTAAACAAATACGCGAACTGATGTCATGGGCGAATAAAATCATTGTTGACACATCATTACTCAAGTTTATGTGCTGAACCGTGAACGGTCGATCATTAGGGACCCTCCTGTGACCTATTGGGTGAGAAGGTAATCAGTGCCGGTATTTTGTCACCAAATTGTATCAAACAATTTTTTGTGTTTGTAGAAATTGTCAATGAATATGCTTTGAATAGAGAATAATTTAAATTGCGTAACTTTACATCAAAGGCGAATAAAACGCGGAAAACTACGCAAAAACGGTCGATCATAGGTACCCCGACGCTATCACTCGGTATCGCTCACTCAATTCAGCTTCGCCATCGCATCAGTTCAGAGTTCAGGCTAATGGGTGCATAACATATAACAATAATAGTAAATATATTGTTCATGGCTCCAAGAATGGTTTATTTTAGTATGATTAACTTACTTTGGAGCATTGTTTGTCGAAGTGAGTACGACGTTTCGACCCGTCGTCTACGGGCCTTGATCACGTACTGGTGTCACGTGTGTTGCCTCAGATTTCGGCGGGATTATTTGCCTGTAGATGACAGGCAGATGTTGGGACTACCATACGTGGCAGGACTATCAGAACAGCTTGGCCGGATTTATAAGTCACACAACATACACATGTACCACAAGCCGGCGAATACCCTCCTCTCGATGATAGTACACCCCAAAGACAAAACACCCAAAGAACACCAATGTGGAACCATCTATAACATCACGTGTGACATCGACAGCAGCCACACATACATAGGTGAAACTAAGAGAACACTCAGCCAGAGATTCAAAGAACACACAAACCTGGACAAACCAACAGGAGTAGGAGATCATTGCCGGGCCACAGGACACTCAGTGTCCATGAAGAACACTAAAGTACTGACCCGTGAATCTAACTGGCACAAGAGAAAAGTGAAGGAGGCCATATACATCAAACAGAGAGCCCCTACCATGAACAGAGATCAGGGATACCATCTGCCTGCCATCTACAGTCAAATAATCCCGCCGAAATCTGAGGCAACACACGTGACACCAGTACGTGATCAAGGCCCTTAGACGACGGGTCGAAACGTCGTACTCGCTTCGACAAACAATGCTCCAAAGTAAGTTAATCATACTAAAATATAACAATAACATGAACAATAAGATGTAGTGTTCTTAGACATTGCACCCTAAATATAACAAATTATGTTAATTTGTCATGTCCTTCCACCTGCATCCTCAGCAAGTTGAGGACAATGAAGTTAGGCGATTACAGGAAGAAGATGTAAAATGTAAGGATTAAAAAAAAATCACAGCACAACGCTGCCATTGCATCAGAACACCATATTACTATTGAAATACACTCCATTTACCGACACCAGGAGTTGCATCCTGACGTTGACAGTTTTTATGTGTTATAGGTATAGCTTTATTCACCACAGATATGTGATGCTATAATAAAACTAATTACTGATTGATTGCTTTTAGTTACTTACATACAAGTCTAAATGTTAAAGTTGCTTTGAATATGCCTTTTAAGTAATTAATATGTAATCCCATTTCTGTAAAAAAAATATCAGCTACTTAAAACTTTCTTTCACATATGTATAATTGTGTGTATATAAGTGGTCAACCGTTTCTGAGGTGAAGCAATGAAAATGTCCCATTGCACTGTGATGTCATGGTGGTTTTGAGGATTAATTAATTAATTAATCATTAGATCCAACTGAAATGAAAATATCCAAACTAAGATGCATTTTGAAAAGGTCAATTATGGTGATTGATTTTGTCTGTCTCAATAACATGAACGTTAAAACTGTTCAGCAGAACACTAGCTCGAAATGTACAAAGGATAATGCAGAGCTTGTTATACAGATACAGTTATTAAAGGAGTTGTTATGTTGCATTTTATTACTTACGTTAATTACAAAGGTAAGTTAAAAAAACTTATATTGTAATTACAATTAAACTTACACCATGCTAAAAGTAATAAAATAGAGCATTGGCCTGGTCATTTTTATTACTTAATTTGTCCAATCTGTTGTAGTATGCCGGCTAAGCCAACAAACAAGAACCCAAATACACAGCAACAAAAGAAACGGAAGAAGCCAACTGTTCGACAAGCAAAGCCAAGGAAACTGCCGAAAAACAATAGAACAATGCTGCGACGGCCACAAAGGGAGTGGACCGCGGGTCCCCCTAACTCACACCTGAGATGGGCCGGTGACAACAGTAACTGGTGTGAGGACAACATAGACTTCAACAACTGCGACGGGATGAACTTTGAGCAACAGCGACAACAGAACCAGTGGCAAACCCGCAGCTGGACGAAAGACGACTATCAGTGCGATAGTACGAGGTTGGGACATCAGCACAGTTTTGATTATGACACGAGTGAACAGAGAAGACAGTCTGCTCCGGCTAGTAGATGGACTCCACAGCCCCAGCGCAACATACCTCAAGCGAGTGTTTCAGGCAACTACAGTAGCTTGTATTCGTCAACACGAAGCAACAGAATTCCACACACAGTCCATAATGTGCCGCCGGTGTTACAGCGGTCGACTGTGGAGCGACCGACATCACCCACAGGTGGCAGCAAGTTGGACATGTCTCTGAAGACGAGCATCAACAACATCCTGAAGGGTGGATCTGTGGGTGCCGGGAAGGAACAGGCCGATGAGACACAGGCTGACCGTGGGGAGGCCCTGCTACAGCGGGCCGAAACCATGTGTAGACAGTTTCGCGAGAGTCGTGAGCACGCGAAGAAGGAACTGGAACACAGGAGGACATTGGAGCACTCGGCGTTGGACGAACAGGTCGTGTTGTATGGCGAAAGGACGCGGTTAAAAGCTCGGGGCGTTCTTCCAGAAAAAGCACCTGTCTCGTCACTGGCTGGTGGTGGCGTGTCCTGTGACCATGCACACCCTCGGTATGGCACAGACAGTTGGAGGAGTTCCACTGTTCCACTCCATGGCAAAGGTGTTTATGATGAAAGTAGAAGTCAGGTTAGGTCTGTCCGAGATGAACCACATCCGATGACACAGAAACATGCAGTGCCGGAGAGGCCGTTGACACGGGTACGCAGGAACTCCGGCGAGACGCTTAATCGTGACAGAATCAGCAAGCTCGTGAACGCTCCCCGCTCCAGGAAAGAAAGACTGCAGCTGGAAAAGATTCTGCAGTCCCATAAGCCGTCTGGGCGGCCAGTTGTGCGCCCGAAGCTCCACCTGGAGACAACGACAGTAGCTACCACGGAAGGGGAGCTGGATTTCTCAGAACTTCCCGGCGACATACTCCAGCAGATCGAGATGTTGATACAAACCGAGGACGATCTCGAATCTGAAGGAGTGGTCCACCTGGATAACGACATCTTCAATCCACAGGTCGTAGATGGTGCTTTGACAACATCAAGGGTCAGCGAAGACCTGCACATTGAAGATCTGTACAGTGTGCCAATGCAGACGTCGCATTCTGGAACAATGTATGTGTCTGTGGCGTCGACAAGTCAGTCAGTGTTGGATGATTTAGTCACTTGTAGAAGAGCTGCCGGTGACATTGTGACAACTGCCACTGGGGGTACGTATCAAATGGTGACAACAGACTCTGCTCGTGTAAGTCAACCTGTGGTGGCTGAAACCACTGAAACAAATGCGACACATCGGTTCCATCAGTCGTTGACAAGTCTACTGAATCACACCGGTGTGACATCTACCTCTCCCGTCCACCCAGCGTCCTCGTCTGTTCAGCCAGTGTCCACCTATGCACCTGAGTGTAGCTCAGGCATGGTCCACGTAAAGACAGAATCTGCAGATGCCTGTGTAGTGTACTCCACACCTCAATCAAACAGTCTTCCACCCGTTGCCATGGACGGCGGCCATATCAATGATAGCCACAAGATGAAGGACCCAGAAAAGGTTAGCTTAGGCTTACCACAAGCAGAGAGACCATCTGCTTCACCGAGGTCGGCACTGACCTTGGATGTTGGCGTTGACACACAAGGCCAGATGCAAAGTCAAGTACAAGGTCATGATGGTGATGCCCAAGATGGACCAGAGGCTCAAGCTCAGAGTCAGACTGAACTCAGTGATTCTGGTAGCAAGCGAAGAAGTCAAGTACGTGTTATTCTCTCCTAATTATATAATAAATAGTGTCTGTTTGCATGGGATAAATGTAACTGAGGCGACTGAGCTGTGATCTCATAAATGTAACTGAGGCGACTGAGCTGTGATCTCGGTGAGATTTCAGCGAGATCACAGCTCGGTGAGTCCATATTCTCAAAATTCCTGATGCCAGCCTAATCGGCCAAATTATCATGGGCAGTTTATTTATGGAACAACATCAACTCTTTGGTGTGGATCAGAATGTGGATCAGAACTAAGAGAATTATACCTAATTAAGATACAAGAAATAGCATATTTTGTTACCTACTTACACTCTTGTCTAATTATAATGCTCTAAAGCAGCATTTTACAAGTATGGATTTGCTATAATTAAAATCCTATTCTACAAGGCATTTGTAAATTTTTTTTCATTCTGCAGATTAGCACTAGTGTGAGCAAAGAAGCTAAACGGCAGCGAGTAAGCACCACCGCAGGTAAGACAAATGACACAACTGAACTAACACTACCAATTTATAGAAAGGAAACAGATAAGATATCAGAGATCCTAAAGATTCAGTAATTATTTAGTTTATACTGATGAGAACATTTTCACTTGATGATGTGCAACATTATTTTAATAAAACATGTTCATGTGGAAGTAATAATATCTCACTTTTCCACAGGTAGTAGAAATTAATATGGATTCACCACAAAAATCTGGACACCTCATTTATTAAAATATTAATATAATCTGTGTAATTTTATTTCTTGTGGTAGACATTCTATGTTACAACAGTGAAGGCTTTTGCCTGTCTATTAAACATAAAACTCATCGTCGATACAAATGATGAGCCAGTTGACCAGTTGATGATATGACGATTTACTGATGGGGAGGTAATTTGAACTAGAACAAAGCACATATTTTGTGGACAATGTTTGATGTGAACACTAAGAAGGGTGAAAGAGTCTGGTAAATAATTTGTGTACACATGATGGTGGGTAGTGTATTGATTAAAATGAACCGTCCTGTTTACTACAAAAGTACATATTTTGTGGACATAACGTTTGATGTAAACACATTTTTGATCACATGATGATGGGTAGTGTACTGATTAAAATGAACCGTCCTGTTTACTACAAAGGTACCCCAGCACCAGACGGTCCACCCCCAAGCAGCCGTGACGTGAGCATGAGTGTGGATGCCCCGGCCACTGGCGAGGCGACGTTGGCGAGGGTCCTCGCAATCTCGCTGCAGGAGAATCAGGTGATCAGCAAGCTGACGGACACGACCACGGCCATAGAGAAGCTGGAGAGACTGCTGAGGGAGACGAGAGAGCAGCTGGACCGGCGGCTAGCCATGAAACAGCAGGCATGTAGCAATATCCAGCCATTCATCTGGGTGGTTTCCTTGTCCTGGTAGTTATCTTACCTATCTTACTATCAAGACCGGTCAGTAGTTGCCAAAAACTGAGCATTGAGACCGTCTCAAGATTTATTTTCTAATGTTGCAGTTCTCTATTGATGTATTTTTTATGGTTCTGTTTACACGTTTTCTTCTTACAGTCACCTCTGCCACCTGGCTCTCGTTTTCTTCTCCCATCTCTATACTGTAGACATTCATCGATGCCATCCTTCTGTCTCTGTTATAGCCTTCATCCTGCCCACTCCTATCTGAGGACCAGGACAGTCTTTTTTTAGCCATTTTCCCTTCTGAACATTCCATATATTTAGCCAGTTTCCTCTTGAAGCAGTCTTTCAGCACTAGCATGTTTGACATCATCATGTAAGATAGATAATCTACTTTATAAATACAATAATTAGTGTATCTCCAGACACAGTGAGAGAGGATCATGCAGGGCAAGATTTCAGTTTGTTGTGTCAGTGCACTTGTCATGTTTCAATTCAGGGCTTTATTAAGGACCAAATTATTGCCAGTCACACATGTTTTGGTGGACACATGTATGTTAACTGCTAAGCCAGTTTACAAATTTTAAATGTGTCTGATGAACTAAAATGGACTACAAACACACATGTGACACCATTTACACTCACATTTGAGACATAACTGACAATATCTTTGGTTTTGGAAGACCTTCTTTTTTTGCTCCTTCATATTTCTACCCGTTCACAACGGATGTTACCCATCCAAATGACGGGTGGATGGGTCTCTGCATACAGCTGTGTGTCATATACGTGTTATTTTGCTATGTAGCTAAGTTTCTGGTTATTTGCAGCTGCTGGATGAACACGAGTCCTTGAGGCAAGAGAGGTTGAAGATCCTCAGTGGTACGTTTTTTGTGTGTTTTAGGCCTGTTGCGTTTGGTGTATAGAATACAGAAACAGCTGGTTGTACCCTGTAAGGAGGGATTGGTTTTTGATCATAAACCAAGGGATGTTACAATGTTTATAGTTTCTGTGTTTACAGATATGGCTTAATTGCCATTTTCCATGTTATGCCAGTTATTTGTTTACAGAAAATTTGCGTATGTCTTTCTTATCCATTAGCAAAAAGATGTGCTTTTTCAGTTGCTGCTCTGGAAGGAAAACATTTTTCATTGTGCCATCACCTGAAAAATTCTCAGAGAAAATTGGTGCTGAAGAAGTAATTTCAGTATTCATTATTGTTGTCAGACTATCTGGGTTGGAATAACAAAGCTATTGCATTTGAAATCGTATTTGAAACTGCATCAAACATTCACAAAAATCCATATTTTGGTGTCTTTTTTCCAAAAATCTTCTGTATAGCTGCACTTTGACATGATTAAATGTCACAGTGCAATCATTGAACATTAGAACGTTGCATGTATTTCATTGTGTTGTAGAACACAAGTTGTTAGCGACATCGTCGAGAGAGTCAGAGGAGGCCGATGTCTCCACAAGACCAGTGATGCCGGTTCCCGAGAGTATGTCATTTGCCTTCAGTGCTGGCACCACTGTTGGTGGAGACGGCATAGTCCTCCAACCACACTCAGCATTACCCACCAGCCCACTGCCACAGGCTCATGACTCTGTCAGCCCGCCGTCTACCAACCAACTAGAAATCAACCACAGCGTTAGTTCCTCAACAGGTTCAACTGAATCTCATCAGACAACAGAAGACGATTCACAAGAAAAGGCGGACGTAAAACCGAGAATCCCGCGGAGGAAATCGGCGAGTTTCTGCCTGACCGACAGCAGCGAAGTTGGGGGTATCGACCTGATCGCCCCAGCGAAAACGGTCAACATGTCGTCTGGGGTGTGTTTGAACTACGTCGGCACTTTGGAGGGGCAGGGCACTGAAGCTCAACCATTCCTCAACGATGTGGCCAGTATCTCGCCCTATGTGATCCTGGAGCCATTGCCTGGTCACTGGGTCAATTCTGGGTGTTCCCAGGGAGAGAACTCTGACAAAGAAACACAGTGCAAAGGCCCGAAGGTGAAAAAGGCGAAATCGGCGGCTGCAAAACCGGTTGAGAAAAGACCTCGCACCAGGCGAAACTCCAGTAATGAAGTTTCATCCGATTCCACGGCTTCAAAAGACGATGGGTGTTTTAAAAAGCCCAAACCTGCTACAAAGAGGAAGGGTAAAAACAACAAGGAAAAACAACAAGAAAAAAAGAAGTATGAGAAATTCATACAGGGTCTGAATGTGCCTGGGTCACAAAGACAAAAGTCCAGGTCGAACCGGAAGGTTTCGGAAGTCTACCCGGGCCCCGACGCAAACGTGCACAAGAAACTAAAGAGCAAGAAGGCGAGGAAGCAGTCGAGTTCTATTGCCGGGCGTGACAGTAGTGTCGACTCAAGTTCTGACTGTAGTGGACAGCCCAACGTGTCAGTGTCATCAGCGTCGGTGAAACAGTCGGGCAAGAAGAGACCGAACAAACGCTGCACAGACCCAATCTCTAAGGCAGTGCAGCAGTACCTGCATGCAGAGTCCAGTTCCGACGTTGAGATCACTGGGCTGCAGGCCGCTCCAGCCAAGACGCCAACCCAGTCGGGTCAGTCTGTGCTCGACGACAGCTCTCTTGATGACACGTCTAGTGTCAGTAGCACATCGACCACACAGTCGACGCCAACGGGCAGCAACCCAGGCTTCATCAGTTTGAGTCCCCCTGATAACCCGCGTAATCCATACACGTGAGTATGCTAAGGTTCTCGTTGACCTCATATCGTGAATAAGTAGGTGTCTTTTGTCTATTGTGTACTGAAAACAACACTCTCTTCTAAAACAAGAAATATGTACTTCAGTCACGTATTTACAGGTTTAGACCATTATATAAACTTGGTTAAAACAACAGTGGTGATAAGTAAGTGTGAATGGCAAAGTACTGAAAAAAGACGATGAAAATGGCATGAATCGGTTCAACCAGCTGAATGTAGTTTCCTTCTTTCGACTTGGGTAATTTTGCTCTGTGTTATTGGTTGTTCCCCAAGCATTATACGTCTCGTGATGTGATCGTGTTGACAGTTGGACCTCGAATAAGAGCGTGAGGAAGCGGCGAGCGATGACATTTGGGTGTTATGAAGGACACGAGGGGCCCGTGCGATGTATACATCTTTTCCGGAAGTTTATGTTGACCGGCTCTGAGGACGGCACCGTGATCAAGTTCAAACTCAGGGTCAGTGGTCAAAGTTCACAGACTTGTGACACAAGGAATGTCATCATTGTGCAGCTGTAGTCTCCCTTGGCTGGACTAAGATGTCAGCATGCAGTTTCAAGATCTGTCTGTCTTGGGTTATCCTCTGTCAGATGGTGCCCTTCAGTATATAATTATTATAATTTAAAAATTAATATATATATGATTTATTATATACACAGTTATTATCTATATATATATATATATATATATATATATATATATATATATTATAAATTTAGGTATTTATTATTAATTTGTAAATTAGCTGTATTTTCTCATTGAACCAATTTCTGGTTTTTTAACTTGATGTATTTTAATGTTTATGGATTTATCATGACTTATATTTTACTTTTGTTGCGGCTTTGAACAAGTATTTTACTCAGATTAAGCCCCGCTCTAGTCTGTGAGCTTGAATGAATGGAGGGAGGTATTAGCGACCTATTCTTTATCCTGCTTGGTTATTTGGGTCGGTTTGATGTGATATCATTTAGACGCAACTTCAACTGAACCGGGCAGTGAACAATGCAGTCATATTGCTGATACCATCAATAATAATGACCAAAATATTATTTCGCGAATTTGGTCAAGAGTTTTAATTTATTTTCGCCAAATAGCAAACTGTCCCGCCTATGCTGGCAATTGATAGTGAGTGTCAGCCTGGCTATTGTAGCACTGAAGGTCTGTAGAGGCCACACTCGTGGAGTCATGGTCCTCACTGATAGCTTGTCTTCCAGGGTGGGCGGCGTCGAGTCAAGTTCGTCTTCAAGGGTCACACCCAGGGCGTGTCCTGTATCCATGTCACTGGACAAGGGGGAGATGGCATCCGGGTGTTCACGGGAAGCTATGATGGGACAATGCTTGTCTTCAGATTTGGGGTATGTGGCAAATCATCCTTACTCAAACCAAGACAACAAACATGTTGTTACAATTATGACGATACAGACACTTTGATGCCATGCTTTCTGGTTTCTGAAAATGCAGAGTTAGTATCATCAGTAAGGAATGTCATAAAAAATTCAAACACCAGTTGACCCATGGTTTATAATCATGATATTACCTCACAGCATGGTAGCTGGCAAGCTGATAAATACATACTTTTCATGATAAATACCTTGCTTTACACTTGACCAGGTTAGGACTGTTAGTTTATTGGACGGTTTTGGATGGTCTGCACGTGGAAGGGATTGGGTGGTTTTGGATAATCTGTGCATACGTTTACATATTTAATAAAACAAAAATGTTTTAACTATATTAATGAGTAGGTTACTATATGGTGCCATATATTATGTGATAAGAAATGTTATTAGTATGGCATAAGAATTGAGGCTTTTATATAAATGTTTGTAAACAAATTAAGTGTTTTCATAGCTCAATTTTATTTAAAGCAGTTGTGAAATTTACTTAGAGATTAAGTGCTACAAACAGTAATTTAAGATATGGCATTGCATCAGATATATTACGATTATGATGAGTTGTGTGTTGTTTGTTGTGTGACAGACGGGAGTGCAGCTGTTCACCCATCACTACGGCGTGCAGGTGAACACGATGCATTCCAACTGGAACAAACTCTTCCTGGGTCTCGGCAATGGCTCCGTCGTCAAGTACGACTTCCAGGTGAGACACACGTGAGGAACAGGAAGCAGAAACCACGCCGCTGTATATGTATACGAGACTAAGATATTGTGTTGTGCCTAATAGTAACAGTGCCATACACAATTGTGTGAACATGAGGAGACCGTGTTAGGTGTCAAATCATCATATAAAAGTGAGAAAGTGCATATACAGAAATGAGAAGCTTTCTCCTCCATTCAGCTTTCTCGCTGATTTGTATTGTAAGAGTAAAAACAATATTCTGGCCACTGTTATTGCTCTCACTGGATGGAATTCTTAGATATGAGATGATGAACTGCTTTATGATGAACAGCTTTTATTATTTACTGGCTGTGATATATAAATGATATTCCTAACAATTGTTTTACCTATTGTATGTTTAATTGTCTATAATTCTTAGAACTTATTTTACAGTACTCTGTTGTACAGCATACTTTATTTATTAATCACTTTTATCTCTCAAACATCACAGGAGAATTTCACCATGAGAATTGTTTTACCTATTGTATGTTTAATTGTCTATAATTCTTAGAACTTATTTTACAGTACTCTGTTGTACAGCATACTTTATTTATTAATCACTTTTATCTCTCAAACATCACAGGAGAATTTCACCATGAGAATTAAATAATGGTACTTTTATCTTAGTCTAGTTTATTTGGTCATTGGAGCATGGGACAATTTAGGATGGAAGTGCATTTTTGGATAAATGTGTTTTTACTCTACTCTGTTGTACAGCATACTTTATTTATTAATGACATTCGTCTCTCAAACATCACTCTGTTGTACAGCATACTTTATTTATTAATGACATTCGTCTCTCAAACATCACTCTGTTGTACAGCATACTTTATTTATTAATGACATTCATTTCTCAAACATCACAAGACAATTTCACCATGAGAGTTAAATAATGGTATTTTGATTTTATTTTATTTGGTCATTGGAGCATGAGACCTTCAAAAATTTAGGGTGGAAATGCAATTTTGGACAAATGTGTTTTGAGCAGGAGTACCGCAACGGGGCGATGATGTCGTGTGCTGAGTCGGGGATCACATGTCTCGCGTCGGCCATGGAGGGACCACGCAAGCTGCTGTGTGTCGCGTCCAATGACTGTGTCATCACCGTCCGTGACGCCATCACCGGGCTACTCATCCGCTCCCTCGACGGCCACACCAAGACACCGCTGTGTATGTGTGTCGTCAACAACACGGTGTACAGCGGGGGCACAGACAAGAGTGTACAGGCGTACAACCTCAATGTAAGTGTATGCTATGGGTAACAGTGTACAAACTCAGTGCTATGTGAGTTATGGGTAACAGTGTACAAACTCAGTGCTATGTGAGTTATGGGTAACAGTGTACAAACTCAGTGCAGGTGTACACTGCGTATATGATGGGTACAATGGGTAAGTGTACACTGTATAATGTTACAGGTATATGTATACAAACTCAATGTAAGTGTCTGCTATGCATACAGTTATATTGGGGTACAAACTCAGTGCAGGTGTACACTATGTATGTCATGTTATAGGTACATACATACAAACTCAGTGTAAGTGTATGCTATGCATGAGTAAAGATGTATAAATTCAGTGCAGGTGTACACCGCGTATATGACCGGTACAGTGGCTAAGTGTGCACTATATAATGTTACAGGTGCATATATACAAACTCGGTGTAAGTGTACACTTTGTGACAGACAATAACAATCATAATTGTGACATTTATATAGTTCTGTTCCAACACAATCTCAAGTTTTCAACGTAAGTGTACACTGTATGTAATGAGTACAGATGTACAACCTCAGTGTAAGTGTACACTACATATGAGGTGGATTGCACCAGTTCACTCTCTAATGTGGTAGGTAAAAATGACAACATTCTGATATTGGCAGTTTTCATGTAGAGTGTCAAGATGTCATGTTTCTGTCACTGGCTGTAGACGTCTGAGTTGCTGAAGACACTGAGGTTTCGCGCAGTCGTCAACTGTATTGAAGTCAAACACAACCTGCTGTTCATCGCCTGCTACGATGGCACCATCCGCTGCTATGACGCCCAGGTAGAACTTGTCACACATCCTCATACCTGTGACTGAGCAATTAATTACTGTATATTTAACAATGACAGAATTTTCCAATTCTCAATGATGCCGTAATGAAAATACACTGACACTTCTTTGTGATATCTGTATTTACTAATTTATGTGAATAAGGACTTAGTATGCAACTAAATTTTAAACAAATTAGCTGACTAAAATAAAATGGGCTTTCTGTAGATATAGAAATAATTATTTCTTATTTATTTAATTATCATTATGAATTTTAAATGTTGGACTTGATTATTTACCTAAGATATTATGTATGTTAGTTTTTAATGGTTTTCATCATTGTTTATTTATAGAAATTATTCTGCTTCCTTTGCATGTAATTCTGCTAATTATTAATAATCATCATGTAAAGATGATGTTAATTAAAAGATGACTGTTGGCGATGATTATACAAATTAGTACCATTTGGGGTGACAAGTGATAAAAACAATTTAAAAACGATTGAAACCAGTGGTTTTTCAGGCCAGTAAAATAAAAAAAACTGGCCCGACAGCTTCAAAGAGCGTGTTGTGCTATTGGGTCAATGTTAATGTCAAGGCGGGTTATATATGGCAGGTTTTATAAGAATGGCTGTCTCTTGTTGCAGACCTACAAACTACAGAGGATCTACTACGGAGCTGGCAAAGCAGCTGTTATGGCCATGGGCATCACGGAAAACAAAGTGGTGAGTTTTCTTTTTTGGCTAGCTATCATACAGGTAGACAGGATTATTGTTGAGGTTATGCCATTAGTCCAATTTTTTTCTTTCCAGTGTAGACTGTGTAATGGGTCTTAGTGAATTAAAAAAATGAAACTTTTTCATCCAGACGTCCCATTTCCATGATAAAAAGCAAAATGTCTGCCATTTTGCCTGCCTATTTATGTCCAAAACTACAGGTATATCTTTCAAAGTTTCAAACTACTAATAATTTTTTTAATGCCTGATCATTGCAGTGATAGACTGTATTGAATGTGACATTCAAACTCTCATAATTACTCCCAGAGATGTTTTTTTAAGGCAGAATTTTCAGAAAAAAATGTTTTGTTGAGAAAATGGTTGTCAAAGATTGCATAATGCCTGTTTTGTTGGTCAAAGAATACCATTTCATCTGGTGTGTCTGGTCTTAGTGCTATTTCACAACTGCTCTTTTGAGAGAATCAGCCTATCATGTATGCGATTTAATCAGTCAATACATTATTTCCATTTTAAGTTAAAATACATTACAATTTATAGTATGCAGAAATAAGTGTGATGTTTTTCTATGGTCGATGCCATAACCTAAACTGGTATACAGGGTAATTCACAGCTGTTATATACAACTCCTACAACATTTGAACATTCTCTGTTGACCTCATTGCTCCATTGTGCTGTAACAAAAACATGATTATTTTTTGTATTAGAACAGTTTCAGAAATTATTCAACCAGTCACCAGTTTATATCATCAGCAAATAGTATGTGCAATTTTAGCAATCATCAAACTATATTTACTGGAAACTAATTTATATATTTTGCAGATATTTAACTCAAAACAAATTGATATATTTTGTAGATATTTAACTCAAAACAAATTGATATATTTTGCAGATATTTACAGGGAATAGTGAAGGTTTCTGTGAAGGAGTTGCGATGACTACCGATGCCTTCAAGTGTGAGGTGGGTACAGTTGGTTGGTCCAATCAAGCAAGATATCTTCACATTTACGTAATAAAACTACAAACTTTGTGCACTGGTTGGTCTTGCATATTACACTGCATACAGAATAGTGTTTTTCTTATCTATACAGTTCTACATCTTAACAAAATGAGTCGGATGTCAGTAATTAAAAAAATTGTGTTATTGGTACCATTGGAAAGAGCACAGTCTCTGCTTTCACATGATGTATGCCATTGTCAGACATTGACTAGCATCTTTATTTACAAATGAAAAAAATCTGGGTCATAGACAAAAATTTGCATATAGATACGTGCATTTCCACGATGTGCCTGACTGCCTGTGCATCTACAGATTATTTATGAAACCTTCTCACTCCTCCAATCAGTAGCGCAATCTGGATGGTAACTAGTGACCCAGATGACGTTGCTTTGTCATTGTTTACACGGCTGATACGAACGAGCCTTCAGTGGGTCACAGTTCATATTTATTAACAAAAGTTTGTCCATGTATGGACTGATGACATGCCAAGCTTCCTTGTGATGCCCGATTTGCGATGGGTTCATTCCAAATTTAGCGGCGAAGAACGCATGCAATTAGCAGCTTCTTCTATGGTGTTTCATGAAATTCAAGCTGAACGCTTTGCATAGTTCTTCGAACATTGACACCAAAATACATAAAACAGACTAAAAATAAAAAAGACAGCACCAAAAGTAAAACATGATCAAATTAATACAAATTCAGGGGAAATCTCAAAATTGTTGGATTTGCAATTTATTCACAGAAACAGCATTTACATAATTTTTTTTACCAACATCCAACTTATTTTGTTAAGATGGGTCACATATACATGTGGAAATTGGTGATATGATTTTAAAAATTACAAAATTAATGGGTTGATTAAAAAAATAGTTACCAGCTATCTGAAGTGGTGGGGTGGAAGGTTTAACCGTCCTACTTTCAGTAAGACAGATTCCAGATTTGAATTATCACAACTTGCCACAGCGCCTTCTACTTATCACTGTTTTTAGCTGTATGAATAAGTAGGATATTTATGTTTAGATAGTTTTGTAGTATTTGAAGTGTGGCTGAATGCTTCTCAGAGAAGTGGAAATGATGTACAACTGGACAGGTCTGTCAGAGAATATGAATGAAGCACTTCATTCTATTAAATGTTGTGATAACCACGGAAGAGATAGACTTGCATAGCTCCGTTGTAAAAGTTTTATGTTACGTTTGGTGTTGTGTTGTTGCAGTGTGCTGGCTGTGACCTGCTGTATGCCACGAAGCAGTTCTTACATCATCACGTGATGACTGAACACACGAGTAACAACACAAAGAACGCCCCTTGTCAGTGGCTGAATTGTAACACGTATCTCGACTGGAGCAGAAACCAGCAGGTGATTTTAAATTTACTTCTCCAAATCTTAGGGAGCACTTCCACAATCTTGCGTCTGGAAAAAGGCAGTTTCCCGCATTAAAACATTGAAAATTTGCATTATATTACTTCAGAATTATATCGCACAGGCACATGATGCAACAAAATGCTAAAATGTAGCAGAATCTGTACTTCATTTTATGATTAATGAGCCCTTCAAAATTTCAGCCTGATAACATACAGATAAATCAGTCAGAATTCTTAGTTCTCAGAAGCTCTTTATGGTACATTTTTAGTTAAGACCCCATTAATACCCCATATGCCTACCATAAATATAGCCACCATGTGCAGCACTTCATAGTTATACTTCAAACCCACTGGTGATGGTTTCAATTTTTTCTGATTTGGCACCTTTCACTATTATTCTGCACCATACATCTATTTATTTAGACCGATTTGCCACCAGAATATATGCAAAACTACTTGGTAAGAGTTAATACTTTGAGTTGAAAGCTGCAAATCTAACCAACATGTTCTTCTGTAGGCGGCCATCAAGCACATGTCTAGTCACATACAAGACAAGTAGTCCGCAAGAAGTGATCAGCAAACATCTCAACCTCAGAGGCAGCTCAGTGCCAATACTGTAATGACATGCAATGATGATCTGTCATAACATGTGTGATTACTGTAGGTATTTTATGGTACCAATTCAGGTTATTACATTATTACAGTTATGTGCAATTTACAAGGCGTAATAACAGTAATACAAAAGTTATACGACAGCGAGCCAGTCAATATGTACAAATGTATTCAATGTATTCAACAAAACTAGTAATCGTTATAAAACTGCTTTTGTGATACATCTACATATTGGGTGTGGTGATTAAATGAAATGTCAAGTGAGTTATTGTTTATACATCAGATCTTGATATTTTGTACAGTTTTGTGACAGTATATTTTGTGTGGTATTCCTCAATTGGTAATTATGTGCTTACTGAGAAAATTTAGTTCTCATGTAGTTTGGAACTCTGTGTTATTGAAGCTTTCTGTATTCATTTTATCAGAACTCAACACAGTACAGATTGCCTCGGCAAAACTCAAATTATTATTAATGTACAAATATGTGTGTGTGCCTGATCAGGTTTAGTTTCATGAAATTAGTTTGTGCAGCTTTTTTGTCACACGTTATTGGCAATGTATGCGACAAAATGCAATGGAAAACTTTAAAGTGAATAAAGACATGGTTTATTGCTACAGTGAACCAGCCATGATAACATGTTCAGTGTTGAAGCATTTTATTTACCAAAGGCTTATGTTACAAGTGAAGAAACGTCTTTGGAAACACAAATAAACAACATACACATATAGTATAAAATATCGTATGCGAACACACAGAATGCCAACAGACGGACCGATATTCACATCAATACATAACTTCCAAATGGAAACTCAAGTAATCTCAGGTTTTTACAATAATAATACATTCATATGACACAAGTGATTTGTGTACCCCGAACCACTTGGCTTTTGACTAACTGCCTCTTTTAAATGGCACGCAACGGTGGAAGGATAAATGGTCTTTCACTACGGTGCCCTATTCGAATGAAAATGGAATACTTAACCAAAAGCAAGTCTTCAATGCGCTCACTGTGAACTGACCTGCATTGCGAGATATCACAAAAAAGGTAGCTCATGCGTACATGTATCTTGCAAAATGTCAACGGGGTATTTTTTTCATAATTTAACATTTTGTTCCCGCTCCTATGTCCCTAATCCTCTTCATCTTCCTCCTCTTCCGCCTCCTCCATCTCCTCTGCAGCCTCCTGAGCCTCAGCCTGGGCAGCACGCAGGGTCGCTTCGTCAGCGGGAGTCGGGTCGTCGACCTCTGTGATTTCTGGGCCACTGGGGAACTCGTCCTGGACTGCGGGGGGTGGAGGGGGGCTGTAGTTGGCCGCGGCGTACTTCTGGCCCCAGCCAATGTACACGTTCTCAAACTTCCTGTCGACAGCAACAGATGGTCAGTTATTCGTAAATAACATCAATTATGGGGAGCATTTGTATCCTAAACCCATAAATAACATTAGTTAAAGGGATCATTTCCATTTGTCTTGTGTCAAAACCAAGTTCTATAGTACAATCTGTTATTATTAATATTAGTAAACCAATTGCTGTTGCTGAAATGTAACTATTATTGGGAGTAATCAGTTTGTTGATGTGGCAGTGTGCCACTTCCAAAGCCATGTCTGAAGTCATGTTGACAGTATATTGAGTTAAGACAGAGCCTCACTGGATCATGAGTAATAACTATAATTATGTGCAAGATAACAGTTGTGTGCCGGCATGGCCTTAAAACTGCATCCTATTTTTAAAGTTGTCACAATGTTATTGAAGGTGTGTGTGATGAATTAACATCGACAAACATGTAAACAAATATGACATTCGTGAGAATAATATTATTGTAATATCATAGAGGGCAAACCTTGTAAGACATATAAGTCAATAAATAGCTATAGGGAGCACATGCATATGACATTTTTAAAGAAATCTAATATACTTAGATACTACATAGAAGATAAACTTTTCATCCAATCAACATAAAGAATTCATACCCCAGAGCATGCCCTGACGCAGTAGTCGTATGTATGATGTTGCATATCAATGCATCATCATCACCAATTGCAGCAAATTGGTGACATCGATTTATGTGAGTCACATGACTGATTCTGTGACTTTAATGTCACACAATGACATACATGTCACACAACATACATGTCACATTTACACACACGACACAGTGACACATATGACGCAGTGACTTACTTCTCGACAGCGAAGGCGTGTGCGCCGGGCCAGAGATTGCTGTGGACGACCGCGATGGCGTACTGGGGCACGAGTTTGGACGACAAGTGGGGGGTCCAGGGGGGCATGTTGTCCACCTCAGTATCCTCACTGAGGGGGGTGAGGAGAGGGGGACCGGTCTCAGGCTCCGGCTCGTCGGGCTCCTCGCGTTCCTCCTCCTCATCTTCATCCTCAAAGTCATCCTCTCCCTTCTGCACGGGATTCCACCAGGTCGTGCGGCCCTGTTGTCAATGTAAACAATGACGTCATCACCATGGCAACCATGTAGTTTCCATCTCTCCACAAATCTTACTTCTCCATCATGTGACCAGTTGCTTAGAAAAAAGTGATCAAATAATAGATGCCTGAACGTATATTTTGCTAAAATGTTGGTTTTAGAAGGTTACCTTTATGACAAAAACCTAAGGGAAAGTTGCAAAGTGTAAAACGTATTCAGTAAAGTGTTATACTCTAGGAGATGTTATGTAGGAGTAGTAATATAGTTCCTATATTTGTGGTTGTGACGTAAGCCAACTGTGATGTATTGGATACATAGATTATCTCCATTTATTGCAACAAGCATTTGAAGCACAGTTCTGTTTGACGTTTGACCTTTGACCTACCTGGGGCAGGATGTGCAGTACGTGATGTACCCAGTTGGACAGTGTCGGGTCGACCAACTCTCGAGTTGGGACTGGCTCAAAGTCGAGATTCTCCACAAAGTTATCACGGCCTGAAATGATACAACGATTGATTGCAAGTTCATATTGGCCAAAGCAACATTTTTGTTGTACTGCTCTTTAATCACATCATTAACAGAATCTGATCACACAAGTATAATTTTCTAAAAATGCATATTCAATATAAAATAATAGCATTGAGGTGCATCCAATCCCAGTGTGGGAATGTGCATTTCCCTATCTGACACTCTACCAAAATAAAGTCGTTTCCCTACTAGCCCCTCCTCCTAAAAAGGATAACTCCCCTGCTAGTCGCACCTATTCACAAATAAGGCAATTGCTATACCAGGTAACCAGCCCCTCGTCCTAAAACACAGCATAACTGCCCTACCAGCCTCCTCCCCAATAACAAGGTAGTTTCCCTACCAGCCTCTTCATCTTCCTCCTCCTCCTCATCAAACTGGTAGAACCCGAGGGGAGATATGTGTGTTCCGGCACTGATGCGGGCAATCTGGGCTCTCAGCAGGTTTCCCTCATTACCAGGGAACGGCGGGTAGCATATCACCTGAAACATGCTTCGTTTACAGTCCGACATGTATGTTTATACAAGTTACACATAAATATTTACAATTTATGACAGATGCTACAGTAAATTGTAAACAGGTTGTCTTGTTTTGGAGACAGTCTTAGACAAGGGTTGTCTGTCAAGACCATTAATAAGTTACATTCATGCCCAAAAAATGCCAGCAACTATCCCTAATGTGAAATTAAATCACTATATACATGTCCCATGGAAGATCAAACAACAGAGTATGTATATGATTATAACCATTGTGTAATGCAGAGTATCTTAGGATGCTGATTTATAACATTTGACACAGTTGGATTATTTCACATTAACAAGTGCAACTGAGATGAATGTCATTATATTCTATACCATGCAATACCTACTGGAGAATCAAGATTTCCAGTGAAGAACTTCTTGACCTTCCTGGCAATGGTGATCTGAGCTGGTGTGGCAATGGGCAGCTTGGTCCAAGACTTGCCGGCTAAACAATGTCCATGACAATTATAGTAAAGCCACGATACCACCAGATCAAATCTATTTGATTGGGATGCATAATGTATTATTTACATTTTCAGCAGAACCAATGTGATCAATATTGTCTGTCTTAGGCTAAGAGTTGAAACACTACCATTTTGGGAGTAACCAAAAATCACATGTAAAATTAATCAAGTAACATGATTAAATTGTTCCAGCAAGTCTTAATCAGTGACTTTAAAATATGTTGTTAGGCTACGATAAACATTACCTTTTGACAAATATGTGGTCAAATAATCAATTTAATTCGTTCAACCAATATGGTCTTTTGTGTATATGATGCGCTAGTAAGCAGTGTGTAAGTATATGTGCATGTATGGCACCCAATGGTAATTCTTCTGTTGAAATATTTTTATGCAAGTTTGCCTTGCCCCATGACTGAACTACTATTAAAATGACGGCAATATTAACATTAGTTGTCATCAATAACAGCCATGGATAAACACACACCCTCGTTGCAGACAAAGTATGTCTTCTTGTTGGCCCCAGCGCGGTTGTCCTCTTTGGGTACAACGGGAACAGGTTTGAAGTCAGGCTTCGGCGTGTCGTCTTCTTCAACTTCGCCTGAAACAATCACCAGGTGTCTCTCACATCTAGCCATACCAAGTTGTCAAATCTCCCATGTCCTGTTAGTGCTACATATGTTTATTTCAAATACACTGACGCAATTTCACTATTCTGACCAAATCAACACAAATCTGATTTTTTGTCTTGCATTACTGAATTTTCAGAGTTAGTTTGATATGATATTCCAACAAATAACCAAGATACAAAAATCTAGCAGTGTTTCTGTTCGAGACAACAATATTGTGATTTTAGACTTATTACTACACAAGCAGTTTTATAACAACTATGGCTGAAACACTTGGAACTGAATGTTATTAAACTGTGTGACAAATGTGCACCGAATGCAAAACATGGCAGAAATAACTGACAGAGAAGACAATTAACCAGTGCAATAGGATACACTTAATGAGTTTTTCTGTGTTTGTTTCTTACCTTCCTCGTCGTCTTCTCTCTTCTCCTCAGTTTCTTGTTCTTGAGCTTCTTCAGCCTGTTCACAAATTACACATCTTTTACACACAGCCAATGGAAGCACCAAGCGGGAAGATTTTGGAAGCAGCACTTGTACCATTGTCTTCACTCAGTGTTATGAAGTACATGTGTAGTGACATAAAGATATATGACTACAAAGTCATAGATCATGCATAGAATCACCTGCAAAGTGGTTATACAGAAACAATGAAAATCATGGTGTTATATAATAAAATTATATATCTGAAGAATGAACACATTTGATTGCAAAGTATCCCTCTAGTCTGACGTCAGTAAACTTCAACAGTTTATAAAAGCATACTTTACTAGTGGCATTACGACATTGGTTCTTTGAGAATATGATGTAACATATATGTTCAGTCTGAATGGTTTTGAACTTACAATTGATAAATCAACACTAACTATATTGATTGAAAAATTCTTACAATACTGAATTCAACTGTGAGGTTAATTTAGATATTAAATAAAACACTGAATCATCATCAAAATCACTGCATATATATTTCATGTATCTACATATAATGCTGACCATGTGTTATGTTATTAAACAAGCCTATCTCTAAATTTAAAAATGCATTACATGTCAATCTAAGTGTGCAATTACCAATTAATGCTAATATATACAAAATAGCTATGTTTGCTTGGGTCAAAGAATAAAAATGTTAACAACTCTAGATTTAGCTACTGTATATTCATTCTATTCTACAGTTCTGTGAGCTGTGGTGTTCATTCAACTATTATTCTACAGAGTGCACTATATAAATGCTCAACTACATTGTGAAAAATTCATACCGCCATCAAGTCCACGAGCTGGCGAGCAAAGCAATCAATTTACATTTCAGTCATTGTTTTAACAATATGTATTACATTGTAAGAAGACAATGCATACATCATGATTTTAAAGAAGAGCTAAAGCAACTAGACATATTACTTAAAAATTAAAGATAAACAAATGTGTAAATCAGAATGCAAAATGTGTTTCCAAGATTGCAAATCACTATTATTCTGTAGTTAAACTTTCTCAGTTTATTTATCGCCAAATCCTGCAGAGTAAAATACCCAACAGTTGCTAGGTATCTTCACTGATGCAAAATTATACATAATAAAATACATTACACTGAACAGATCTACCATAAGTTATATTACAGATTCTTCTTCGACAAAGCAGAACATTTAAGTAACAAGTTTACACAGACCAAGATTGCAGATAGTCTTTGTAGTAGAAGACTAGAAAAATACACCACCAGTTTTCACAACCCGTCCAGTTCGTAGGTGACAAAGACCTATCATACTGAGCCTCCTCCAAACCTACCTCTTCCTCCTCTTCTTCCTCCTCTTCCCCTTCCCGGTACTCGACCTCGGCGATGATGTAGTTCTGTTGCGTGCCAAAGATCTTGCCCCAGAAGCGTACGTGAAGCAGCGGATGTGTGTCGACCAGGTTCTTGAGGGCGAGCCAGATCCGTATGATCTCCTCGCGATTCAGACCAACGCCAGCTTGCTCGAAGAAGAAACACAGCTCCATGAGGTTGGGCAGTGGAGTCTCAACATCCTCCTCCTGCTCCACAGCCTCCTCCTCCGCATCGCCCTTCTGAGGAGACAGGGATGGAGAGACACATGAAAGCATCCAGTAAATATGGGACAAAAGCTTAGTAGCTAATAAGGCAACTTCTGTGTCTGAATTCTTGAAAACCAAGCTCAAAGGCACTTAATACAATAGGTGGTTCAATCTAAGAAATGATCAACAATATGCCGGTTATTGAGTAATTTTACCTATCAAGATTTTTTTTAATGTTCTATATATTTTGGCTGCAACTAACAGCCTTCTTCAGCAGGCTGACTTTTACCATTGCTTTACATGACCTACATCATGTGACACAAGCTGGTGCATGACCAGTCATATGAAGAAGGGTGTAAAATCCAGTCGAAATATATGGAAAATAAAAACAAGTTTCTGACCTTCTGACAGATGCAGTATAAATTTGCATTGTTCATAGAAAAAACTTTCTTTTTATTTTCACTTATTTGGCATGCACAACTGTCAGCCAAGTCTACATAATAATGTAATGACATGATTTATGACCCACATATTTAGCTGCTGTTTCTGCAGGTAATACTACAGCTACTCACACCAAACAACTTCTCTTGAACTTCTGCGAGAGCAACCTCTGTTGACTTCTCATCCTTTGCCTGGATTGTGTCAACGTCTGATGTAAACTTTTCTTTCTTGTGAAGTTTGCTGTAGTCTTCGAACACGTCCACAGCATCGTCTGGGCGCTCATCCAGGATCTTTGACAATACTGATGCCAAATGGTCATATCTGAAACATATCATGCAGTAAAAAGGTTATACTTATGCATCACTGACTACCAAAATAATTATTACACAATTAAATGGGTACCTAATTAAACAATGATTATTTTTAATGAGATTAGGTACCAGTAATTTTAATATAAAACTAACCAGAAATATAAACTGGTGTACAGAGATGCATTTTAGTGAAAGTGCATCATATTTTGTTTACCGATTAAGACTTGTTTTCTAACAATGACCATCCAATGACAATACAATTAAATTAATTACATCATGCATATAATCTGCAATGGTCTTGAATGAATGCGCATGTACAGACGTGTGTAGGTTAGTAGAATATTTCAAATAGTTAAGTTTGCGTAACAGTATTTCTTTTCACATGAAGATAATGGAATAGTATATACACTGATGATCAAATTACAGAATTATGAAAATACTTGTTTTCTAACAGTCAGGAATGAGTGTAGGCAAAGTGCTCTATATTTTTAGTATACTATAAACAATTAAATCACACGTGTACCCAACAAAATGTCAGTCTACCATTGCAGCCATTACCAGTAAATTGTCAAAATAATAGCAGCAACAAATTAAACCTTTACTCACAAGTTCAATCCCGATTTCACACTCTGTGTTAGAAGGTATGCCTTTGCATTCTGATACTCGATCTCTCTCTTGTTCCCTTCTGTGTCGCCTACTTCGCCCATCTCTACCTGCGAGTCTGGATGGATGGAAACCGGCATCTTCGCTGGCCCCGCTACAAAGATAGCAATAGCGTGTACAACACAAGATTTGACATGCATGGACCATGATTGATGCAGTTATCACAGCATTCAGAATTAGATGGCCTGTCAGTGTCACCAACAGGCGACAGTGTCAAAGTTTGACTAATAAAACTGAATCAAACGTAGTTAATAGACATCCTGCATTCGTTATACCTAATAATAATGTGCTTCTCACGATAAATATCACGAATAAAACGACAGAAACCTCTACATACCTATCCGTTAGCGAGAAGTCTATGTACAATTCTTCTCTCAACGACCAACCAAACACCAATCGATGCAGTTGCTATGGGAAACATGACGGTAGTGATGCGTAAAGCGTCACCGGAAATGTGGACAACATCAAATTCGATGACGTAGTACGTTGGAGGCCCGACGAAGCGCCGGGCAGACGTCTAAAGTGACATTATTTACATTTTATTGTCTGCCCAGTTTGTTTACGCCAACAGGCGTCGTTAGAACACCAAAAACAAAACTACAACGTCGCCAATGGCTGTTGTTTGAAACTTGCCTTTGATGTAAGGCGAAACCAAAGTTTTGGTGGACATGGTCCAGGTATGTCAATGTTGTCAAACAAGAAGAAGGACTCGACCAACTTGTATCAAGGCATCGCGGGGAAGTACGTCAAGCGAGACACTCCGCCAATCTTAAGAAGTAAGTTAATTTGTGTACGATTATAAGTATGTGTTTTTTCTACAATTATAACTCAGTTAAATCAAGCAAGGGATGACAACATTTATGGTATAACTGTAATGACTAATGTCATCTGTCAATGTTTTTATTTAAATAAAAAAATGCTACAATAGTGAATAGACTCTTGAGTCTTGCCACAGATAGACACTGACAGACTCACTGACCTAAGGCAGTTATACAAGGTATGATAACAAAGTGGCAATAGCTCAAGACCCGTAACTTCACAGATGTTCATGTGGCACTTGTATGCATCATATGTGCAGTAACATAGTCTTACTCTTAGAGTAAGCCTGTGTGCATGTACCCCGCAGTGCAGGTGGGCAGCCATCTTCCTTTCGATTGGTTGATAGTAATGGCCATGTTACATAAAGTCGCTGTTAGTGATATGTTTAGAAGTTTTTGAAATTTACATTGTAGAACAGTTTGTATACAGGACAACAATGTTCAACTGACAGTTACAACTAATGCAGACATTGGACAGTGTGCACATTAGGGTACCAAAGCAGTCGAAAGTGCTGCGAATATATTACTTGATACATTACACCCGTGTCTGTGGTTACCATGGATGGAATTAGTACTGTGTCAAAAGCAACGACATACGGCCAATAAACATTGTTATATTTAGTGTTATGCTGGACACTGGGGTTGTACGTCTGTCGCTGCGAGTCACTTTTCTAACCCTTGGAGCTACTAGAGTCTCTGGGTCCATGGATGGTAGTTGATATGCATGTAAGTCTTTGCAGCTGGGGTGAAGCTTGTGCATTAGTTGCAGCATGACTTTATTATTCTCAGAGAAGTCAAGGTATGTTCAATTGGACACATAATAAAGTGTAAAGAGGTTTGGTGACCACTATGTATATAGGAACATACCATTGTATAAAAAAAATTAGTAAGATTTATTGTGTTAGTGTATACATTGATCAATATACATGTGGTCAATATGTTGCGATTGACCAGACTTACAGCTAACTAGCTCCAGTAGCAAATGTGAGAACTAGATTGTAGGAATTTTAAAAGAAAGATGACATGAATCCTATGATAGATCATAGAAGGCAGGATTAAAATCAAGGAGTATTGCAGCACATATTTGAAATTGAAGACCGGTTAGTGTGACAGATTGGAATAGAAACTTTTATTTAGCAGTTGGTTGAAATTGGCTAGACAGGGAACATCAAAATGACATTGAAATATGCACAAACTATTCTGAATGCAGCACACTGAATATCTTTTTTGTAAGGTTTAAAACAGGAATATTCCTTGGTTTGTTTGTGCCAAAGCTGATACCCTGGGGTTATGGTAGATTTGGATTTCAAATGGCATTTGCCATATGAACAGGATGCTGTACATTTCAGATTAGTGCAGGCTGGTAGTGGTAAATGCTTGAATAAGAATGAGAAAACATGAAGTGAGTATTTCTTAGAACGGTGCCATATGTATCAATGCACGTAGCTGTTTTTGTGGGGGCAGAGGGGTGGCAGGAGGGGTAGTAATATAGATTGTTGTAGACAGAAGCTCAAGTGCTTCTAGTAACTTTTTAATTTACTTCTGATGACAGTGATATGTTTATTGTATTTTTATCAAAAATGTATACAATGCTAACACAAATGCAAACAGATAATCTGTTCAAATACCAGTCATTCATAGACTTATAGAGAATCAGTACATTCTCAATTTCTCATATGTGGTGATATCTAGCTCTTTCACTAGTGTACATTAACTCTGGTTGTCGAGCTGATAGCACACTGGAAAACACTAAAGGTTTTCTCACTTCTTGAATCTGGCCTGTGTAACCTACATGCTGCAGCATTAATTATGTGCAGTAGACATGTGTGGCAGTTCCTGCTTACCTTGTCACTGTGCCAAGGAAATGCTATCTGAGTCTGTTCTGCCTACAGTTCAGAATGGCACAATGCTACGTGTAATCACTCTTGCAATACAACATTTGAGTAGTGTGCATTGAATACAAATGCATAATTGTTTGTTCTTTAGCATTTGTTGACTAATGCGCACTGAATAAAACAAACACAATTTGTTCTTCAGTTTGTTGAAACCTTACAGGCACTTTGTGAAAATAACTGCCATGAATCTAATTTTGTACAGTAGGTACAAACTTATCAGATCTGTAACATACTGGTGTCTATTTTAATTACGCTGTTTTACAGTGCTCAGCATAATTTGTAGGTTCATGTAAACAAAATGTTAGTGCCTATGCAATGCACATGCTACGTTCATAAAATAACAAACAGGGCTTGCTGAATAAACTGATTTTAACAAACGGCTGGTCCCGAATAATACGTCATACGTGCAGATGTGTAATTGAAACTGATTTGAAAGTTACGCATACTTGCAATGGAAAGCGATTGTGCTGTTGGTTTTATGCGGCTCAGGTGTAATATGCAAATGAGGCAACATGGACGCTTTGTGAATGTGAATGAGTGAGTCAGGGACTGGTTGTCGCAGAAAGCTGTCGTCGCGGTGATGACTAAGCGAGGTGATCTACACTAACTGCACCAGGTGCTAGCTCTCGTGCGTGTGCATCAGTACGTGTAACACTCTCTCGCAGAGCCAAACACAGTTCCTTTTGCCCAGCACTCTCAATCTGATTAACCCTAGACTGCACTAGATTAACCCTGTGATAACCATCGACTCAAAGTTTCCTTCTTTCCACGGCTTCTAACCTGACACATTTTCAGGGAATTTCTGGTATTTACTGATTTGATGTCTGTTATTTATGGTGTTCTGTGCACAGCAGGTTTGCAAGCACAAATTGTAACATTCATCATTGATTCATGTAGGTTATAACTTTCAGCATAACTCGTAATTACATTTACATTTGTAGTTGTAATTATAAATAATTTTTAAATATTGTAATGTTTAATTGTATTTAAATAATGTCTTTTTATAATTGTAATTTACCCCTGTTGCTGACCCCTGTGTCTGTAGTTGACTGTTGTAATTGACCATTTTAGCTTCAGCTGTAATTTGTAGTTGTAACAGACAATTTACATTGTACAATTGTCATTGTCTCTTGTAAATTGATTAATTCACTTAAAACACAGTGTACCTGGTATTGATAAACGAAGCACTGTAATCTGTAAAAGTTTTTGTTTTAAACGTGTGTGTTTGCACTCAAATGAAAACTACATTGCACTTAGCTATGTGTAGTTGACAGTGTACATTTTATATATTGCAACTATATAAAATATTAAACAATACAGTTATAACTATAATTGCATTTTGATGATGCTGTATACTTGGTAACTGTAATAGACAACTGCATTGGAAGTGTTTTAACGGAACCCTAACGACTAGAATATATACATAACTCGGGTAGATGAACCATGCAGGTATTTGTTGTGACATCATGTGTATATGTATAGCCTGGTTAGTGCATTGCATAACATGTAACGTATGCTTAGTACATTCTTAGTGCGTTCGTGAGTCGTGACTCACACTAACTGTGGTGTCCTTGCCCTGCCCTGCCCATAGACAGAATGATTATGATATCACCAACACTTAACATAGTGATTCCAGTTTTATATGCTTGGAATTTAATTTTTGAGTATTTGTAACGAAAATGTTAATGTACCTGCAGGATTTGTGTGAAACCATCCACCAAGGAAGAGGAAACATTATCCCTTTTCCTGGTGATTGATGATTACGAACACAACTTTTCTGAGTTATAAAGGACCACTTAGTTGTGAACATTGATATCATCTTTGAGTTTATAAACTTTTTCTTTCTGTAAAAAAATAAGAAAGTCAGTACTAAAGACTATAGATATCTCCCAGCTTCGATAACTATATTTCTTCATTTTATATACCAAATTAAGGATAATTGATTAAGATATTAAATATCTATTGGCAAATTAACGATACATATTAATAATATAAAATGCTAAAACTGCAGAACTGGCAGTTTGGCAATTATTAAAAACACAATGTTTATTCGTTGGTTGTAATTTCTAACAAATTAATATCATAGCATCAAAATCCAGGTAACTGAATTCTGGATGCTGTGCCTATCTCAATATTCTGTGAACTATTTATTTTCTGATCCAGTTTTTAAAGCTTTGTCACTTTTTCACAAAACAATTGTTTCCTAGCAGTCATGTTTCATTGAGTAATGTCTGTCTTTCAGACTACCATGCTCCAGTTCGTCATGGCACGAGTTTTGAGCGACGTACGACTCGATCCCAGACAGCATACGTACCTCAGCAAAGCTACCAGCAACACGCACACGTTAACAGATCCCAGATCTCTGCCAGACCCAAGACCACTGTCAACATAACCCCGTCACCAAATCCGGTGACTTCCGCAGTTCATCATGCACCCCACCAGAGTGCAGCACCTGTTTCCTCCGTCGCATTCCTGCAGCAGAGCGTTTCGCAGCCGTCTCTCACACAGGGCTTCCAGAATCTGAACATTTCTGCCAACGATGGCGCCACTGGTCCTGCGGCGTTGGCCGGGCCAAAGTCGTGGCTGCCAGTAGGGGACAGCACGGGTAGTGCGGTGGATGCGGCGGTGCGGAGAAGTCACAGTTTTACATCTCCGTCAACTACTGCCCAGCAGCAGTACCCGTATGGTAAGTCGTAGTAACATTGGCTGCCGTTTTGTAAAAAAGGTAAGTTCTTATATAGCGTGGTATTCAGTCATCAGGACTGCTCAAAACAGTTTATACTTTACTTCTCTGGCAGATCTATTGAATCAAACACCATCTCAAATTTTCTGGGAAGCATCTAGCCAAACTGTCATTAATTTTGCAAAGGCTGCTTGTACAAATGTCCACTACTGTCTGTAGCCAGGTACTCATTCATATAGCTGAGTGAACTGGAGCAATATAGAGTGAACAAACTTGCCTAAGGTTTTTACAGCAGCACAGGATTCAAACCCGGGTTCTCTTAGTGGAGAGTCTGAAGCCCTCCCCTAAACCACTGCTACAACTATAATACTCATAGATATTTAATTAATATAATTCAGTAAAGATTTATTAATAATAAATCACAGATAGAGAGATGTTTAACATAATATGCACTAAATAACATTTATGTATTTATGTATTTGAATGTTTAATAGTTATAATATTAGTCTTTATAAAGTGTTATGGAATTACATAATCCATAATTCAAGCACAATATATTTTGAATATCTAATTTAATTTGTATAGCTTTTATTTTATTTATTATTATTATATGTTTATTTATTTTTATGTTGTAGACTTTATTTATCTAAAGCTATGTTTTGTATGTAAGAGTGTATTGGGTGATAAGTTATTAAAAAATCATGATGAAACACGTTACAAGGTCACCATCATTAAATAAAACCTATACTTATTTAATGTCAGGATTGAAAGCCTGCCTTGTGTACATCTAGATAACTTAGCAAACATAACAATCCAGACCACCGATAGTTACAACAACACCTATAACCATATACTGTATTGTGTAAGCAGTTGGCATATCATTGCTTACAAGTTACAACTTCCCACTCTCTTTCTTGACACTAACACTTATCCAAGTGTAATAATATTTTGAGTGTACATTATTTATTATAAGTTTTGCTTTAATTCTTGGAGTCCTTTGGTGTAGCAATCGTGCTTGAAGGCAGACTTCCACGGAGGTTTCACTGTTAGTGTCACAACTAGACGAACCCATGCTGATTCAGTCGCCTATTGTTCACCGATCAACATCGCTTCCTTCCTCTCTCTTCATTCAGGGCAATATCCTCCCATTGCAAATGGCTTCCTTTGAAGCCGTTATGTACCTGCCACTCCAGAGACACCCAGTGTGTTCTCCAGTCACCTGTGCCAGCAAGGTGTGAAATTACCAAGCCATGCATGCTAATGTCACATTTCCACAGTCTGCTCTGGTCTAGTTCTTTCACATCCTGTTGATGTCACCTGACTAATCTGTCTTCCTGTGCTGTGTGTGTTCTGCATGAGTTATTGCACCGCGGCCCATAAAAACATTGAACTGACAGGACGTGCCAGCAGTGAAATGACAATTAAATGAGAAAACCAACAATTAAATAGCAGTTACAGATGTTACGGTACCCAGTATGCACCTAGTTACCTGCTGGTCTGCTGTTGTTCCACAAAACAATTTAATTGTACCTGAACATCGGTGTGTAAATATAATTGTTTCACTTGCAAAAATTGCAGTGGATATGAATGCTGCATTAAATTGCAAGGCGGCAATGAAACCTTGTTAAAGACAGTCAGTACATGCTGAACATTACCCCAGGTACACAATATACTTCTTATGACATTTTACTAAATTGGACAGATGATATACCACCAGAAAGAACATATTAAGCAGAATTTAGCATAAACATGATGATATTCTTCACTCATCTAGTCAAATTTTTCACCTGTCTAATGTTGTGGAAACAATTTGTTAAAAGATAATTTTAAGTGAAGTATTTTTGAAAAGACCCCAGCAGAATAAAAATCTTAAAAACTTAACAGATGTTTGCATAAAAACTTGCATTGTATTTGCAATAGGCAAAGTATGCACGTATCGTTGCACGGCCAGAATGTGTCCAGGAGTCAATCAGGTGGTGGTTTAAAGTAGATGAAGACTGTCAGAACACATGATTTGAACAATACAGTGTTAACCTGACATAAATGATCCTCTTGGTTGTGTGAGACAACTTCTTGATTGATTGATTGGTTGGTTGGTTGGTTGGTTGGTTGGTTGGTTGATTGATTGATTGATTGATTGGTTGGTTGGTTGGTTGGTTGATTGATTGATTGATTGATTGATTGATTGATTGATTGATTGATTGATTGATTGATTGATTGATTGATTGATTGATTGATTGATTGATTGATTGATTGATTGATTGATTGATTGATTGATTGATTGATTGATTGATTGATTGATTGATTGATTGATTGATTGATTGATTGATTGATTGATTGATTGATTGATTGAGTTTATTTGGTAAAACACACATGCAATTAAAAAAAACATTTGATGCAAAAGCAAATAAATATATATATATGTATATATGTATATATGTATATATGTATATATGTATATATGTATATATGTATATATGTATATATGTATATATGTATATATGTATATATGTATATATGTATATATGTATATATGTATATATGTATATATGTATATATGTATATATAATATTTACAAAGGATAAACACTATGGCACACGTATTTCCAATGTGGTCCTCCAAAACAAATTCTAATAACGAATTTAAGAAAGAAAAAAAAATACGATAATAAAATAATTAAAAGGTAAATATTATACATGATAGTACATAGTAAGATTAAATTAACAAAAAAGTATTTAAAATGCCACTTTAAGATGATCCTGCCACAATTATTGAGTATCTGTTGAGGCGAGATGACACATTGCGTGTTTGCAGAGTACAACAGGATCCAGGAGGAATCTGTGGGGGATTACTACCCCCAGCCCTCCCAGGGGTACTACACCCCCCAGGAGGGTGGGGAGGACCCCGGGCTGGCCTACTACCAGCAGTATGACGACAACCACCAGATACAGCTGTACCACCAGCAGATACAGCAGCAGTATGCAGACAACAGCTCCTACATGCAGCAGCAGCAACAGCAGCAGCTGCAACAACAGCAGCTGCAGCAGCAGCAGCTGCAACAGCAGCAGACGAGACAAGATTTGAAAAATCACCAGAGTATAGTGTCTGAAGGTAAGTTGGATTGAGAATTATAGTTGGTAAGGATATGCACGTATGTGTGTACATGTAGATATGTGTTTAAAGGGGGGCTAAACACTTGAACAACCATTGCCTAAACATAAGTACGTACCATTTACAGGATATGTGACCACAATTTGAAGAGTACAGATTCACAGTTTATATTAAATTATTTTTCAAACTTTTACATATTTGATGCTGATCACCACTGTTACTCTTCAGCTTCAAAAGTGTAATTGGTTTCGCTCACTCCTTTCTAATCATAGATAGTCTAATAGACATTTCTGCACAAAAACAAGAATATATCTGGTAGGCATAGTACAAACAAATTAATGATGATTTGCGTATATTATGTCTTTATGTTTGAATTCCCATGAAGTGTATAACAAATTTTTTTTTGAAGGCACAATTACTCTCACTGAATACTTCACCATTTCTCCCCTTTATACGTACTACTCTATTGTCACCAGCCAACGCAGGTCTGCCCCCACCCCCACCCCAGCAGGGAGGGGAGATGCCCCTGCCCCCGGGGTGGTCAATCGACTGGACACTGCGGGGTCGCAAGTACTACATTGACCACAACACCCAGACAACCCACTGGAGTCACCCCCTGGAGAAGGAGAGTCTGCCCACGGGCTGGGAGAAGGTGGAGTCTGTCGAACACGGCGTGTACTATGTCAAGTATGTCACCTATAGCTTTATGTAGAGACCCATCCACCCATCATTTGGACGCGTAAAAAAACAAATTTGGACGTGCAGAAATATGGGTAAAAAATTAAGGAGCAAAAAAGGTCTTCCAAAACCATAGATATTGTTATATATGTCTTGAAAGTGAGTGTAAATGATGATATATGTGTGTTTGTAACCCATTTCAGGTCATAAAACACATTTAAAAGTTTGTAAACTGGCTTAACAGTTAACATCCATGTGTCCACCAAAACATGTGTGACTGGCAATAATTTGGTCCTGCATAAAGCCCTGATGTCATATCAACCTGACGATCATTTCACGAAGATAATGAGCTCATATGTGGAACATCTGTCATTAGTGTTATTTTAATAATTTTTGTAAATTTAAATTTAAAACTCCCCGCTATGAGAAACATTATTTCTGTAACACCACTGTGAAAATGAAATGGTATTGGTGTTTTTCATTTTCGAAAGTTAGTGTTAAAGATCAGATCAGAACCGATTTCAAAGTGCAAATTCAGGCTTGTAAGCTCATAAGAATGTTAGTAAATGGTCCAAAACTCATTTAATTAATTTTATTGACATTTAAAATACTAGCGTAACAACTGTTTAGAAATAAGTGTATTTGAAGTGTTGGCATGTCGTTGTTTCCAATGGGTTCTCTGTTGTTACAGTTACTTCAGCAACTCGGCCCAGTATCATCACCCCTGCTCCCCCATCGGACAGCCCTACTTCATGTCCAACGTCCCTGTCAACCCCCAACAGGCCCTCCTGCCACGCCCCACCATGGAGTACCGCCAGCCCAATGTACTGGTTCCTGCCAACCCCTACCTGAACACAGGTAAGTACCGGCAAGGATGTTACGAAACATCAATGTATCCAGATTATTGAACAGTAAACACATACCCAGGATTTGTACCTGTCTAGTATTTATTTTTGTGAGAAATCATGGAATAAGCTGTAACATATTTTGACTACCCGTGGTACAACTGCTTACATTTCTGCAAAACAAGTACAAAAGTGGCCTAGCTCTGTTTACTGTAGTAGTATAAGTTGTAGAGTTAAGATTCGTAATTATCTACTTCTATGATGTATACCCCAGTAATTGTTAATGGTATATACATACATAATATATATATATATATGTATATATATATATATATATATATATATATATATATATATATATATATATATATATATATAATATATATATATATATGTGTGTGTGTTTTGATTACACGTTTTGTCATTCACCTGGGATAAGTAGTGTTCAAGTAGTTGAGACATGGTACAGTTAGACCAAGTGTTTGAATGACGTGGTTGTGTTACAGAGGTGCCGGAGTGGCTGTATGTTTACTGGAATGCTCCCCCGGAAACCGACCACAAACTGAAGGTATGTCCACCGGTCACTCCATCCTCACAACAACATTCTGTAGCAACATTGTATGAGATTGTAGTTCAAAGCGAAAGACTGTGGATATCAAATGGATAAGGATCATAATGAGTTACAATTTTTACATGGATCAGAGTAGGTGAGTGAATATACCATCTCAGTCAGCCCACAGAACCTTGTGTGTTGCTCCAGGCCATTCGACTGCATGAATGAATATCTGGCACTAGACAGTGGTGGATATTTGCATACAAAAGTCTGCACACATTAATTGCAGGATTGCTGAATGCTTTCCAGAAAAGTTGAGATGTGTAGAATATTTTGAGCTGTCAAATTGTCATTTCCATATATAAAAGTTCATTGATACAAGAATGTACAGCGGTGTCAATAGACAGAACATATATAATATTATAAGAACCCACCTTTACTTTTACTGAAACTGTTAAACCTTCACACGGCTAGCACAGATCAAACAGCAGTATTAAGAAGGAAATAAGAACAGTTGAGGAACATAAAATGTGGTGAGAAATGTTTTTTGTAGTAAAATAACAGTTAATGCTATGCAGCCATGAAAGAATTAGTTAGTCTCACCACTTTGTGAAGGTAACACATTTAAGAGAAACTAGATAAATACTTTATTTTAAGAACAATACTGTAAACGAAAACTTGTATGTGACATGGGAACATCTTGGTTGTCAGAATCAAGGCAATTGGCTGCAGCAACTGGTTGATTGTTTTATTGTAACTACAATGTGAACACATGGCAATAAAGCTATCTTATCTTATCTTATCTTATTTGAATTCAACAATTTACTGTGCTTTCATCTTTAGCCCCTCACACATATTGACTGACTGAGTGTGTCTGTGGTGTCTGGTGCCTGTGGTGCCAGTGGCGTCTGTGGCGTGTGTGGCGTGTGTGGCGTGTGTGGCGTCTGGTGCGTCTGTGGTGTCTGGCGTGTCTGTGGTGTCTGTGGTGTCTGTGGTGTCTGTGGTGTCTGGTGCGTCTGTGGTGTCTGGCGTGTCTGTGGTGTCTGTGGTGTCTGTGGTGTCTGTGGTGTCTGTGGTGTCTGTGGTGTCTTGTGTTTATACATTGCCGTGTCGTTCCAGTGGGATCTGTTCCGTCTGCCTGAGCTGATGTGTGCGGACGCGATGCTCAACCGTCTCTTCAAGCAAGGACTGGAGCAGATTGTCATGAGCTACGAGGCGTACCGTATGGCCCTCATCCGCGAAATGGCTCGCTGGAGCCAGGAAAAGAAGGCCTCGGGCCAGCAGAGGGCATTACAAAACACCCCGCACAACACCCAGGATAAGTCCACATCTGGTCAACAGAGGGTGCTGCAGTCAATGCCATTGAACGTTTAGGAAGTTGCAATGATTCCGTTCGGTGGATGTCGCTTCGGTGCCTTGTCACAGTGTGCGCTGGAGCGGAACCAGTCATGTACAGACATTTGGCAGTTCCACTTCGCCTGAAAGGTTTCGTGTGGCTTAGGTTATTTCTCACAGTTTGAGAGCAGAAGTGGTCATTTTGTTGTGTTCATTTATAAGGACATGTTGCTTTTCACCGCAGTCTGTCCATTTGCACTCTTGAAAACAAAAATTCAAAAGAACTGATGTGATTTAGTTTAGTGAAGCGTATGCGAAGTGGTAACAAATACCGCTTTCAAATCATGTAGCAAATTTTAAGTCAACAGGACATTAATTAATATGTTTATTCAGATTTCAGAATCGACTTGTCATCATCATGAACAGTTTTGAATCAATCTACATGTAACCGTGGTGATTTTAAATTTAGCATTTTATTGTTACTTGTTGTAAGATGGCCACCCTGTGTGACGTATATCATATCATATTTATTGTGGGCAAGAAAATGCAAGGGCACTGGTTGGAAGACGGTGTTTTCAGTGATCTCAGCCTTAACAGTGAGTGACCTTGTGTTATTGCTTGTTGTATAGAGATGATCTATCACTTGTCCTATGATCAGCTTTCAAAATGGTTCTTCGTTTAATTTGTTGTGAATATCCTTAATATATTATGAATATCTGTTGAACGGCTTTCAATGTGATTAGTTCTGGAGCATGTGTCATGTTTATTTACGGCATGAGATAATGTTTAGTTGCTCTGGAATAATTTTAAAATAATATATAGATCGTAACAAAATATTATACACTACAGCGAACAGTTTGAAAATATTTCTTCACAGTTTCTTTTATATTTCTATAGCAAGGTTGTTCATATTGCAAAGTAATTTTCCAAATTAAATCTGAAACCTTAGAAAACATCTAATTTTGTGAAATAAAAATAACAAAAGTTTGTTTCTTTTGCTATGACTTCAATAAATGAGACCTGACAAAAACATTGAGCTATCAAATATTTCATGTTTTTTCTGAAATTAATTACAGTGTTGTTATGAATATATATCAACATCATTGGAGCTCATCTTTTTAGTCTTGAAATTCTGTTTGGACAATTAGGTTGATGTATGTTTTTAGATATTTGATATTTTCTGCTGCGTTCTAAGCAATAGCGTCCCCACTGTCAGACACGGCACAAAAAGAGTAGGTGTTGGTGTGAATACAAAGTCATAATATTTATTGATTCAGCTAAGTAAATAACATTGCAAATAATGAAGTTGTTGCCTGAATTGACGAAACATTCATCGGTCATTTTTGTATCTTGATTGTTTCTCACCAAAGAAAACAATTGCCCACGTCTTGCAGTTAACAGGGCCTGCACCAAAAGTGTTGAAAATGGCATTGCACACACGCATCAGTGACAATAGGTGTTTTGCGACATAACTACAGGACTGTGTATTTTCGAATGTGTTTCAGTCCTGTTGTGTACTGAATTAGACGTGTTTGAATTACATCAAATTATAATGATTGCCATTGTAACTGGACTTGATGTTGTTATATTGAGATGACAACATACACTGTATTTTGTCACAGCAGTGTATCAGGCCTTCCGTTTCTCAGTCCAGTTAATGTTGGGTTGTTTCAACAGTTGTAATGACACAGTACACCGTGGCACTGTGGCTGGAACGTCGCATTCAGTCTTGAGAACCAAGTTTCAGTTCCTGTGCTGCTGTGTTGAACTGTAGACACTTTTCACACTGCACCAGTTCAAATAACTGTACAAATGAACATCCTGCAGGAGGCAGGGTGGATAGTTGTGTCTAAACTGTATTTGTGCATTAGTTACATCATGAATGCTTTCCAGAAAAGTTGAGATGGTGTTTGATTGAATAGGTGTGTCAAGGAATCAAGTGTTGTAGTCTTCAAGACTGGATATTGCGATATGTATAAGAACTAACCTTCACTTGTAGAAAGCTGACATGCCATAGAGGCAGGCATGCATGAAGTAGAGGCAAGTGTGACACAGCTAAACACACTGATGTTCCATGTTTGTTTCTCCGCAGTATTAACCTCTGCTATGGGATACATGTTTTAATGAGTTACTTCTATGCCTGTTTTTAGCTGTTCTATCCTGGGTATATTGGCTCTACTCTACATCTGACTGAATGGAACCCTGCGTTAGATTCATAAATTATTTTAAAACATGTTCACCAGATATATATTATTTTTGTACTGCCATTAGACACTCTAGAGTACATATCAGCAGTACACATGCCAAAGTCTTTGGTTCTAAGACCCACTAAACAGAGACTGCAGTGTGGTGTAGATTGGGCCAAAATGCCCTTGGTTTAAATGCACTGGGCCATATTGTGATGGGCCAAAGTACACTGGTCTAACATGGTACATGTCAAGATGCACTGAACCAGGACTCTCTCTTGGTCGACTTATTGGAGCCAGTACTTGCTGGCACTAAGCAGATTTCCCTTCCTAGTATACATGTGTAGGTTGTGAGAACTTCCCAGAATGGGAACGCGTATTGTACATATCTCATTTTGAATGATGACGTATAATTTTAGTGATGTACTGAACGATTTTATAATGCTACTTGTGTCTGAGTAAGCCATGAAAATAAAATCATGTTTGTTTCGTACAAGAGTACCGGTAAGTTGGAAAATATCCGTGTTTTGCGATAAAATTATTTTATTTATGTAAATCAGGTCATGTTTGAAGGCAGATTGCAAGCCGGTTAATCATGTCACCATGGGCACAGGCTGGTGTGTTTGAACAAGGATTAACTGTGGTGAAATGTGATAAAATGGGTTAAGAAGTACTGTGGGTTCATGTAAATAAGATCTGGTTTCCTAGTAAAGTATTGTGGTTTCTACCATGTGAGATGAGAAGTCAGTAGCTGTGTAATAAAATACAACACAGTTGGTGTGAGATCTTTGGCCTCAATGGCGGTGAGATTGCGTTGTTATAACTGAATCAGTGTTAGTGATTGTCTGAACAAATTTTTTGCAATACAAAGAAATTACACGTTTGTACTTGTAGGAGTATGTCTACATGCACAAAGCTTCAGTAAGCCCATCAAGGTCAAGGACACAAATTAATCTGATACCGACATAACGTGCTTTGACAACATTTTAGCTACACTTTTTGACATCGAAGTGAGTATTTTTAAGAGGGTTTAAACCAAAGGCCCGTTTTACTCGCCCATAGACAGGCATTAAGCATTTAAATTAATTGTTTTTAAATAGAGAGGATACATTTTGATTGTGGCTTGCACTTGTATGATAGAGTATATATGGTAGAGTGACTAGAAGAGATGCCTCTATTAGGTGCTATGTGGTGTGTAGCAACTTCAGTGTACAACAAAACAGCCAGAAGTATTAAGTCTTCAACAAAGGATGTGTGTGTGTTTGTTTCTGATGCATAGCATTGTATAGACAGCGTCTATGTACATTGTATAGACAGTGTATGTGTACATTGTATAGACAGTGTATGTGTACATTGTATAGACAGCGTCTAGTGTACATTGTATAGAAGCGTCTGTGTACATTGTATAGACAGCGTCTGTGTACATTGTATAGACAGCGTCTATGTACATTGTATAGACAGTGTATGTGTACATTGTATAGACAGCGTCTGTGTACATTGTATAGACAGCGTCTGTGTACATTGTATAGACAGCGTCTATGTACATTGTATAGACAGTTTATGTGTACATTGTATAGACAGCGTCTGTGTACATTGTATAGACAGCATCTGTGTACATTGTATAGAAAGCGTCTGTGTACATTGTATAGACAGTGTATGTGTACATTGTATAGACAGCGTCTGTGTACATTGTATAGACAGTGTATGTGTACATTGTATAGACAGCGTCTATGTACATTGTATAGACAGCGTCTGTGTACATTGTATAGACAGTGTCGGTGTACATGTGCTGTCTATTGACTTGTACACAATGATGAAGTGTACAGGTGATTATTCTTATTGTGTTTTAACGACAATAATCATGTTAATGTGGAATAAAAATATCTTTAATGTGTGTGACATCTTGATTATGAGTTATCAGATAATCTGTTCTTTTTTGAAAGTGCATGTAGATATTGCTAGTACTAAATTTGTGACAGGATAAGTGGATGGTATGTTAACGGACAACAACAATCATAGTTTCATCAATAGTTTGGTTTATTTGCGATGTGCATACACGTTAACCACAATTGCAGATATAAATTTTAGCCTCTGATCACTATTTTGTAACATCTCATCATAAGCACATACAAAATAAGGCTCACAAAGTAGTAAATGAAATTATGCCTTAGCAATCTGGGGTTAAATGTTTACACAGATTAATTATTTAATTTAAAAAAAAAATAGTATACACCACAAATTGTAGCACTGAACAACTATTTGCCAAGGTGCAAAATTCCAGTAGGATTTCATTTTGAACGGGTTGTTATTCTCTAGTCAAAGAATTATTCAGATATAAATATTTCATATAAATTCATAGGACCTTAATAAAAGAAGACAGTGATTTTATACTATATACACCAGTAGACAACATTTACGTTGTACATCTGTAAATACTTCACATAAAAAGGACATTAATAACATTATCAAAATATAGTCACCATCAAGCAAAAGCCTAGAACAATTCTACGCCTCTAAATTACTTGTACAAGCATAATTGTTATCTGTTTCAAACATTCCTGCAAATAAATGCATATTTAACAATCTAACATCCGGGTATAGTGATACGTGATACAAAAGAAACTGATTGTGCTAACCTGAGAACAAATTAATCTGAGAGTAATTAATAAGTAGCACCAAAATTAGTAATTCAACATAGCTATATATCACATGCAATCAAAGCACAATATTATAATGGTCTCGTGTATTCTTAACTGCTACATTTTGCAAGTGACAAGCACTTTGAAAGACTGACCAAGATCAGTTAGCTTTCGATTACTTAGATCACAGACTGCAAGTATTTGGATAATTATAGATACCGAACACTAATACTGTTGATGTTGGTGTCATTTCTTCACCACAAGCACCATAAATTGAAGATGTGTTATACTATCCATACTTCTGAAAACATTTTTCATTTATGATATTACAGGCACTGTTTGACAACAATGTCGTGTTTTAATTAGATTACAAAATAAAGATAATCAGATACAAAATAAATAAAATGACAGTTACAATATAATATGATCATTAGATGACACTGTGAGCAGTAAGTTGACAACTTGATCTTGTCTCGGCCAAATAACCTCTTTCGTCTCAGGCTGCAAACAGTCTTTACCCTAAGTAACAGCGGAGCTATTAAATGTATAGAACTACATTACTCAAGCCCTGTGTTGTAATCGACAGTGAACCATCTCATGGATGGAACATGTGGATCATTATTTTATGTACATCGTGTTTGTGACTATAACTGATCTGGACATGGTATGTAGTTTATTTATTACTTTATTATCAGGGACAAATTCTGTCATGGAATAATTTTAGCTCCTAGCAGTTATGAATGATTCAATGACGGAAGGGTCCATGTCCTATCATGGTGTTCCATATTCTTGTATACAGTCGAGAACAGAATACTGTTTGGGAAATACACTGTACAATGACAACAGAACAGCCATTACAATTTACATTATGTGTGTTATTGTAATACTTGTAAGACTGTTTATCCAAATATTTTCCATAGATAAATGTAGCTCAACAAACAGAAAGTTGTACAAAGCCGCTGATTATCCATTCACAATACATTTAAATCCCCAAGTGCCCGACACGGTTCCAGCAGGTTTGGTAACAGTGGTAACTGTCAGCCATTCCAGTGGCTCTGAGGTGCCCTCTGCTGGAATGATCTAGCGACTGTATCGGTTCGGTGATGATCCACCAGGTGACCCACCACGGTTAGCCATGTTTACAATGTCTGACTTCTCTGTGATGCAGTCCTGTCGAAAGAAGATTGTTAATTCTTGAAATGAGTACAAGAAACATCAGCTGCTTAATCTTGTTATTACAGCCACCTTTTCTTAAACAATAATCAACATTGAATGAATATGTTATTCCTTGCCATAAGAAAGTTCCAGTTTCAGAATATATAACAATTTGTCATAACAAAACCAGAAACAATATAAAAACACTTTTTAATTTAGATATACAATCCTATGAATTTCCCAACATAATTCATAAACTAACAATTGCAAAATGGTAAAAATTATGACAATAATGTACTGGCTGTTTAACTTACATCGATAGTCTTCAGCTTATGAAAGATGGTCTTTGTGTCCGTGGAGAGGGGGTCTGGCCGGTGGTGACACTTCTCAGCGATGTTGTCAATGGACATGATGATCTGTGCATACAGTGCCAGCTGCCAACAGAACCCACAGGACAGTCATGTGACTGTTTCAAACAACACCGTCATAATAATGGTTGCAATGGCTTCAACAATGTTTGAAAGGCATGTAGCCACAAGAAACAGTTGGACACCTAAATGTGACAGACACGTGACTAGCTGTGACAGACACTTGACTGTGACAGACAACTGTGAAACACCTGACTGTGACACATGACATGACAGACACGTGACTAGCTGTGACAGACACGTGACTAGCTGTGACAGACACGTGACTAGCTGTGACAGACACGTGACTAGCTGTGACAGACACCTGACTAGCTGTGACAGACACCTGACTAGCTGTGACAGACACCTGACTAGCTGTGACAGACACCTGACTAGCTGTGACAGACACCTGACTAGCTGTGACAGACACCTGACTAGCTGTGACAGACACCTGACTAGCTGTGACAGACGCCTGACTGTGACAGACACCTGACTGTGACAGACACCTGACTGTGACAGACACGTGACTAGCTGTGACAGACATCTAACCGTGACAGACACCTGACTGAGACAGGCACCTGACAGACACCTGAATACAACAAATACCTGACCATGACAGATGCTCAGTGATGACAGATACCTGACCATTACAATCACCTGACCACAACATACACTGGCCTATGACTGACACCTCCTCATGAAAGGTAGATCTACCCACATGACAACAACAGACTCCAACTCCTCTGTCACAGAAGGTCTCCACTCACTCGTCACACAAGTGTCACCGGCGACTCACCCGCGATCTGAAGTCAAGTTTGTGTCGACTGAACTTCGCCTCGAGCTCGTCGTTGTGGCTCTGACTGTGCTCCAGCTCCTTCTGCTTGAGTGACAGCTGGCTGTTGATGGACAGCTTCAGCTTGTCGTGCTCCTGGAGCAGCTGCTCCATCTCCTGCTTCTTCTGCTCCAGCTGGACGGAGCACGGAGCAGACATGAACAATGTGTAGTAGTAATGTTTATAAATGTGACATAGCGTCACATCCAGTGTTGTTCGTGGTGGTTCACAACATGCTGAGGTACATAAATAAGGTTGCTCTCAAAAAGCATCTTTTTACAGATTGTTTTGATGTTCAATGATCAAAGTTAATTAGTCAACTGTTCATGTATTTATTTTTATTATTTAATTTAATATATTGGTATTATTTTAATACACTGTATACCAGTAGTTGTGATTATTTATGTTGGTATTTTAAGGGAACATAATTGTTTTTATTAGCCAGAATGATTGCATATTTCATCAAAGTAACATATGTGTTATATTATTTTAATTCAATCAGAATAACCATTATAAAGCACCCCTTAACAATTTTTTGGATGGAGCGCTATGTAAGAAGTATATCATTATTAATATAAATATCGTAGCATTGCAATAATTAATAAAAGTAACTAAAAACATGACCCGCCCCAGTTTCAAGATGAATAAACAATTTATGTGAGTTCCAGTACACCCATCTGTCCAATCACATGAGCAGCTGAACGGTCTTGTGTATTCAAATATTTGCCTCTACATCCCAAACATTGCATGTAGCATGGACAGTGTGTGGTTGAAATCACCCAAAATTGTATCACATGACCAGAGACCAACACACTCCTTGTGAGTTATTTCATTGGCTGAGCTTATATTAAGAGTTTTGCAAAGGGATACTGCTTGGGACTGACACGGTCAGCAGGAGAGGACCCTGACACGTGAGGATGTAAAAAGGTAAATTCTTATATAGTGCAGTATCCAGTCCTCATGAAAGTTCAAAGTGCTTTACAACTTACTCTGTACAAATCTGTTCGATCATGTTATAAATTCTTTTTTTTATCCAGGAATCATTCAGCCATTCTGGAGTTACTGCTCAAAGACTATCCATACACCATTGTCTACAGCCATGTACTCTTTTATTCATTCAGCTCTGAGTGACCTCGTGCAAGAGAGGATTAATGAAGTTTGAATCTGAGCCATCTTGTTTGAGAGTCATAGTTGTATTATTTCAATGAAATGGCAATAAATTTCACTGCGTCAATGATGTAGTTATAAGACAAACTGTGTCAACAACATGTCAACACATATAGAATGGAGACTCACAAAGCATCAGTCATCATATGACAATCTTACGGTTTTTCTTACCTCATCCGTGATGTTGATGATGTTGTGGATGAGGCTGTCGTTTGTGTCACTCAGCGTTCTATGACGCATCATTAAACTGTTCAGTTTTGTGTCATTTACCTCCAGATAATCTGAAACACAGGTGTCAAGCTGTTAACTAACCTTCACGTCATGTGACCACAGACTTACATGTAAAATATAAGTCACCGATGTGACCAGTTGCTTAGCAAAAACTTTGTCAAGCGATAACAAAAATGTGTGCTGAATACGTATATCCTTTTTAGGGACATTAAAGTGAATTGAATTGTCCATCGTATACTTTGTTGAAATTCTAGTTTCAGAAGATTTTCTTTATGACAATTATAAACATATGGGAGAGTTGTTGGAATGACAAATGTTGCAGTAAGTTTGTACTAAGAGATGTCATGCTGCTGTAATTCACATATTAATTTAAACATTGCCAACATTGTTGTTGATAACGGTTAAATGTGTAAATTTGATTACATCTGCATCACAGCATCTCCTAGAGTAAACATCACTTTACATTTGGTAGTTTCACCAGTTTTGCCTTTGGTTTTGTCATAAAGATACTCTTCTTAAACCAGAATTTCAACAAAGTACATGACATAAAGCACATGTTTAGGCAGCTATTTGTGTGCTCGTTTTACAGAGTTCACTAAGCAGCCTGGAGTGGATACACCCTAGTGGTTGTGATGTAAGCAAACTGCAACATACTGGATACAGCATTTCCAAAAATTTGTTCTTGCTCACTTTAAAACAGCTTGAGAGGGAACACATAGTACCTAGCTACTTGTTTGTACAATTTCACACAATGGAATTTTTGTAATGTACTAAGGAAAGCTACAGTTGTTGCTACAAGTGGCTGCATGTGTTGATGTTTGATGAACAGAGAGACGAAAATGCACCAACACAAAACCACAACATTGTAACCAATAATAATTAAATACAGTACAGTGCATACACATATTAATTACTATTATAAAATAAATATATAGGACAACATGTTGTAAAGTAAACTAATTACTTCTAATAAATATCTTAAATAAATGTATTTAATAACATAGCGCATATTTTATAAATAATGTTAACAGTTTTAAATAAGATTATACAAAATATAATTTTTTAAATTACACGTAGTGAAGCAAAAATTGTTTGTTGGCAAGAAAGACTAAAATAATTATACTGTAGTATAATTAACTACAATAAACCATTCTTGTTCCTGATGAACAATATTTTCAATATAAAATAACTATGATTTTAAACAATTTTGTAATCATAAATTTTAATGATCCACCTGTTTTATCCGATTGATGGACAAGACATTAATATTTTACACATGGAATGATATACAGACCATCCATTATGACAAGAGTTGATGAAAACTCACCTTCAGGCAAGATAGAGACCACTTGCATGAGGAACTGCTCATACTTCTTATAGGTATCTAGTTTGTTCTTCAGGTAGATATGTCTGTAGTACATCACAAAACAATATGTCAACATAATGGACACATGGAAATCCCATCAAAAGACCTATATATACAAATTACTTATTTATGTATATGATTTCTGCCCTCCTCTGCTTTCTTGATTTCGTGAATTATAGGCCCTTAATTTCATGGCATACAATGGCATTAGAAATAGTATCTACATTTGAGAGTATGTATGATAATCTGCAGCAGTACTTAAGATAGGCAGGAGTATGTGCCAACCAGCCATGGCAAAAGGGGTGTTTAATTACAATGGCGGTGTTATGTATGGCCATTGGGTGCTGGATGGTTTTGACCGGTCTATATTCAATTACAGAGTTAAATGTTGACACTGTCTATTAAGTAGGCGAATGTGAAATAAATACCACTGGTTAGGTTTAGTTAGAACTAGACACTATATATTGATTACTACTAATTTTCATAACTAAACGTATGGTTTACATAAATTATCTTACAGGCTTTACTGTGGTATGGTATAAATTCTATGCGGTGCACTTGTGATACTAGAAAAGATGCAAATTTACATAAACAGCACACAAACATGACGCACCAACCAACACTTCATATAATAAATGCCTTTTATTGACTCTGTTTGAACCCCAATTTAGTAATCACAACTGAACATAAACTATTGATTGCAGAAGGACGACTAGGTCTTAAATTGGCAGGACCTCAAGTGCGTGAACCTGTCAGAGAGTTAATGTACCTGTCTCTCAATCCACCATATCTAAGGCAGACCACAGCCAACAGAAACCATCACAAATCTACTGACATAATCTGATCCACACCAGGGATTAACGCAAAGCCAACGATCATTAAATACACATCGCTTAATCATGTGTACAGGCCGTTGAATTGTGGACAATTTGATTCCTGCCATAACACCAACAATAAACATAATTCAGACCAGCTGATAGCTGATAAGTAACACCAGAGGAGAACTAATATATCTGTTTACACCATTAACAGATTAAATCAAATGTGCTGGCATTAAATGAACTAATGGCCCAACGCATTCACAGACACGACTTCACTCTGTAGTTGTGCCAATCTCAAAGGGACTGTACCAGGCACTTCACACATGTAGGACAAATTATTGCAAATTGAGCAGCCGAAATAACCACGATTATGTAAAGCATTCATAATTTGATTGTGTTTATATAACATGGCAATCATAATGGCTAACCCGCTTGATTGTTTCACGTAAAGTCTGAACAAACATTCCTTTGATTCCGTTGTGAATGTTCATGATGATACCTGGGCCGATATAATTGTGTGGCGTGTAGATACTGGACAAAGCCTATAATTACCACCTGGGTTGATTTGTCGCCATGGATACAAGAAAACACAAGATCAACGTTTCAGTCTTATATGGCAACAATGGTAGATTATATTAATCTGCTTTAAAGAGTACCGGGTGGTAAACTCAAAGTGCTCTTATAAAAGACTTACACATTTAACCATGCAATATCAGACTGTTGAACCATGGTCCTGTTCAGAGCTTAATTTATGCAGAACCAAATTATTGTCAGTCACACATGTTTTAGTGGACACATGAATGTTAACTGTTGACACTTTTAAATGTGTCTGATGACCTGAAATGGACTAGAAACACATATATAACACCATTTACACTCACTTCTAAGGCATAACTGACAATATCTATATGGTTTTGGAAGACCTTTTTGCTCCTTCATTTTTTACCCGTCCACCACGGTTTTTACCCATCCAAATGATGGGTGGATGGGTCTCTGCATAAAGCTATGGTCCTGTTTGACTGTACAGCACAAAGAATGTTAGTGTTAGTATTGTTACATTTAATGGAACATCTGCTGCTAACAGGTTTGTAAATACAGTCATCTGTCGAACCTTGTTTAGTTGTCACCCTGTCAACACAGGCACCTTGCAATTAAGGTAAATTAATTTTAACAATAAAGTTTAAAAAAAGTCATGCCACTAATATATGATCACCCTCGTTGTTCATGTCCCTTATGTCCAGTATTAAAGGACACATTAAAGGGAACAAACTATTTTAAGTCTGCTGTGTTGTTTGGGGGACATTATTAAGCATCACAGGACAGGGTATTGTGGTTAACTCAGCCTGCCAAAATGTACAATAAAATGTAAAAATAATTATGAATATTGTTACAGGCTTACAAAAGACAACTTGGCCCTTTCAACATATTTAATATAGCTTGATACAACATTCCATAAAATTAATATATGCAAATAAATAGGAACTGTTAAGTAATTTTAATGGTGCAGTTACATTGTACAAATGATACGTGCATGGAATAAGTTGTAGATTTATGGTATCAAAGATTATTATGATTATGGTGTTATATTTAAATAGTGTACCTTAATATTAGTTTAGTTACAATAAAGTATGATATTTTAGGTATAATTTAACACAGGTACAGCTAAAGCACCACAAAAAAATTATCAATTCACCATTATTTGACATTATTGCATACATCTCTATACAAGTTGTATAGGTTTGGTGCAATATAAATTAATGAGTGTGCGACATTAATTATTCAAGTTTGTCAAATTATTTGATACAGAGAGTTAACTGCCATGATCAATTGTGCATGTACTGTAACCTAGACCATATCTGATTATTGCATGCTTTGTATCAAGGCATAACAAAGGAACCTCATTGTAGTTTCATGTGAGGAATGCAAGCAATCGGCCACCTAATGAGACCATGCTTTTTATACTTCACATCCACTTTTTGTGTCAGGGCCCCAACATTTTGAAAAGAGGGATCATTGCTTGTCTCTGCTTTTTATTCCCAGCAACATAGACTTTTTTTTTTAAACATTTTGTCTGAGTTTTAGTGCCTTCTTCTTCGGCATTCCTTTTCAAAATGTTGTTACTGTTACTGTTAGTCATGTAAATATTGGCCATGTTGATCAACTCCCAATCTTTCGCACACACAATGACACAGCATCTTGATTTGAACTATGTCAGTTTATACTAACATTGCAGGACTTCAGCGTGGATTAAACGTAAACCTTGCCTGCTTCTGATAACTTAATCCCAGGTTATTAAAACACAAAGTGTAATTTAACGCGGGTTAAATCTGTAGCGTCTACATGAAGCACACCAGTGTTGTGGAGTTGGCACAACACAAGTACACTGTAGTCCTTTGTAATGTGACTTGGGGGCCATCTGATGTTAACTCTGTTGACAGTGATCTTAGCATTGCCACTGCGGTGACAGAAGGCTGGCGACCTAGGATTCATCATAAACCTTGACATTTTTCCTGTAGCTGCCACTTCTTTGATTGTAGTCTTTGACTCTTTGGTTTATTTTCAATGTTTTCCATTTTGTTGCCTATCTGAATAGGAGTCGACACATAAACATCTCAGGACCTAGCTGTGACAATGTATTAAATTGCTCATACTGCATTTATTCTGGCATTCGTGATGTTCCCTTTGAAACATCCCTTAATACTGATCTTTCCCAAAAGGACACTTGCTCTGACTGTCACTCCATGTTAGCCCTCTCCACTCATTTTTTGATTCTGATAGATAATTATCATGGAAAAGTTGACGCAATAGTGGTTTAAATATCACTGTGACATCTAAGGCACTGCAGGATGACTTAGGTTATCCTGAGCTTGACACTCAGCTGGTGTACAAAATGTCCCCTGGCGAAAACACCATTGAGTAGAATTAACATTCCAATTGGTTTGGTGATTTTTCACTACACTAATCATGTGGTGGACATGTGTTTGAATAGTGCCAGAGTTAAGAGCTGGTTGTATTTGTATGGGTGGTGGAAACAAAGTAGGATAGTCTGGTAGTACATAATAAAATATGGCAAGGCGTCTGCTTTTTACAGTTGAAATAAAAAAATTGTAGATTTTGTAATGGAAAATTCTGGAGGCAGTGGGAGGCAGTCAGGCCTGTAGATCTGGAACTTTTGTGGACCCAACATTAATTAATTATAGGGGCCAGTAAGGTCTCACTAAATGTCAACCCTGTCTACAGTGCAATCATACACCTTGTTTTATATGACACTTACCTGTTAGTGAGATCTTCCAACTCCTTTTTCAGGTACTCCAGTTCCAATTTCTTCTGTTCCTTTAATCGCACCTCCATCTGGTACTTCTGTATGGCTCTCCGCCGCTTCGACTCATTGTCTTGGATAAACTTCTCAAATTTGCTCACCCGGTCTTTCATCTGAAAGTGGACGAAACGACAGAAATGTGACATTCTAACATAATTGGTGAAGCGTCTTAACAGTTGGATGTTAATGGTCGGTTGGTTGTTGTTAATGGTTGGTTGTTTGTTCTGTCAACAGGCAATTCACTGGACTGTGACCAACCGGCAGTGCAAATACTATTCTGCAAGGCAAAGTGTCCACATACAATAAGTCAGCCAGCCAGCCAGCCAGCCAGCCAGCCAGCCAGCCAGCCAGCCAGCCAGCCAGCCAGCCAGCCAGCCAGCCAGCCAGCCAGCCAGCCAGCCAGCCAGCCAGCCAGCCATGCTTCCTTGCAAGGTGTCTGAAAGTCTTACTCAGTAAACAGAAATACACATTGATTTTTGTGTGGTATGCACACAATGACCCTGAAAGACATCTGTCTGTCTGGTACCACAAATAAATAAGTAAGACATATCATGTGAGGGGGAGAAAGAGGGGCAGCCATAGGAAGGGGTGGAAGGACAAGAGCCAGGGTGGCCTGGTTTGAATGTTGGCACATCAGGAAATGACCTGTGGTTTTCCATTAATCACATGGTCAGGGACAACAGATGACAAATGTGGTCAAATTGTGACTGATAAATCTCAAAATATGAACTGCTTTAAGCAATTTACTATTTTATTTTATTAATTCGTTTAGCATTTGTACAATAATTTACCTGTATACTATCCTACAAAACTCACGTCCCACAGAAAGTTACCATATTTTTTATACAGTTATTATTTTGATTACGTTAAATAAAGTTAAATAGTTTTGCCAATTTGTTGTCTACTATCTTGTCTATTCTGTCTATTGAGTTACAGTATATACACAATCTGAACATTACGTACCTGCTACATATTTTGTTGGCTAAAATAAAAAACTTATTTAGTACAATGCTTGTGCTTATTAAGTCCCATTTCACAGGCAGAATACCTTCATCTGAAATAGTTCATCATATTTATTCCAGTTTTCAGAACATCAACATAACATGAGGAGCAGAAAACCTCCGTGATTTTTAAATGGTCGTATTGTGCAATGATGTATAACACTTTAGTAGAGTTAAATGCAAATGACTTTCATATGAGGAATGTTCCAGTTTATGTTGAGTTTTTAAATAAATTTACATACAATCAGTTTACCGGCCATTACAAGGGATGGTGAAATCTGTTGCACTTTATAACTGCATCTGACTGTTTTGACCTGGTTTGTACTGTCTGTAGTCTGTACTGTCTGTAGTCTGTACAAATAAGCAAGAACTAACAGTATAATATCTGCCACTTCCATACACTGCCCTCACAAGTTTGATAAACAATATCTTGTGATTGGATCGATCTATTTGGTAAATCTGACTTAGCGTATTATATTTGTTTTGGGGATAGAGTATATAGGTATACTACTATACTGTACTATATGCCAAATACCTGGTAGTGTACATGCTGCACATACAGTAATGGTTTTCTGTATACATACGTATCACTACTGTTTACCACTGCTAAATATTTACCGTTATATTGTTGCGTGGAATGTATACCTGGTAATGCTGGCATTAACTATTATCATTGACCTGAAGAGACCAGTATCCCAAAGGTTTGCTAATTCAAATTCAAAGAATAAATTAATAGTCATGTTATTGACTAAACTGCACTAACTGCCATCGCAGCCACTGAAGTCTCACTCGCCTGCATAAATACATTACCTGTATCCCGCGACTTTAGACTGAACACAGCCACATGACATGACTTGTGCATTAGCGCACATGTGCGTAATGAATCAATTGTGACGTGACGAAGCGTTAGAAATTCTGGCAGTGTTTAAAACATGAACTAAGCTGACACTAACTGCATGTAGACACCACAGACATCTCACACAAAGTAGACGATCACGTTTGAGTACAATGGATTGAATCATTCCTTCTCATGCTGATGCATGAGTTCAAACGGGTAGTTATATTTTATGAATTGTTATTTTATGAATTGTTATTATTTTTATAACTGATTTATTATTTTCTTTATTTTATATCTTTATTTTTTTTTTTTATTATATAATAATTTTATATTTTACTTTTTAATTTACCATAACTATTTATATTTACACAATTGTTTTAATGTTTAAGAAATAATATCACACATCTTGATTACTTGGTGTATATATATATATATATATATATATATATATATATATATATGTACATATATATTTCTTACTTTAAAAAAAATATATAATATCAACATTTCATATATTTTTAACTTTTGCATGATTCAATTTTTTATTGTGCCATAGTAATAATAATAAATAATAATAATTTTTAGAACACTGTCATAGCTCTGTATTTTTACCTACAAATACAACTTAGCAGTATGGAGCTATGGAATGAACTTCATAGCTCCATACGTATGGAATGAACTTCATAGCTCCATACGTATGAAATGATTTTCAGAGATCCACATGTATTAAATGAACTTCATAGCTCCATACCACCAAATCAGTTTTACAATGGCTGTGTCTACACTCTACATGCACAGCGATAAAACCAAGATTAATTTTTTTAGCCTGGGTTAAGTTTCTGTAGCGTCTACACAAAGGACAATTTCACCTGGATTAAAGATAACCTGGACTTCATTATGTTTAACCTAGGATAATCTGTGTAGTGTCTACATGATGCGTCATTTAACCTGGATAAAGGATAACTCAGACCATATTTAACGTAGGTAAAAATAAATAATAAATCTGTGTAGCATTTACATGAAGTGTAATTTAACCCATATTAAATCTAAAGCATTTACACGAAGCATCTCAGTGCAATGGGGTCAGTGTGACATGAGAGGTGTTTTGTAATGCCACATACACTGTACTCAGGGACATCTGATATCAACATTGTTGTCAGTGATTCTAGCATTATGGTAACCAAGCATTCATCATAAAACTTGACAGTTTCCTGTCATTACCACTTCTTTGATTGTGGTCTTTGAATTTTTCTTTCTTTTTTCTTAATCTGAGCTGGAGTTTGATTGGACGTGTACATGAGTACACATCCGATTCAAACTGTTTGTTGTTTAAAAAAATAAAAAATTGCGTGTATTTTGGATTTTCTTACATTTTGTGAAATATACTTCATTGCTGAAACAATTGTCATGTGCTACATTTATACTGACTAAACACACATGTGTAGTTTGCACTCACCTGACATAACAGATTATATTATACATTTACACAAACGTTTTGTTTATATCAAACAGACTCAGTATTTTGTGCATTTCACTCATAAATAAATACACAGTATCACTCTATCAACCCATATACACATCTCATGTATGCAAGTCTGGAGTCACCAGAACATACCTCAAACATAACAACACAACACAATGCATTGCAACACAATGCATCACATCACAACACACCACAACAACACACCACAACAACACAACACAACACAGCACAGCACAGCACAGCACAACACAACACAACACCACACCACACCACACCACACCACACCACACCACACCACACCACAACACAACACAACACATCACATCACAACACTCCACACCACTCCACACCACACCACACCACACCACACCACACCACACCACACCACACCACATCACAACACAACACACCACACCACATCACGACCCACACACCTCCTGCTGTTTGCGCTGTAGAGAGGTTCTCTTCACGGAGCACGCGTCCATCCGGCGCTGGAACTCCGCCCTCTTCTCGCGGAGCTGCTCCTCCACATGCTCTCCCTCCACCTCCTTGTGGAGCAGCAGAGTCTGCTGCTTTGTGTGCAGACTCGCCTCAATGAGCTGAGCCGCACTCTCCTGTACCAGCGGGTACACCGGCACAGCCTCATCCTCCCTACACACACCAGCACAGTTAGGGAGGATAGACAGGGACTTGAGCTTCAGACTCTCGACTCACAGAACCTGGGTATGAATCCTGTGCCACTGGGTCAAACACTGGGCAAGTGTTTTCACTCTACATCACTCTAGTTCACTCAGCTGTATACATGAGTACCTGGATATAGCAAGTGGTGGACATTTGTGTATATGTAAGCGGTCTTTGTGCATTAATTGCAGCATGGCTGGATGCTTCCCATAGAAGCTGAGGTTGGGTTAGGTTTAACAGATCTGTCAGGGAGTAAGGTGCTTTGAGCAATTCTGAGGATTGGACACCTAGAACTTACCTATACTTTTTACATACATTCAGTGATAGTATAACAACAATTCTGGCTATTGCCACTCGTGTGTAAAATGGTAGAGGTAAGTTCTTATATAACACCACTGTCTTTAGCCAGGTACTCAATAATATAGCTGAACTGAAGAAATGTAGACTGAACATAGATGCCCATGGTTCGATATGACAACACAGGATTCAAACCTGGATTCCCTAGACTGAGAGTTCAATTACCTAGTCACTGTGAGCTACTGCACTACAGAGTACAGATTGCATGAATTGTTGTCAGACAAATGTGTAAAGATTAAAAAGATGTAGATGAAACTGCTCTATGTGTGTGTTTGTGTGTGCGTATGTATGCATCTTGCTTATGTGTAAAATGTATTAATTAATTACTCGTAATTATTTGTTACAGATATATGATTAAATGATCATTTCATTTTGAACTGAACAAGATAAATCAAATCCATGATAAACATAACAGCAAAGTTCTGAACCCTCCCCTAGCCCTAGGGATAGGCTATGAGAAGTCTCTAATGTTAAAGTTCCATACACTATCAGGTAATTATAAATTTTCACTGGGTGAACCTATACGCTTGAAACCCTCATGCATGTTTGACATTCGTAATCCACGAATTAACCGCAATCAATAATCATGTCAATGACAGCGTTGTAGGCCTAATTAATCTGGCGCCTCAACGCCTGACGATCAATCGCCTGTTATGAGTGTTTACTCAACGCGAGGGAGCGAGTCCACTCAACGGCAACGGAGCGTGCGAAAAACCGAGCGCTATCTCTGACTCTGAGTCTGTTTACGAGCGCTCCTCGAACGTTAAACACCTCAGCGTAGTCTCAATTTCCGCAGTAGTTTAATCCGACACATTAGTGGTGGTATATGGCGCTTACGTTTCCCCTGCAATTAAATTACAAAAGAAACGCAGCCTGCCCGATCGATTGCCGCAGGCGCGTGGCCGGACCAAAGCCGACATCGCACCGACCACAGGCTGGCGAAATTCCCCGGTGGAAGGGCACAGTTTCTGATAAGTTTATCGTCGAACTTTCCACATACCTGGCATTTAGCTGTGTGACAAATACGTTCTTTTTCGGCGGGTCCAAATCCAGCCGGTAGGATGCGCCCGCCTGCATCCTGGTGATTTGCGCCGATCTAAATAATCCCCGGTGCTCCTCCGCTAAGACAACAAGTTATGTGGGCGACCTCATGTAAACAACCGGCCGTCGCACCTTGGAGATCGGTCACGTGGTACGAGGGGACACCGCGCGGCTTCTGCCGTCGCAGTAATTCGACACGCGCCGCTGAACACGCTACCATGTGTGAAATACCCAGGCAATTATTCCAATACACGGCTTGAGTGTTGTGATGTACTTGTAATACTCCATTGAGTACTGTGGAGTATTTTTGTTTATATTATGTATTTACAACACTTGTTTTTTTAGTATTGTTATGTACAGTACTTCATTATTACTACTTGTTATGCTCTTTTTATTACTATTATGATTAAAAGATTTGTAATAGAATTAGGCACTTATGTACAAGTCGGACCCACCTCAATTTTGCCATTATAACTGTATTTTTGCCAACATTTGATACTTGATTTTGTTAATTCAATCAATTATAATCATCTTCCGCATATTTATGTTTTATAAACAGCGCGTCTTAGCAGACTTTTGAGGTCGAAAAGACAGCGCGGTCGGCATAAACAAACTGTTTATCGCTCATTCCATGTGCACAGCGCAGTAACATGCACCACTGCGCTTGCGACTGGCACAAATCGCGCTGTCTTTTCGACCTCAAAAGTATGCCAAGACGCGCTGTTTATAAAACATAAATATGCGCAAGTTAATTATAATTGATTGAATTAACAAAATTAAATATCAAATGTTGGCAAAAATACAGTTATAATGGCAAAATTGAGGTGGGTCCGACTTGTACATAAGTGCCTAGAATTACTGTATTCTTCATATTCATAATGTTGTTAAATAGGTTTTGGTACAAAATAATTAATAATGTTTTGTAAATTCTTCTTTAGTGTGTTGCAAATAGTCCACAATGCTAAAAAACGAGTATTACAAATCATAGAAAAACAGATACCAGTGTTTTATCATTGCAGTATAGATCTTCTGTATGTATACAAATATGCGTATATGTAATAAACCCTTATACACTGGGCCTAAAATCACTCCAGCATTGGTCTTCACAGATAATTTGTGTCCATGGTTTTTTATTATCCCCACTGATGTATGCAAAATTAAAATGCACTTTATGTAATAGTGCTAAAACCCAGTAAGTATTATTTCAATAAATGCGATAAAATTGATACTGTATGGTTTAATTTACTTTCATCACGATTGTGTTTGCAGGGATAATAATCTTCTTTGGACTTTTTCATGTCATAATGCAACATTCTTTTTCTAACTTTTCGTTTCCAGAAATGTGTTCCTGTGAGCAGGAATGGAAGAATAAGCTGAAGCCAAATGGACTTGGAGAAGTTAATGCAGTTAGTCTTCATAGCACACAGTCGACACTATTTTGGAGTTCAAAACACCAGCAGGTTTCTATAAAATGCTTAATAAGTCATGGCTATGTTTATTTAGTGGAAATTTGTGGAGGATATCAGAATGCATGACCGAGTACGAACCTTGAAAACATGTACAAATGACATGTATAATTAGGGGAGGGTGAGAGTGGTTGTAAATGCCAACTATTCAGCATACACTCGGATTTAGATTATTGTGTAATGGCAACGTATGTAATGGTGACATGTTGTGTATAGGTGGATCACACGATGTGTACTGTGTGTATAAAAGGTAACAGCAAGTTATCTGTATGGGGAGGGGGTCACATTCCCATGATTTCACACACACACACACACATGCATCACACACACACGCATCACACACACATGCATCACCCACACACACACACACACACACACGCACACACACACACACACTGTAAATGTACACCAATTATATTTAGATATCCAAAATTAACACATTCATGATGTAAATACATATTCATCAACTGTTTTAATGACGTAAATTAATATTACAGTCACTGTAAAGGTATCAAAATAATATAAGACAAATTAATTTAGGAAATATCCAATAATTTATTTAAAAAACTGTGTGATAGATGTGAGCTGAATATCCTCATGATTCTGTTCACTGTGATTTTCAAGAGTCATCTTGAAGTGCCGGTAGTCTTCTAATTCACTCCACATATGGTGCTGAAATCATAAAGGCATTGCTCACATTACCACTTTAGTTGATGAAATAATCCTGTGTAAATGCACTGGTAATAATGTTGTGAATAGAATAACGTTTATAAAGACAGGTGTATGTGAAAGATCGAAGGATTCCTAATCTTCACCTCTCTATATACTAAAACATATGAACTCCACAGCCTGATGGTGGACTCACTTTGGCGTGTCAATTCATTCTTAAATCATCATCCAAATTCTATTACTTACCTTGTTGAAAGGTATCAATAAGGCAGGGGTCAATTGCAATGTAAATTTTAAAACGTCAGAAACTATGTTAATCAATAGATTTTTTTGTAAGTCTATTTACATTATAATTGTACTAAGTTTGCCAAACTGGTGGAATCCAAAAGGTCAACCACAGAAGCCAGGGTTGTTTGCCATGCAAAGTAGCCCTTGTAGATCGCCTATGAGAATTGCATGATTTAGCCGAGTCGAACTAGTTTACAGACTTTGCCAATTGCGACTGTTACACCCATGAGAACATCACAAATACCTTCCATAATTTTGAGAGGATAACAATTTCTGGGAACTCATCCGCCTAATCACATGATGATGATCAGCAGTTTTGTGTGTTTGAATATTTGCTTCTACATCCCCGCCTGTGCATGTAACACGAGCAGTGTGCTACTGAAATCACACAAAATTAATGCCCACTTAATACCCACTTTGCAGATATCATGTGTCATAAACAAATGACATTTCAGCTACACAGTCAAACTATGTCACCGAGACATCTGTGACCATTTGAGTACCGGTAGGTAACACTCAATATCTACCTGTGGGCTTCCTTGCAGGTTCTATAACTTTGGCCATAGTTGTGTCTGTAGTTACAACGTTTCCTCCTCGGATGCTTATCACCTTTATTGGATCGTCAGGATTTGACATCATAGATAAGTACTTTTGTGCTGAAAAAATAAATGTTATTGCAATTACTACCATACAGGTAATCACAATGCAGGTTGTTTATTATAGGATCATCATCATTTTGGTAGTCACAGTCATGGTAGATAATTAAATGACTCTACATTTGTAAATGAAACTAAACAATTGAGTAGGCTTGTACGTTACATTGCCATTTGAAGCAAGTTTAATGTATCAGCTATGTCAATGTAGACAGTCTGACATAGTTGCCACAAACTTGTGGAATGTCACAATGATTTTTCTCAGACATATACATTATACAATGTAGATATGTCTTAGTGCAATTGGCAATACTGTCAACACGACACATATGCAGTCTGACAGTCCTCTAACAGTCACACTCACGGTGTCACTGACACTGTCAGTGACACTGACGTTGAGTCAGTGACAGTGGCCGTGACAGCTTTGCCTCTTGATTTGCTGCAAAACGCCCCACACACATGACATACCTCCTAACAAACAGCGTCATAACCCAATCCCAATCTATTTACACTATCCGAATTACAAACGCAAGAATGTGACAAACGTCAACAAGTTCTGTCTTTAGTACTCATATTATCGCCCACTGCTGCGGCGTACCCTTGTTGCCTTAGCCGCCTTAATTGCGCCTCTCTAGACTACAGCAACTACAGATCGTTGACATACTTGATGTCATGGCTGTCCAATTGTCATCTCGTTTCTCCTTTTTCAGTTTGTACCACTGATATGCCACCAAGCCGAAAGCGTTCCAAGCAAAGAAGAAATACATCCAATTCTTCTTCACGTACGTCCGACCGGGTCCGCCATACGCGTATTTCTTCATTGCGACTGGCAAAATTTGTCTTATCACTTATTATTAACTAAAAACATAGCATCTGTTGAAGATGATGACGATACGACTGTTATTATGAAGAAAAGGACTACGTCCTCTACAAGATCACCGGCAACATGTGTTCACATGTGTTGCTGGTTTTGATTGGTGCCTAGAACGGTAGCTCCTTCAATCGCTAGGTGGCAACGACATCAACGAACAAACATAGCTCCGTGTTGTGGCGCCACCGTTTCTTGCTTGATTTCCATACAGAGCACTATGCCAAATTATACTCAACTCTAGTACATAAAACAATTTGCACAGTATATTTAACGCACACCATACAAAACATAATAACTGCTTGTGGCTCACATTCCTAAAAGAATTTACAAATCTGAATATATTCCAACAAATGATTCTTACAAGTAGCTGGAACAAAGGCATAACACATGAAGCATCTTATTTAAAGGAAGCCAAAAGGGAAATATTACGTGATATGCACGTGAAAGAGCTAATACAAAGCAACCATTCTGAACGGTAATCACATTTTTAACGACAGTGGTTTATTAGTAAAATAATTTCAAAGTGGATAATTTCACTGAAATCCTCGGCTCCGTAGAGGCGGCCATTAACGCGCCCCGGTCCGCCTCTTCCTGTTGTATAACCATTCAGCACGCAGAACCGGCCTTAAAGTCACGTGTCCGATGACGCATAATAATGCTTATCGCCGTTGTAAACACAATGTTGTCAGATACCCGAACTTCGAAGAAGAACATCCGTTCGAAGAACCTTGCTTCGAATGGGATGTTTCTCATCGTATATAGTGGGTCAAGATCCGCAGAAACGTTGGCGACGTCGAGTTTTGAAATTTAGAGCTGTGCAAACGATATTGGCGCGATATTTAATCACCAACGATAGTCGTTGAAACGGGTTACCGGTCGAAACCTTCCATCGCCGTAGCCAAGACCAAGTCAGCGCGCGCAAGAAGGTTAGTAAATATTAAGTCTTCTGTGTCTAAATTATTTAAATCTTGTACCATTAGACACATTGCGATGTCTGTCGTTATGACTTATGTACATACTGATATATTTTATAAACATCCACCACAGTTAACGTTCTAGAAGGTATGTACATGACATGGGATCATGGAGCCGCTAACTAGGTCTAGGTCTAGGACCAAGTCCAACTTCCAAGCGAGTTAAACCGTTCGATATTGTTATTCATTATTATTAGTTTTATTTTATCCTACATTGAATGGTATCACGTTTGCACGAACAGAGGCATATAAATAAGGTAAAGCTACATGTGTTAAACATGACCGTAACATTAAAACACAGCTGAATGCAAGCCAGATCATAGATGTCCCCATCAATTCGCATGAACGATAATATAGCACCTAGATTTTGGTTGGTTTATTTCATTCTCTGGGCAATCAATACAGATTGAAATAGGTACATAAAACATGCAAAATATATTTGTTAAAATAGATTGAAATAATATATAATTTAAAACATTAGCATAAATAAAAAAATAATTAAAAAAGTAGAGAATAATTTATTTGAAATGTATCTATAAAGGTAAATTAAATATGTTAAGACATTAAAACATATTTTCTTTGATTATTTGAATAAACTGAAAAATTACTTTAATAAAATATTTTAATAAATACTTTAAAACATTAAAATAAATAGGTCTAAAGAATAAATTAAGGTTTTACAATATTCACTAAATAAGTATTTTCAGGTTGACCACTGTGAATGTGCCAGCATGCCTGCAATATTTTTCAGTAAATATATTATTCAAACATCACAAACTGGCATTGCGGATGTTGTTTTCAATCATGTTATTCGTTCAGCGAGACACACAATTACAAATTCTGTGTGCTGTGTCAGTTCAGATACTAATACATTGATACTAGGACATGTTACAGGCTTACAGTAAAGGATGAATAATTAGCTATGATGAGACATAACTTATGTACTGTAAAAATTACTTTGCAAATTTGCAATATTGCCTTTATTGGTAGGTAGAGTTTCTTGAAATATTGGGACACACTCAGCAAACAAGAAGAAACATTAACACACCCCAATAACAGACTAGCATAATATACTAGATGGAACGAGTCAACGAGGATTTGTAGATATCCCACAAGATCAGTCGGTAAACATTTGGTACCAGTTTCTTCCCCACAATAAGAGTGCAAATCACTAACCTAATTCAATAATAATTTAATCCAATAGTTTAGCAAGTAAGTCAGATGATCCACCATGCACATTGGCGTGATGTGTCAATATGACATTTTGCCAGTTAAAATATACATTGTCATAGATATTCCTGTTCGATTGATATTTTGAGGTGCCAACGTTTGTGTTTATTGGATAATAGAATCTGAAGCACTTAAATGTCATTATAACAATTTTTTTATTAAAGACAACCACACTTGATAACAAGCCACTGTATATAAGATACAACATGACACAAATATTTAGCAGTACAGCATGTCCTGTTTATTTATAGGATGGAACCATGGCTCTAGCAAGAACGTCCGGCCACGTCCTAGCGAACCTTGACAACATGGCTGTTTTCTGGTCAAGACGCAAGTAATTGGAGCTGCAGAAGACACTACAGCTGTATGTTTACCTGCAGATCCACCACACTGTGGGGGGAAGAATGAGTGAATGGTGAATTACATCTTTGTCAGAACTCTGGCCGCTGCCCACAACGACTGTCCATGTCAGAATTGCAATCCTTGGTTCAGATATGCCCTAGCTAATGAAAGAAGGTCTGCTGGTGTCAAGAGTAATAATAATTCGCAAGGGCAGCAGTCAACAAGTGCCAAGTGTTATCCTAGATCTTGTTCTCTGCTGAGAGCACAGAAGTTCGATCTTATGGCCGGTATACACTGGTATGACTCTCTGTACCCTTCGACCAAGCCTGTCATGGATCCACCGGGTAAAATTCTCTGTATATGGCCGACTTGGACTCCTGAAATAAAATAAGGCTTAAATAAATATATCAACTATGTATAGTGGCACAGTGGTTTAAAGCTTTGGACTTGACTTCAGACTCTCAACTACGAGAACGAAACCATGTGCTGCTGTGTCGAACCTTGGGCAAGTCTGTTCACCCGTCATTGCTCCAATTCACTCGGCTGTGTAAACAAGTAACTGGCTATTGACAGTGGTGGATATTTGTAACACGAACCGTCTTGATTCATTAATTACAGCTTGGCTGGATGCTTCCCACAGTCATGAGATGGTGTTTAACTGAATAGGTATGCCAGGGAGTAAAGTGTAAAGCACTTTGGACAATGCCGAGCAGACATGGGGTCAAATACGTTGACATTTATTTAAATACAAATACTCTTGAGGAATCCAAATACATTTAATTACTAAACATCAATTACAGTTACTTAAAACTATTTAAATACTTTCAAATACAAATGTATTTGACCCCATGTCTGAGGATTGGATACTGCACTATATAAGAACTGTGTTGACAGGTGACATATGAAAATGGAGGTAACTCAATCCATTATCATTGTAGAAAATACAATAGAATACATGTTCTGTTTTTATAAAATCACTGGAACTTTTTTCAATTCTCACATAGTGGACAACTGGCCATGCTACTCGAAATGTTCTAGAATGATCCTACATCATTTACTGTTAAACCTAATTTTTTGGGTATATTTCTACTATGGAATAATATGTGGTGTTTTCATTGTATGAAATGTCATTTGTATTATATAAAATGTTTGGTGTTCTGGTTACTCTAATGTTATTTTCATTGTCAATAAATTGTGAGCAACACATTTCACTGTTGTTATAAATACATGAACATAATATTATACTTACATCTCTGTTGGCAGATATATGTGACAGTTGTCTAACATTTGGAAGCACTGTCTGCTCCAAACACAGACTATAAAATCCATGGCCATTTGTAATATATCATGGCACATCTGAAACAGAACCAGATGTATAAATGAGTTTTTCATGAATAAGAAATATTATTAGCACAATATAGAACATCACAGCTACTATTATGGTTACCTTGACACGACAACAAAGTTACATTGCAATTAAGACCACCACAGAATATACATAAATATATCCACATATGTTATAGTTTAGAATATTTGTTCTGCTAGTTGTGTTACTTTTACCCAGTTCAAAATGGTTATTTTTAATAGAGACATATATTCAGCTAAAAACAACTTTATTATTCAGCATGAAGTTGATTTCATAAAGAACATGGGTGGTGATTTTCTTTCTTTATTTAGCCCTCCAGAATTAGGCTCCAAACCCTCGCTTTAAATATACCACGCCTATTAAAAGAACAATCAATATTGACACACATCTGTTTTTTAGTCGCACAGGTCATGCTATGTCAATAATACAAAAAACATGCCACAGTCGCTGCTGTTAATATAATAATGTCCAGTATTTGAAAAAACAACAATTAATCTGCATTTTTTCCACATTTCAATGATTTGTGGGCAATTTGGAAATTGATTCCTGAAAACATGGGCGAAGGACCGAGCCTGTCACTCTGTCAGTCTGTGTCAGGCTGAGATAAATCGGAGAGCCATGACCCCATATGACATGTGATATGATGTGTTTCAAATTGGGTAACTTCAAGTTGTGTATAACATATCCGACACTACACCACTGACTTGGAGAATAATACATGGCATGGCTGTGACTAAGTAGAAACTGCCGAATTACGGGACCGAATGCGAGGTGGCCATCAGCATATCTGTCAGTGACAGTGTCACTGACCCACCATCGACTCCGTTGGCGTTGATATTTTAATTACTTAAATTAACATCCAGCCCAGATTTCATAATGAACATTTAGGGCAACATTTCTCATATTAGACACATAAATGCTTACCTTCACCGACAGATTTTTGAGTCTTCCTCCTAACAATACAGTTACAGTAACGGGTATCCACAGTAACAGCATACATTCGCCTTTCGAAGTTTCGGCGAGTTTCGACCACTTGTCGATCACTCAATGTCGCCTCGGCTTGTTACTCGCCTCTGCATTTCGGCTTCCGGCGGGTCTTCTTTACCAGGTTTACCAGCGCGTTCAGTTCTATCTTGAAAATGTTGGCCCTTATCGTTGCAATCGAAATTCAGCTATTTCTGAACGAAAATCAGGTCGGTTCGCCTACACGAATCGGATGTACACAGCGCCACCTAGCGATTATTTTTAAATACAGAATTGCCAGACTGCGAGCATTATTGACGTCACACATCAGTCAAAATGGCGCAACTTACAAACTTTGATAGAAAAGGTGTTCAGATTTTTTTTACTAATAAACCATTGACATTAAAAATGTGATTACCGTTCAAAATAGTTTGTTTTTATTTACTCTTTCACGTGCATAGCATGTAACTTTTCGGTTTTGCGTTCCTTTAACAGCTTTATTACAAATAAATAACAAGTAAGACTGTCATTCATTATCAACTAGTAGACCTGGCCCCATATGATATCATATTGTGTAAACCAGTTACCAGTCATTATTTATACGTCACTGTATTTGTGTATGCAACATTTTAAATGAAGGTGCCTGTTCTGCATGCATGTTGACAGTTTACTTGCTGCCAAATTGTGTTTAGTTATTTTATTACAATGTTCGCAGTTTTCAACATTCCACCCACATGTTCAAACGGTAAATAAAACATCCAGTCTTAAAGCAAAATTGACTGACAGGCGAGCAGGAGTTAACCAGAATACTTTGATGTTTAATTTCCCCACATTCCAGACAGCAGACTTCCTGTTACAAAGTACTGTTCTGTCAATAATGGACAGAGAAGAAGGCACCCTCTCTTTAAAGACATCAAGTGCACAGCCTAGTGTTGTTTTAGTTTCATGGATGTGGGCCTTAATTACTATACCACTTTATGCCATTATGTTTTTGGTTCTATGTAACAGTGTATCAGCAACAAGAAACATTTATCTACATATTTTGAATTAATTAATATGCGTGTTGCTAAACCTATATTTCTGAATTACCATGACTAGATTTCATGGAATGTGAATTAGTAAATGCATTAAGTGTTTGTAAATTATAATTATTGTGGAAGCCTTAAAGTCCTTGTAAAAAGATGCAGATTGAAAAATAGTTTGTCGTTTTAATATATATACATTGCACAACATATTTCCCAAACTGAGATACTATTCCTTCACCACAGATCTTTCATGTAACACAACTAACTAGCACTGGACAGACTAAAGACACACACAATCTTTGGCAGCATGGGCACTTTCTGAGGACAGCTGCCCACTGATCAAATGAAAATGTGGACAACTGCTCAGTGGCAAAAAAAATATTTAAAAAGTGAAGAAGTTTGGGAACTTATGCATACATAACATTATTATTATATAACAAATAGAGTTATTATTACTCTTATCAAAAGGACTTTTATTGTATTACATTTATGGACATTTCTGTCACCAGTACAATTGATCACAGGGCAACTGACTGCTGAGCTACTGTCCTACACCCTTCACACTATTTGTAGATGATCCTTTTAGAACACCTCCAAACTCCATCAAGTAAACTCATGAGGCAGTCTCTTTCTCCTCAGTCAACTCCTCAACTACTTCCGGAGACAACCTTTGCTTCTCCCTCTCCAATCACCACCTCCTCTTATTCCCTTCTCAACTACCTCAGGAGGCAACCTCTGCCTCTTCCTCCTCAACGAATACCTCCTCGTGTTGCCTCCTCAAGTCCCTCACACACAGCTCAATGAGGGGCCGAACACAGTCAAGGAAAGCCTCCTCAAACTTCTTGTCCGAGAACCGGCTGACCGACAGCCGGGCATGGCGCATCATATCCAGTCGGTCAGCGGCAGACATCTTGAAGATTGTGGTCAGTGCCTCGGCGTAGCTATCGGCATCGTCTGCAAGGAAGCCGGTTTGATGACCCTTGTATTCAGTCACAATGTCCATCTTTGGTCCAGCTGAGTTGTGGGCCAACATCACGGTGCCTGCGGCCATGCACTCCACCACACCTGCAACAAGTCACAACAGTGCAATTGTCAATCTACTGAGTATACATTAATATACAAACTTTGCAGCATTGTAAGACTACCTCCCCACAGACCTATGCAAAAGTCCACGTGCCTCTTTCTGTATTTACCATTTGATTCCTTGGATCATTGATGATTAGATACTTAGTGTAACTGCCTCATTTCTTGTTAATGCTTTTTTTTATTAATTTATATCCGTTGCATACAAAAATCCACATTCTGCTATTTTTGGAATAAACTCATTCCCACACGTTATACCTGTTTCATTTAATTAATGGAAAACTGAGTTATATTTAATCTCGTTAGACCCAGCGCTTGACACCACATCACCATTTTGACAACGCTACGTCTAGTCATCAGTTGCTACTCACAGATGCCAAAGTGTTCGTTCCACATCGTGTGTAGTCCGACAGTGGCACCGGCCAAACAGTCCTTCAGCTCTGCAAACGACACATTGATCTTGAACTCAACACTGTCGACAATCGCGAGCTGCTCGCACAAGTCTCTGAGATGCTCCACCCTTGCAGCATCACTCGCATCCCGGCAACTTCCGACAAGCTCCAAGTGATAGCGATGGCGCTCCGAGTCTGGCAAACCCGAGAGGAACTTTTCAAATGCGATCAACTGCAGTGCGTGGTCCTTCTCTGGGCGGAACTGCGCCACAGACACGATGGTGTGTTTTGTCTTACCAGTGGCGCCATCCAGTGGCAACTGCAGGAACTCGCTTGTATCGCATGGAGGATACACGATGTGCGTCCGGTCGGTTGCCTGCCAAAGTGCTCGGATGTGGTTGAACGTCCACGTTGAGTTCACCATGACGACGTCGCTACGGTTACCCATGATGCCGTATAGGAATGCGAAGAAGTGGTAATACAACACCTTGATGCGACTGAAAACCGGGTTCTTCGATATGAAGGCAGCATTGTTATAAGACTCAGTCCGGCTTGCCACCTGCTTTAACATGTCTGTGCTGATCGTAGGGTAGTGGACGTAGCAGGCGATCCGACAACCCCCGAGGAACCGAAACAGGGGCAATGTGAATGCGTACCCCATTGTGTCGATGTACAAGTCCGGCACACACTTTGTGAGTGCCTCGAAGCCGAGGACCAAAGATCCGAGGCTCTGACCGAGCAGTGTGAAACGAGCGTAACGATCAGCCTCCACCCAGTGTCGCCGATGTAGGAAGACAAAGTCTATGAACTGGCGGTCGGGTCGGGGGAGAATGATGTTGAAACGTTGTCGTACACGTGACAGGATCTGTTCCCCAGTCACGTCTTTGTCCCCAGTGTAGATGACACATCGCACATCTGGATGTCTACAGCAGAGTCAATGTCAGACATTACATATGAGCTTTGTTATTATTGTAAATCATGTTATAAAGTAAAACTATACCTTTCATAACACCAAGGTGTTTTAACGATCCCATTTCTGAACTGGGAGGAAATAGTTTCGCTAAGGCCTCAGATCTGATTGTTAACATCAGTAATGAGTGTGATGAATATGTGCATCACACAATACACAAGATGGTAGGGCCATAACATTTCTAAAAAAATTGAAATGACATGACGATGACTGATTCTGTGGCTTATCTGTAAACATCACAAGAAAGAAAATAAAAATTCACAAAAGAACTTAAACATCACAGACACAGTGAACTCTTTGAAACAGTCTGAAACAAAAGGGGAAAAAATTTGAACTGAGGTAGATGTCTTAATTATTCAATGGTGTTTGAGAGACCTGTACTTACTTTCTCTGTATGGCCCTGATAGCAGTCCACAGCACCCTCTCTCCTCCGCCACCAGCATTACAGTAAGGGTGGAAGAATCCAACGACCACCGGCACTTTTCCACTGTCCCCCGGCACTCGCAGGTGTGGCAGTGTCTTCTTGCCTCGATATTGCAGCCACAAGCGCAGTGCGATGATAAACACTGCTACTGCAGGAATACATGCCATGAACACCAGTATGTACACATCGCAGAAGGTCCTAGCAAAACAAAGTTGCAACACATTAATTTAAATTCTTGAATTGCAATCAAAGTGTGGTCTGATCATATCAAGTGCCAATAATTGTACACTAGCTGGTTTCATATCTGATTAATTGAAAATAATTTACATTTGTGTTAATTAAAATAAATACATCAATTTATTTCATATTTTAAAAATAATCTACCTAAAACACATTTTGACCAATCTAACATAACAATCTACCCAACATAATATTTACTAGTTATAAGCACTTTACAGGACCCTTATTGATTTAATATTAATAACGGCATGATAACTATAAATTTATCAAGCCTTAATTGCTTGTGGTAACATGGTCATAATATATATTTGCATGCCAGTCTGTGACTGTGTTGACATTTTTGTGATTAGATTTTAACACAGTCTGAGAATACACACACATGCATGCACGCACGCACGCACGCACGCACGCACACACATATATATATATATATACAGTGTATATATTATATATATAATTATGTTATGTTACTCACGGTCTACACCAAAGAGTTTAATAGTGATAAGCTATCAAAGTACATTATCAAAGGTGGTCAACAGTTATACATTTAGCTGCACAGCGAATCCAGTGGATGGGTGAATAAATTCGGGGGGCAGGGCAATGTCTTGGCAAAGAGTTAGGCAATCTTTTAATTTTTAAAGTAGTTTAACTTAGCAGCATCTGCCTTGAACTCTGTGTGAAAGAATTGCGATACTGTCACTAGGACGATATCTATGTTGGGCCATTTAGTTTGAACTAAAACCAAGAATATACTTATACAATATATAGGTTCGACTTAGGCTAGCACTTAATTGAACCTGGCTGACCTCAATGTTGAACACCTTTAAATCTGAACTATTAATGTTCGTTTTCAGATGGGAAACGTAAACCAAAAAGTGGTTCCACGTCCGGTTAGCCTACTTGTAGTATACATGTAGGATAAGTGTATTGGCAAGGAGTTAGGCAATCTTTTACCTTTTATAGTAGTTTAAATTATTAGCAGCATCTGCCTTGTATTCGGCGTCGGTGTGAAAGAATTGCGATACTGTCACATCTATGTTGGGCCATTTAGTTTGAATTAAAACTAAGAATATACTTATACAGTACAGGTTCCGACCTAGGCTAGCAGTTGAACCTGGCTGACCTCAACATTGAACACCTTTAAATTTGAACGTAATGACCATTAATGTTCGTTTTCAGATGGGAAATTAAGTTCCCGGAAACGTAATTTCGTAAACCAAATTGCAAAAAGTGGTTCCACGTCGGGTTAGCCTACTTGTAGTATATGTGTAGGAAAAGTGTATTGTTCACCAAGTGTATTATCGTACACCAAAGCTTGAAGATGTTAGTAATGGCATGTATCCCGGTACGTGGCAAGATCATTATCACATTTACTACTCCATTATTACTCGCTGACACACGACAATAAATGGTTGGGATCGACACTGAACTTCAGAAGAAGGGGGACATTTATTGTATCATTCATGCTGAAATCAAGATATCGACCACTGAGCGTTCGACACATGACTACTATGTCTTAAGATGATAAATTAACAACAATGTACAACCTTGGAAATTAACGAAACAAACCTGTAATAACTCCAAAACATCGCTTTCCAACAACATAACGACATCTTGACAGGTAAACGAACCGAGCAAAAGTGGCGCACCCAAGAGGACTCATATGAACTGTTCGCCCACTGGGCCCTCTAGCGAATATATACAATACAATTTTTTCAATGTATTATCTCTCGCTCTCCTGTGGAAATAGTTTGAATACTAGTTTTTAATTTAGCTAGAATCATGACTGGAAAAAAATATGGCTTATCAAGCGCACCATTTTGAAGTTGATTTTAACGAGGCACTGTTTTGCACCTTGAAACTGAAGGGGAAGGAAACACTTCTGGTAGGCTCCTTTTATAGAAGCCCCAACAGCACTACTGAAAACAATGATAACCTTAATGAGCTACTAGAGAAAATAAGTGAAAAAAAAAATTCACACGTCCTTCTACTTGGAGACTTCAATTACCCAAAGATTGATTGGAAAATAATGTGTACGTCGGTTCCAAATATAGAAGACAAAGAGTTTAAATTTATCGAAAAGCTTCGAGATTGTTATCTCATCCAACATATAACTGAGCCTACTAGAGGTAGATCTCGAGGGACAACAGAGCCATCACTTCTTGACTTAGTAATCACCAGTTAGGATTCCGAAATTGTGTCTATTGATACAGCCTCAGCACTAGGGAAAAGTGACCACTCCATAATCAAAGTGATTCTTAACTGCACACCAATACATGAGCCGATCAGAAAAACTGTTTATAAATACGATAAGGGAGACTACCCCAAAATGGAGGACATATGTTAAGCATTGATTGGGATGCCGAATTTTTAGAACATGAGGGTGATGTGCAAGCACAATGGGACATTTTTACAATGAAACATAGAGAAGCTGTAGAAAGGTGTATACCTAAAAAGGTGATGTCAGAAAGAACAAAAAAATACCCGGTACCACTAAATGTAAAAATAAGAGCTAAAATCAGAAGAAAAAATAGACTGTGGAAGAAATATCTTCTAACTAGAGATGTCCAAGCTTACCAGGAATACTGCAGATTACGCAATCAGGTTAGGAGGTTAACAAGAAAGGCACAAAAAATATATGAAAAAAGTATCATTAGCCAAATAAAAGAGAATCCTAAGAAATTTTGGCAATACGCCCAGGCAAAAATGAAGACAAGAACGGGTATACCCAACTTAATAAAAATTGATTTGAAAGATGACTTAACAAACTCAGACTCGGAAAAAGCAGAGCTATTGGGGTCATTTCACGGTAACAGGCATATTTCGGCCAGAGTAAAATATTTTCGACCATAATATTTATCGCATTTTCGGCGTTAGCTACGTAGTTTAATATAGTGTGTGACTAATCCAATGAACAGCAGTGATCTTTTGCATCGCTTCCTATTTCTTTTTTATTTTATTAGCATGACGTCATGAATGAATGTCATTTACGTCACGAAAATATTTCCAGATTGATGTCCATTTATTGCCCCTTTTCCAAACATATTTTCTTATAATTTATGGCCCACTTTATTTACGTACGTTTGCAAAAGTTGTATTAAGTGTTTATTCGTCTCTTGTGACACAGCCAAATACCACTGAACCACATGAAGCGTCTACCGTCTCATATATCTGACATGGGCCAAAATTAGGAGTAGTTAGTTATTGTTTTGAGACTTATATATACTTCATGTTGCGGTAGGATTATTTATGAAGGAAAACGAGTCGATTTTTTTGTATGAACCGGTGTGTATTCATTAGATCAGTTAGCTAAGTTTCGAGATATTAAATAAAATATACGCCGTGACGTAGATGACTTGTCGTGACGTAGGTGACACGCCGTGACGTAGATGACATATCTACGTTGATGACTCGGAATAACAAAAAGATACTGCAACTATTCGTAGATTCCTGGGTGCAAAACGCATGCTTGTCCAATCCGCCAAATTGGACGCTTTTGACTTCGGTAGATTGTCCACATTGTCTTTCTGGAGATTCTCCCTAAGGCCACGCAGAATGTCATAGTTCAGGCTGCTAGTGTTGAGTGTATTGGTTGTTAAGCATGGTTTCAACTTCCAAATGTCGTGTAGAAGTTGTTTTTCTTTTAGTCATGCAAGATTCCTACATGCGCATCTTCATGCGTTTTACTGATTTGTCTTCTAAATTCGCCTTGACCGACTCATTTTCTTAGGTTACCAACTGGTCACAGCTTATGACGTTGTTGTTCGTTTCCGATGTACGCAATAGTCTCGTCTCTTCTCATATAATCCTTATTCGTGGTCATATTGATTTGACAGATGATATTACATATTATACACCGGAACGTTGGGAGACGTTTTAACCTGAGTAGTCTCAACGTCCAGATAAAAGATATGTCGACTGCCATTACAGACCTTCAGTATACTGATGACTGTGACGTTCTTGCCCACACAGCAGAATAACTTCAAACTAGCTTATCAAAATATATTCTTGTCTTGCCATCAACATCGGAAAAACCAACATCATCTACCAACCCGCTCCTGGCAACAATGAAGGACCTTAGACATTGTTGAACATTTCCCTTACTTGGGGAGTCATCTATCCCAGAAGGTCACTATCGAAGCAGAAATTCAGCATCGTAATATCCTGTACCATCATATCCTTCATGGTCTACGTAACCGAGTCACCCACAACCTCATGGAAGAAACAAAGGTGATGGTCTGTAAAGCCGTTTGTACTATCACTCTACAGGAGCGAGGGGTGGATTACATATCGCTGTCATTTGAAGACCATAAAGACATTCCACCAAAGTTGTCTAAGAAAGATTCATTGTATCCTATGGGAAGATCACCGCATCAATGCCAGTGTCTTCTTGGAGGCCAACGCAGCTATAGTAATGAAGCAATGATAATGCAGAACCAACTGAGCTGGGGACTAGCCACTGTGTTAGTATGTTGGATAACCGCCTTCCCCGATAAGTATTATTTTCACCGCTAACACATGGTATGAGAACACGTGGTAACAGCCAGAGAAAACGATTCTAATGGATTGCTAAAGATTACATGAAGAAAAGCCAAATTTACTTGGGAAGAAAAACCTGAGGACCATTAACTTTGCCGCCGTAGCATATGAGAGGCAACTGCCAACTTTGAAACATACCATCTTGTTCACGATGCGGAGAAACAGCAGAAGAGAAATGACAAGGGAGATGTCCAAATATTATCACGTCTCCCTTACACCTGGCACCTCCTGCCCACACTGCAACAAGATCTGCAGATCAATAATCGGGCTCTGGAGTCACCCCAGGATACACATGACAGACGTCTGAAAGACGCAATTCACGTTTCGATGGACCGCTGATGATAATTACATGTTTTCAGTAAAGTGTCTCTTCCATCATCTCCACGCTATTGTGTCACTGTACATATACGTGTTGCGGTCGTCTTCAGTGTTGCCTGTAGCCCATGCCAATGTCATTGTGCTCATCGGGGGCCTAATGCAATTTTGCATATGATATCATCATGGTGTCCGAGAGCAAACGTTTCTTTTTCCTCAACTTATTTCATTTATGTGACGGTATCTTGCTTGCCATGTGTGATGTAACTGTAGTTGCGACACTAGTAGAATCTACGGTTAATCTATGCACTGTTCACCTGTCATACTTTAAAATGGCGTTTACTTCGTGCCCTTTTCCCGATTAGCAGGCGAATTCGAGTCGTCTATAATCCAGCAGTCGATACTTCTGCAATGTCTTTCATGTAGTCAGTCTCTTGATGAACTGATTAGTATAGTAGCAGTTAATATGATATGTCGACCCCAGCTCCATTGTAAGGGCATTATGAAACGGAAGCATATGAAGACATTTTCGTGTTTTGCGATGATGCATTCATGAATCTGTTGTTCTTTTGCCATATAACTGCCATGTCAACCCCTTATAGCGCTTCTTGTAGCGTTGAGATGGTCTCCTTCAGACGCCTAGACTTTCTGTCAGTTTGTCAATCCGTTTGTACGCCTTTGCTCGATCTTGCAGAGCATTCCTTCGACCACGTTCATGGGATTGTGGGGTTGAGGATGTTCAATGAAGCTGCTTGGTGATCGAAGGAATTTCGATTGCTTGATGACTACGCGAAGACATTTGGTTGCTTCTCCAACTGTACCTAATTTGATGTTGCACGCATGTTTGCTTGTTATCTGCAACTTATGTGTGTACATATGCCTACTGGTTTCTTCGGCATTTTCTTTCTTTCTAAAGAAATTCTAAATGGCCAGCCTAGTTCGCTTGTTTAGATTCTTTCTGTACCGTTCATCACTAGTTATGTCAATAATTTGTTTTATCTTAAAGTAAATGTTACAGTTGTATTTATTACTATTAATATTAGTTTTAATACAGCGCTTTGAACATATTTGGATATTGCGCTTTATAAATAATAAATATTATTATTAAATATTATTAATATCTTAAAATGGAAAATATCATCAGATATTAACTTAATTTCTCAAAGATGATAATTATACAATTTCAGCTAATTATGTCACCGTTTTATCTTAATTACAACTACGTTTGTCATCTACGTCACGCTCCATGTCATCTCCGTCACGACAAATATGTGACGTAGATGACAGTGACGTAGATGACGTGCCTTGCGAGTCGTGACCAATAGCATGTCTGTCGTGAGCTTATCTGGCGTATGCAATTTCTGATTGACTTGAATGACAGCACTTAGCACGTGATTATCAATAATTCTGTTTGTCTGACGTGTATAGCACGCGGTGCAGACCGTTCGTAGATGACATGGAATAAACCTACTCATCTGACTCCTGCCCTGAAATGTCGAATACCTCGCGTAAATGGCAGCAAAAACGGTTTTGGTGTTGTTTCCAATATGCAGATATGGCGGTAACGTAATTGTGATTCCACGTGGATGTGGTAGTTCTTCCGACTCTGGACAGGCGTGGCATTAAAGTTGTCGTGACGTAGATGACATGGAACCAGGGGACATATATTTTTATGTTGGAAAACATCGACTACTCCATAAATCTAATAAATAACACTGTTTTTTGGACAAATATGAAGAGAGAAATCGCAATGAGAACCTTACGGAATATATTTATAATTTACTGTGTAATTATTACACCTTTATAATAACGTGCAAATTGAGGACCAGGTGATGGGGACAGCCACGTTTCGATGACGTAGACTGGGAGATATAACGAGAAATAACTAGAATAACGACTTAGAATGCCATTATTGTATTATAAATGAAGAACGATACTGTACAAAGCGACATATATAAGAAATATAGTTTTACGAGATTTCTTTATCGAATATTTCTATATAAAAGAGCCGGGACACCATTTAGCCCGGTTACCGTGAAACGACCCATTGGCTGGTTATTTCTCTTCAGTATTTACAATTGAACCACAAGAGAAAACTCCTGAGGAACCTATAAGATGTTATGATACAGTTGAAACGTGTACTATTAACCCATCAGTAGTGGCAGCAAAACTAAAAAAACTAAAAACATTTAAATCACCTGGACCTGATGGCATACACCCCAGGGTCTTAAATGAATTAGCAGACTGCATCAGTATTCCATTATCAATTATTTTTAACACATCTCTAACAACAGGCAAACTACCCAAAGAATGGAAACAGGCTAACATATCTCCAATCCATAAGAAAGGAAGTAAAACATTACCTCAAAATTACCGACCAGTCAGTATAACAAGTGTAGTGGGTAAGATAATGGAAGAAATAATTAGAGACACCATACCATCACTGTACATATGAAAGAAAATGAGCTATTGAGTAAATGTCAGTTTGGTTTTGTAAAGGGCCGCTCAACAGTACTTCAACTATTAAAGGTATTTGATATATGGACTGAAACGCTGGACAATGGAGGCTGTATTGATGTAATATATTGTGATTTTATGAAAGCATTTGACAAGGTCCCACATTCAAAACTTATAAAAAAATACAGAGCTATGGAATAAAGGGAAACCTAATTAACTGGATCATAGATCTACTTTCACATAGAAAGCAACGAATACGAATTAACAACATATTTTCTAACTGGCAAGAAGTGATCTGTGATCGGCCCCCTTCTTTTTGTTATCTTCATAAATGATCTACCTGATGTTATAAAAAACTCTCATATTTTCCTATTTGCAGATGATATGAAACTTTTTTACCCTATTTATAATGAAGATAACTGCAACATCCTACAAAAGGATCTCACCTCAGCGGAGAAATGGTCAGAAACATCACTACTGAAATTTCATCCTGATAAATGTTGTAACATGCGAATTGGACGTTCCTCCATAAGTAATGATTGATACACAATGGGTAAAGATCAGAAAACAATTAATAAAGCAGAAACAGTAAAGGATATTGGAGTAACTTTTGACTCATCACTTAACTTCGAGGCACATATGTCAGAAAAAATTAATAAAGCCAATTCTATGATGGGGATAATTCGACGCACTTTTGAATATCTAGATGATAAGTGTTTTTCTACTGTTTTTAAGTCTCTTGTCCGACCACATATCGAGTATGCAAACCAGGTATGGAGTCCATATTTAATGAAACACATAACAGCACTTGAAAATGTTCAGCGTCGAGCAACTAAATTAATTCCTGGATATAAGGAACTGGATTATAAAGAACGTCTAATAAGATTAAAGCTACCAACTCTTTCATACCGTCGACTTAGGGGAGACATAATAGAAATTTACAAAATATTAACTGGGAAATATGATTCTACTGTTACATCAAATGTTGTTACATTAAGGGATAATGATTCAATAACGAGAGGGCACAACCTAAACATATTTAAAGAAAGATGCCGATTAAACATCCGAAAAAATTCATTTGTATACCGATCTACTGATGTATGGAATAGTCTGCCACAGTCTGTGGTAGATGCTCCATCAGTCCAATCATTTGAAGGTAGACTTGATAAACTATGGAAAAATCATCCTATAAAAAATGATTTTACGGCACCACCTCAACTATGGACTGTGTCACCTTTAGACGCATGCGCACAGTCTCAAATCAATGATCAAGACAGAGCTGGCACAAGAGGCAGAAATGCCTAATTCAGCCAGAAAAGGACCTGTAAGAACCTGTAAGAATGTTAGATTCCACAAGAACGTTTGATTTATTAATTATTATAAACTCGCTCGCTCACTTACAATACGGGGCCCGGTCACTATACTGGCATTGTACGTATTTGCTCTCAAGAAAAATAAAATATCGGCTCTTTAAAAATAATTATACATACACTGACAAATAATGACAATTCTTCACTGTCACTGCATGTGTCGCAGGTATCTGTTAATAACAATATAGACCAACGTTGGGCCAACGGCAACATTGGGCCAAGTACGTTGATCAACCACCCTAATCAGACTTTGAGCCAAAAAAATGGTTCATGAAAGTATTTTGTGTGGGTATAGTTTTATGTTGGTGCAACGCTGGCAGAACATAGACACACATACACATAATAAGCTTACGTTGGGCCAACGTTGGATTATAATATGCCAACGATCGGCCATTGAGCAAAATTACATTGACCCAACGTATGTTGCCAGCGTTAATTGGCCCAACGTAGAATGCCAACGTTGGCCCAACGTGGGTCTGCTGTATGGGATGTTTGCGTTTACAGTGCTCGATCCTCACGTTTCCACGTTGGCACACGCGTAGCCGCGAAAAATGGCGATCCCGAAACAATTCAAAACGAGAAGGACGTCTGTCGTAATGACAACGTGCAACGTCACGTTATGACGGGAAGCAGCCTTCGCGTAACCACGGAAGTGGTGTAACTGACGCCGCGTGCTGTTTGTGCCCATGCACTTCTATCGCTACAGAGGGCACGAATCGAATTTCTGGATTAACCCGGACTACGTGCAAGGGAGAGCAAGTATGACAACAAAGGACAAAGCATGCTACTATATTATATTAATATACCGACGGCAAATATAGCCTACATCTGCGGAATAGTAAGTCGCATTTGTTATCATATTCGTGATTTATGACGTTCGATGGCCTAGCTGCCATGTCATTCCGCCTGTACCCTCAGCATATTGAGGCTAGGCCTAGACGGTAAATGGAAGAATACTTCTGACAGTTCTGTTGCAATAACTATTGCAACTGCGCAGTGCGCTTCTAATTCTGTTATTTAGCACTTAACTCTGAAAGAAATCGCTAATAGGGACCTAAGTACTGCCAGATGTAACACAGAATGCGCAAAACAGGTACATTTGGCATTTACACAAACGATATGATTTGCCAATGTAACATAAGGTTTGTGAACAAACATTTCGAAAATTCACTCATTACACGACATACTCATTGGCCCCCTTTGTGTAATGGTCCTTGACCCTGTCACCTGTGGCGTGTTGAAAAACAATATCTACAAATATCTCAGAAGGGCGGAATATACCTAGTCCTAGATAATATTGGACTCTCAATGTGCTGAAGGCTTCCTTGTGCAATTGCCATGTGGGGTTCACTATCGGATGGCAATCTTGTTAAATCTTGAAATTATATTCATTATCACCACCGCACTGCGAAATTTGTTCGCGCGACTTCGACTTCGTGTCGTGGTATTATTTTGTAAGTATTTTGCCAAAATATACTTTTTTAGCCATTCGTTTGTACAGGTGGAATACAATATATGTGTTACAGATTTTGAATATCGGTGTACTTTGCAAATGTTGCTTCATATATTGGAAAAATAGGTAAAATTGTGATTCATGACTCATGTGTTTTCTACTTGCGGGCTGGCCAGTGTCAGTGAGTAATACGCATTTAACCAGCATAGACCATAGTCCATAAGTCAGGATTTTACTCTGTTGGGTGCATGTGTGACTTATTGTGTGTGTATACAACGGTGCTGTGTCAGGTGTGCAAGTAACGTATCAAAGAGGGTCTAGAATCACAGTTCCGCGACCATTCTCTGGCTAGGAAAGTTTGACAATTGACTTCCATGACCATGGACCTCGTATAAAAGATTTAGCCCCCAGGCCCAGGTCCTTCTAAAAAAATCCTGAGATTTTCCGCCAGAGGGCCAAATCCAAGATGGCTGCTGGCACCATCTTGAAAACATTAACTTTTGAACCAGAGCACCTAGAATTATGTATGAAGAAACGTTTTGATTAAGACGACCTCGAGGATTCCTATTTTGATATAAGTTTGACATGACATCATATTGACCCATAAATCCAAAATGTATAAAGACACTTTTTCGGGCACGTCGACCACGATGATTCCGATTATGACACCAGTTTGACCTTATGACATCATTTTGACTCAGAAATCCAAGATGACCGCCATCCGGTAGAGCGAAATCGTAACTTTTGAACGACTATGGAAGATTTGGGGTTTGCCATTTATACACTATGTGAGGAAGGAAAACCAATACTTGTAAACTATCACTATTGTAATTATGAATTCATGCCTACTAAACATAATATATTGTTTAGTGATAGTAATTTTATGTTTGGGGGTCATTTCATAATTATGTTAAGTGAATTATTTTTATATTTTACCTTAGTATTACTATACGTAAAAGCAAACTAAACTTAAAGATCTCATGCAGTAAATCAATTGATGAATGTATGACAATAGGACTAATTATACTTCAAAATAAGTTATTTCTAATAACTGTAACTTGAATTGTTATCAAATGAAACCACTTAAAACATGTCAACAAATAATTTATCATGAAAATGGTACTTATTGGCCATTGCATTTAGAAATATGACACCATATTTAAACATATTTAGAGGTCACCAATTATGTTTTCATATTATGCTACGTATTGTTATCTATTGTAACTGATGAACCAAACTTTGAGAGATATGATCAATCCGAATCAGAGCATTCTACCTCACTGATTCCATATCAGTCATCAAATTCCAATGAATCCCTCCTCCTCTTTACATCATAATCTCCCACAACCTCATCATCACCATCGCTCTCGTATTCCTCGCTCTCTTCAGCTGGTCCTACGTCGAGTGAGCAGGTCGTGTTTTGCGGACAGGGCGACAGCGCCCACACACCTGCTCCCAGCCATGTCCGAGTGGCGAGGGGTGGTGCTTGAGGGAAAGGATGGCGCACTAGATACGTAGATACTAGATAAGTAGTTGGCGCGGAGACAGTGGTGGCGTAGGCTATCTGCATAAGGAGTGAGACGGATGAATGATTTGTTCTACTCTTGTTATTGGCGTAAATGACGTGCCGTGAGAACCAGAGGCACTCATCTACCACCTCTTCCTCATGGTCAATGTTCTCTTTGCATCGCGAGTGCTGCCGTCACGCCATAAGGCTCATCGCCAGCTGGTCATACATCGAATTCTTACCCTTGTCGTATACGCATTAGTTGGCATCACAGCCGCTCATACAGTGCAGCTGCACAATGCAGTCTGCCATCTCGCTAGTTACCAATTAAGCCACGGCAGAAGTTCATGTCCTGCATTCTCTTGAAACAGAGCATACCGGGCAGCTGCTGCGAGATGACCGCGACATAGGCATCGCTACCAGGGGTATAAATGACAATAGAGCCACTGTACCCCGACTCGCGCAGAACTGTGAAAGCAGAGAAGAGGACAATGTCAGCCTCTGTAATTCTGCATCGGTTGCTAGCTTGACAAGTTGGTGCAGTGGGAACCAACAGAGTAAATAATGTCTGCATCAACACTCAAGGTCGGTCAGATAGCTGCATGCCAGTTTTTGCAGCCGCCCTTGTTGCTAACGAAACATAGTTTTGAACGTTCTGGCAAGAGGTCGGCCAATTTCGTTCCGGTATTGGGAACGTGCCTTACCATCTACCCGCAGGTCTCGCTCGTCGTCTTTAGTCGAATATGCTGAGTCGTTCACACAGATAATACGGTCAGCATCAATACGGCGGGCAAAGATGATGGATGGCACCTTGTGGACGTAGTCCGACCACTTGTATGGGGTGCCATCTTGCGTCTGCCGATCTACTGCTGATGGAGTTGCCCATCCTCGAGATCATGACGAGAGTGATATAGTGTTCCTGCAGAGATAAAGATTGCAGAGAGAGCTTCTGGGTGAACTTGCTCTTCTACGTCTTCCTGTTTGCGGCGTTGGCCAAGAAGACGAGACAACTGAAGAAGTCAAGAAAAATCAAAGACTGCTGGAACTTCAACGGAAAAGTTATAGTAAGGACTAGACGGCGTTGTGAAAGAAATCCGGTCTGACACTGACTTAACTGTGTATTGAACCGGCGACGCTGATTGATACCCTACAACCGGAATCTGGTTATATCAATAATTAATAACTAGGCATTCGTAATAATTGTTTATGTATGGTTTGGTTGACTGTGCTAACTAGTTAAGCTGATTCCTTTTTGTTGACAGTGCTGTCATCACATGTAGATATACAAACTTGTGGTTGTGTTGGCTGCCATAATTAAGTGGAGACAGATTTTTTTATACTACGCCATTGCTATGTTCAATGGACCTTGTGCACTATGACGTCATTATCTGGGGAAGCCCTTCCGGCGCAATGCATTGTGCATTTTGTACTCGTCAAAAGTTTGTTGTGCCGCCATTATCCCATGTTAAAAGGCCTGTGTTTTTCGGGTGTCTTGCAAGATCTGGCTGTATCACAAACTGGCTACCTAACAAGAAAATGTAGTGAAAAAGACTTCACGGCATATAATCAAAGTGTGTGAATCCGTCATCAAAGAGCGCCGCAACTTATTATATTACTGGTTATGCCATACTATTTGACAGCAAGATTCTCGTTGAAGTCAACTTGTGAAGTCACGCGTCTGCCGCCAGGTTTGACAGCGCCTTCATCTTCGACTTTTTTGTGCAGCTGCGTTTTCCATATGTCTTAGTTGTTATAATTATATGATTAACTTGATGTGTAGAACCTTATTGTATAGAAATGTATCGCTTGAGGCAATTTTCTAAAGTATAATTGTAGTATTATGTTCCAAAGCTTAGGCTAAGCCTAGCTAAACAAAACTCAAAAGCCGAAAAGGCCCACAATCGTAATCACGGGCATGGGCCATGGCGTAAAGCCGACAGTTTCAAAAATAAAATCAAGATATGATAATAAATATGGCCCTTGTGAAATTATCTGTGTTGATTTATTTTTTATGAATTATTGAATCAAGGTGTTGCTTAGTATAATATTGATTTCACTGTTATGTAGCATCATAATGACACAACTAGGAAATCTTCTGTCAGATCAAAAATCCGTGTCATTTAAGATTATTCAAGAGCAGATAACACGCACAGTATTTTTGTCATAGTCATAGGCGTTTCGAGAGTTCGAATTTGTCATTTTAATATCTTGTATTGTAGACACTGTTTGTTTTATGATAATTTATTATATATATATATATATATATATATATATATATATATATATATATATATATATAATATATATAATATATATATATATATATATATATATATATATATATATATATCACTGTAAATTGAGCAAAATAAAAAGATAAATAGTTCAGGTATCTGTCCACATCTTGACATAATGTCATCACTGGGAAAACAATTGACATTTTGGTACAAAGATAACTGAGGAATATGTAAATGGTCATGCCAGAATTTTTTGTTAGCAAAAGTAAAACTGTAAAAATTTCAGGTATGTGTGTTCTACCACATTTTTACAGAATATCATCACTGGGAGAGATGGACAGTTTAGTTAAAAAGATGTAAAAGAATCTGTGGATGACAGAATACGTAAGGTCACTTCTCCGGCATTTTACAACTGGACAGACACTCTTTCAGATATCCCGCAGAAATTTAACTATACACACATGTATGAATATCTGATGAAGAGAGAAGTGATTGTTTTATCCACAGATGGAGTCATTATCGATAATGCCATGTTGCTAGTGGCAGAAAAACCACTGTAGAGTGTCTTTGTGTGGCAGGGCGTGGAGGCAAATGCAACCATGTAGGTGCAATCTTGTTTGCCCTATTCGAGTTCTGAGAATATCAGATGGATTCTAGCTGCACAGGACAACATCAACACTGGCATCTGCCCTCTAGAATAAGCAAAAAGAGGACAAAGCCCCGGATCATTGGTGAGACAATGTGAAAGTATACTATCCATAATAATTATACTGATCATGGTTTTTCCAAGTTTCTAAGATACTGAATGAAAATATACTACAAGGATTAATGAATATATTTATTTGATTTCAATAACTGCTTCAGGAGAGAGAGAGAGAGATGTTAAGAAAATGTGTATGGTCGAGGTGAGCATTCGAGGATACCTCTAGATGGATACAGCAACTACTATGCTATACAAGACCCTGTTATCGACACTGCTGCATTACTTCTCAGTGAATTGCCAAATGACTCATTAAATATAATTGACTTTTAAGAATTAAGTCAAGAGTAATTTATAAAGGTATTTAAATACAAATACGATAAATTCCTAAATTTGAAAATTACTGATATATATTATATATATATATATACACTTACATATACTTAGAAAAACCATGATCAGTATAATTATTGTGGATTGTATACTTTCATATTTTCTCACAAATGATCCGGGGCTTTGTCCTCTTTTTGTTTATTCTAGAGGGCAGATGCCAGTGTTGATGTTGTCCTGTGCAGCTAGTCTTCATCTGATACTCTCATAACCCGACTAGGGCAAACAAGATTGCACCTACATGGTTGCATTTGCCTCCACACAAAGACACTCTGCAGTGGTTTTTCTGCCACTGGCAACATGGCATTATTGATAATGACTCCATCTGCTGATAAAACAATCACTTCTCTCTTCATCAGATATTCATACATGTGTGTATAGTGAAATTTTTGAGGGATATCTGAAAGAGTGTCTGTCCAGTTGTAAAATGCCGGAGAAGTGACCTTACGTATTCTGTCATGCACATAACTTTGCACAATGTCATAAGCCAAAGTCCGGATCAACGATGTAGTTAGAAAGGCTATTGGTTATGAGACATTTCACTGTGAAACATGCACACAGCTAACGTCACATTAACATAATGCATTTGTAAACGTATAGGTATAATGTATGCAAAAGTATTGTAAGCATAAGTAACTGCAACAGAAAAGGTTAGAGTCACTGACTCACTGTATTGATTAGTATACAGCCCTGAATAAAATTGTGGGAGGATTAATTGCATAAAAAGGTGAATATGAAGCGTTGTAAGTGAAATGACTACAAACTCCCATTTGAAACCCCACATAAGCAAAATTATTGGTGATATGGCTCCACAAACACACTGACAGACAGAGAACAGTACTGCTTTAAAAGATATTTTCTTTACTTACCTTTTCATGAGACATGCTTTTGATTCAGACATGGAAGCAGACAACCCACGTGTGCGTAGCCACCTATGCAGGTCGTCCGGAAGATTATCCTCCACATTTGGCATTTCCAATTTCACACCTTTTACATCTTTTTAACTAAACTGTCCATCTCTCCCAGTGATGATATTCTGTAAAAATGTGGTAGAACACACATACCTGAAATGTTTACATAGTTTTACTTTTGCTAACAAAATTCTGGCATGACCATTTACATATTCCTCAGTTATCTTTGTACCAAAATGTCAATTGTTTTCCCAGTGATGACATTCTGTCAAGATGTGGACAGGTATTGTGATATATATTATATATATATATATATATATATATATATATATATCTAAATTATCATAAACCAAACAGTACCTACAATAAAAGATATTAAAATGACAAATTCTAAATCTCGAAACGCCTATGACTATGTGAGTATGTGAAAAATACCGTGCGTGTTATCTGCCCTTGAATAATCTTAAATGACACGGATTTTTGACCTGGCAGAAGATTTCCTAGTTGTGTCATTATGATGCTACATAACAGTGAAATCAATATTATACTAAGCAACACCTTGATTCAATAATTCATAAAAAATAAATCTACACAGATAATTTCACTTGGGCCATATTTATCATCATATCTTGATTTTATTTTTGAAGCTGTTGGCTTTACGCCATGATTACGATTGTGGGCCTTTTGAGTTTTGTTTAGCTAGGGCCTAGCCCTAGGCTTAGCCTAAGCTTTGGAACATAATACTACAATTATACTTTAGAAAATTGCCTCAAGCGATACATTTCTATACAATACGGTTCTACACATCAAGTTAATCATGTAATTATAACAACTAAGACATATGGAAAACGCAGCTGCACAAAAAAGCCGAAGATGAAGGCGCTGTCAAACCTGGCGGCAGATGCGCGACTTCACAAGTTGACTTCAACGAGAATCTTGCTGTCAAATAGTATGGCATAACCAGTAATATAATAAGTTGCGGCGCTCTTTGATGTCGGATTCACACACTTTTATTATATGCAGTGAAGTCTTTTTCACTACATTTTCTTGTTAGGTAGCCAGTTTGTGATATAGCCAGATCTTGCGAGATACCCGAAAAAAACAGGCCTTTTAACATGGGATAATGGCGGCATAACAACATTTTGACGAGTACAAAATATCCACAATGCATTGCGGAGGGAATTCCCTCGCTATAGTGCACAAGGTCCATTATACGTAATACATTTGTCTGACATTTGTCACTTTGTTGTCTAGTTATATAGCCAGTTTGTGATATAGCCAGATCTTGCGAGACACCAACAAGACTTAGGTCTTTTAACATGGGATAATGACGACACAACAAGATTTTGACGAGTACAAAATATCCACAAGGCATTGCGGAGGGAATTATCTCGCTATAGTACACAAGGTCCATAGCAACGGCCCGAGGACGGACCCCTACGGGTTACCAAACTTCACATCATTTGGGGATGAATCTACATTTCTGGTGCGAACGACTTGATGCCGACCGGACAAGTATGATCGAAACCACTCAAGCGCAACGCATGTGACCCCCCGAATGTGTGAGAGAATCTGCTCACCAGCGTCAATCATCAATGGTCACGAAAGCGGCCGTCTGGTCAAGCATGATCAACCCAACAACATAATAACGGTCTACTGCACACAAAATGTTAGCGTGAACCTTAATCACCGCCGTCTAGGTTGAAAGATCTTGCCGATACGCGGACTGAAGCTCGTCGTGCAATGTAGTATCTTGAATGTGGACACGCAGTACGGTCCATGCTGTATATGTTGTCCTGTCGATATTCCCGGCATTTTTCACTACAAACTAAACTCACGTCACAGCAGTTAAGGGTATTCGTCCATCATCGTTTTATAGTCGGAAGTTCGCGTCACCCCGCGAAATTAGGCTCAGCGCTTCCTAATAGATACATATGGGATTGTAAATAACACCAGACGGACATTTATTGAACTACTTATAGTGCATCCAGACGGTGACACGTTTCCATTTGCTGACAATGTGAGCGTGATGTTTTCCTCTTTGCTGTTGATGGTCCGCCCTATTGTTGAGAGTATTGTCATACAGAAGTCACGTAAACTCTTGTACGCCGTTCATCTTCTTCCTCTCATGCTTCGCTCATCATGTTACCCACGTTTTTGTGGCTAGAGTATGTTGTCGAACTTATTGTTTTCACAACTGTCGTTCTTTAGTAGTAGCTACTCCACTCCACACGCGTGGGAATTGTTTTATTACCATTGACACCAGATAGAACCAACGGCTTAGTGTCTCTTCCGAAAGACAGCGAGTTGGACGAACTTGCTCAATTTCATAACAACCAGCATTCGAACTCTGGTTCCTTCGTTCGATAGTCTATAGCCGCTCGATCGCCGCGCCTCGCTCTGTTGTGTGGCTCTTTACCATGTCATATATCAAGAAAGGATTATGTTATTTTGTCAGACAACAACGTCAATAACTGTGCTACCTTGCTCGACACAAGAATAGTGCTTCCAGTGGAATACTAATTAACAGCTACTGTTAACGGATTAATCTACATAACTAGATGGGTAATAATATTCTGACAGGAATTTTCCAGGACAACTGGATTCAAAAAATCACATCATCAACAAACACGTCGACGCGGAACAACGGTGGATAAAAGATGGATGGCTGATGGGAGGAAAGATGTCGAGATGCACTAGCTCTTACATGAAGACTTCCGAGAAGCCAGATGAGAGGACAAACCACGTGGGAAGTAGAGCGAACAAATACTAATAGAGAAATAGCTCTATTATATATATATATATATGTGTGTGTGTGTGTGTGTGTGTGTGTGTGTGTGTGTGTGTGTGTGTGTGTGTGTGTGTGTGTGTGTGTGTGTATAACGTGACTTTACCATAATAATAAAACACATATATCAATAGTTCAGCGAGCAAATATTCCAAAACAACGTCATATAACATACATGCGTGCATGCGTGTGTGTCACAACAACTATTTCCCAGGCCAAAAGTGTGCAGGACGTAAACAAGCAAGTGCCCTGTTCTTGAACCCGGCCACACAGACTAGACCATGGTTCAGCGCATCGACGGGTACTTGTTGATGTGTCGGTCCCATCTGGTCGCCCACTCTGGTCACTGTCCACTAATTGTTCAGCTGGCACGGTGAGGAGTGGAGGGCAGTGTAACACGGGCAACGCGGTGTGCTTTTTCTACGCCATGGATCTGTTCGCCTGGGTTGATTGCGTCGACACATCGAGTCCGCTCATATTCACGGTTGTCTTCCTCTGCGGTGTCTGGCTGCTCGGTTCGTCCGGCGGTCCGAGCAACTGGCCGCCAGGTCCCAAGTCGTGGTCGCCCATCGGCACCGCTAAAGCCTTCTTGAGCAATGACCAGATGTACCTGACGATGACGGAATTAGCGAAGAAATACGGCGAGATTGCTCACCTGCGCTTCGGACTTCACGGACACATCGTTGTGTTGACGGGGCACAAAATTATTCGTGAAGCGTTCGTCGACCAGGGGGAGTACTTCGCGAATAGACCGACATTCTACTCAGAGTACACACATAAAGGCAAAGGTAAGGTTGGAAATGGACATTATGTGCAGTAACAACAAATGACAATTATCTAATGACTATGTTAAAAGGAGTGTGCTTGCTATTTTTTCATTGTACCACTATATACATTACATGTGTTGCTACAGGTATATATACATTGCATATGTTGCATAGTATCGACAATTCAAATATGTTTTAATAAACAATATTCGTATTAGTGAAATATTATTATTCGTGATGAATCAATTGTTTACCCTAAGCATAGTCGGTTTTGGAGACGTGTCTCGGGTCACGAATGACTAACGAGACGGTAATTACTAACAAGATGTGTGTCTATCACGTGACATGCGATTACGTGAAAGCATGTTTTGACATGTGGCTGTCATGGCCATCTGTGATTGTGCTGGTGGATGTCGGAACAATTCTGCATACTTTTAGAATTACAGGCGTACACAAATTCTCACTGCTTAACACATGCTCCAACTCTGTCTGCCACACGTTAAGATTTTGCTACGTCGTACGTATGAGCACGTGATCTATTTCGGGGGCATGTTGAAGCAACGACCCACAAGCTTCAATAGTAATAGCGCGTGTGAATGCTTTTTTCCCTCAAGCACCGCTGGGTAACTCGGCGTGTGTGTGTGTGTGTGTGTGTGTGTGTGTGTGTGCGTGCGTGCGTGCGTGCGTATATATATATATATATATATATATATATATATATACATATATACATGTATATATATATATATATATATATATATATATATATATATATATATATATATATATATATACATGTATATACGTATATACATATGTACTTACATATTATATATATATATATATATATATATATATATATATATATATATATATATATATATACATGTATATACGTATATACATATGTACTTACATATTATATATATATATATATATATATATACATATGTACTTACATATTATTTATATATATATATACATGTATATACGTATATACATATGTACTTACATATTATATATATATATATATATATATATATATATATATATATATATATATATATATATATATATATATATATATACATATACATACATACATACACGGAGTAGCGAGGGAGGCATTCAAACACTTACGACGTTATTTCTATAAACCTACAAATCCTGGATATGCAGCTAAATTCTCTGTTGTAGGGATCCTTTACGCACATGGCAACGATACGAAGTTGTTGAAGCGATTCACGCTGAAAACGTTGAAAGATTTTGGGGTGGGCAAATCTTCGATGGAGGAGAAAATGATCGAAGAAGTCGGCTTCTTACTGGCTGAAATCGATTCAAAGGGAGGTTTGCCGTTTGATCCAAAACCACTGCTTGGAAACGCTGTTGCCAACATTATATGTGCGATGGCATTCGGTCAAAGGTTAGGATCATTTTATGTATTGTTTGCAGTTTAAATACACGGAAATATGACCACGCATTTAGATCAATACTAGTTTTTAATTGCAGTGTTTCTTCGTTTTTGTTCGCCATTCCAGTTACAACAATTGGTCGAAGAACATTAGAGTAGTGGACCTTATGCTTATACCTATACTAACTATTAAAAATAAACCACAATATATGGCAAAACGCGACTGTCGTTATTTCATTTCATTTCATTTTGTAGATACGATTACGATAACGAAGAATTCAAACAACTGCTCAAATCACTGTTATTTGCAACCCAAAACGGAGGGGCCAAAAATATTCCGGCTTGTTGGTTGCCAACACGATTGCATTTTGTACTGGCAGTAAGTATTGATAAATATTTTAACAAGGATAGAGTAATGCGGATGTGTGTGTGCGTGCGCGTGTGCGTGTGCGTGTGCATATCTGTGTGCATGTGCGAGAGTGTGTGTGTATGTGTGTATGTGTGTGTATGTGTGTGTGTATGCGCGCGCGCGTGTCTGTGTGTACAACTAGGCAACTACGACTGGCAGTCGCTTTCAACGTTTCGGGCGCCTCCGACATCCTTCAGCAGGAAGTGTAGTCTGGTCACCAGGCGACACCATCGTGCCATAGAGCATGAACAGTGTTGTAGGCGGTTTACGGAACTAGAATGTCTACCAATTCAATAACTGTACGGTGCATTCTTGAGGAATTTGTCATGTCAAATATGGTCGCCAATATGTAAAAATATATATCAATGACCACAATGTATATGTTTTTCCGCCTGTTGTTTTGTCGAAGTTAGTGATTGTGGATCAGAGGATTCCAATGTGACAACTGAGTGTTGCTGCATGACAAAGAGATGCGTGTCACATTGTCACTATTAGTTTAGTGAAACAAAGTCAACCTTGTGTATAAAATGTGACCATTTATGTATGACGTATATTTATGAGGTCTATGAAGTCCCAAAGCATCTTTGGAAATTTGAAACACTCAGAATGGACGCCAATATATGTTGTCCTGTCTACCATTAAATTAAGCTCAACTGCTTGTTGGTGACGTCGTTGCCATTGATAACAAAAACGTTTTGTGTCTAGCCACGACTTTGGGATGTGATCAACGCCGACCGCAAAACAAAGGTTTTCGTACGCAAGTGTATAGCTGAACACAGAGAATCATTTGACGAAGACAGTTTGCGGGATTTGATAGATATCTATCTAAAGGCGGAGAAAGACGGCGGAGAAACTGGCGCGTTGACAGGTAAGAATTAAATACATTTGACATATTTGGTATATTAAACTTAATACTTCCTCTGGTTTTTGCAAATAAATTCAGCAGTTGTATTTCGCTAATAGAATGATAGTATTTTAGTTTAATAAAATACATTTTCGCTCTTATATGTATGTGTGCGTTTGTGTGTTAATGTGTGCGTATGTGTATGTGTGTGTGTGCGTGTGTGTGTGTGTGTGTGTGTGTGTGTGTGTGAGCGCGTGTGCGTGCGTGCGTGTGTGCGTGCGCCTGTTTGTGTGTGTGTGTGTATGTATGTATGTATGTATGTATGTATGTATGTATGTATGTAGGCATGTATATATGTTTATGTTTGTGTGGGTCGGTATCTGTCTGTTTGTTTGTGTGTGCATGCGTATGTGTGAGTACTGTGATTTGGGGGGACATTATGTACGGTATCTTATCTTGCAGATGCAAATTTGTTCCAAGTGATCGCTGACCTGTTCTATGCTGGTTCCGAGACAACGAGTACATCAATAAGTTGGTTGCTTCTGTACATGATACGCAATCAAGATGTACAGAAAAGATGCAGAGAGGAAATATTCCAGGTAGGTTGAAACATATCATGCATTATCATCGATAACAAATAACCAGATAGATAGATAGACAGATAGATAACCGTTTCCGTGAGAAATGTCACCGTATTCAGGTATGCATGTCTCACTCAGTTTTCCTCTATATTGTATCTTAATATATTTTGACCCTTTCAACGTGATAGCTCAATAACCGTGGAAACTATGTTCAATGAAGATGTATTTTATAAAACATCTTTAATATTGTTATGACGTTCAATGCACCTCTGTCATAAAATCAATGATAATCGAAATGCATTGTGTTGTAGTTGGCTTTGACACTAAGGTTGTAGCAACTTATTGTTTGTACAAAGGTTATCGGTCCAGACAGGCTACCTTGCATGAAAGACAGAGGCACTCTACCGTACATGGAAGCTACCTTACTTGAAATACATCGACTAGGAAGTGTTTGTAAGTATTTAGCAAGATAATGCAACTATCGTCAAGTCAGTTTTAAGGAAATTATATATTTCCCAAACGTATTTTAAACACAAAGCACATCTGCAGACGCCATCTTATTCAATGTGTTTGATTTGTCAACTAAGCAAATTGTAATATCTTTCACAAGTGTCATGAAACGCAAAGGACTCGGAAAAGTGTGACCACACCATGAGAGGGGACCGTGTACCCGCATAAACTGTCAAATAAATGCGTCTCTCATGACTGTCACCGAATGTCAATGTCTACTGAAAAGGTTGAAGACTATATGTGGTGATGGATTCGTCAGAAAATATTTTAATTTTGTTTTACTCGGTTTGCTAAGGCCTAAGTAAAAGGTTTGGGTAACCGTAAAACGAGGTTCGATCAGACGCCTTTAAAGCGATGGTGTCTATTCCTCTGTCCGTTGTCGTGGACCCAGATTCAGCCGGGCCCAGATAGTAGATACGGTAAAACGCATACCTCGCATTAGCGCTGAAACGCTGTGCCCGCTTTTATCTACTTTGATGTAGCGTTGGTGACATACGTCGCAATTATATAGGTCAGAGAGCCGGATAGGTGTTTTTGAAGTTATTTATTATGAGCAGTTGTGGCAAATATCAAATAAACGTTATATACGTTGAAGCCATTTGTCGATCGATAGATAGTCAATATTCTGCGTTTCCATTCGCCAAGAGTCCATCTTGTTTCTTAGTCCATTGTACGATGATACAGATGACCAGTGTTCTTCAGTTGACGATCAACCCCACAAATTAACTCGCATGCTGGCTTTCCCGACATGCTTACGTCTAGTCTAGCTGAATATGCGTGATAAGGACCTACCTGATAGTGCAGTACACATATAGCGCGCTGGACGTAGGAAGTATTTGATCGGCACCGATGCACAAGTCTGTGTTCCGTATTATGTTGCATCCAGCAGGGAAGATAACTCTTTCAAAATATATTCACCGCATTACAGTCCGTGAACTTTATGGTTCGTTGTCACTAAATATATATTCGACAACGGCGACGGTGCACTGTTTTACAATTTCAGCCATATACGCTTGGTTGCTTTGTTTTAATATTTATCCGTATCAACAAATTAGTCTTTTAAATGAATTAACTGAATACAGTTTTGCTTAACAATTTCAGTAGCCACCGCTCTTACTCACATGGTCAGCAAGCCGGTGAAATTCAGAGGCTACGATCTGCCCGAAGGTACCCTGGTCATACCCAACATGTACCAGAGTCATATGGACCCCGAGATCTGGGAAGATCCATTCGCGATCAAACCTGATCGTTGGCTAGACGAGAACAACAAGTTGAAGACCAACCCCGCGTTCATGCCCTTTAGTGTTGGTATGTGATGTTTACGGGCTATTGGTTTTTGGTATGAATCGTAAACAAAAAAAACTGTAAATAATGCACAACACTATATACGTATTCAGCAGATTGGATCAGTCAAACAATGAATACTTTTGATGTGTTTTGCAATCGAATTAAATTTGTTCCTAACAATTTGAACCAAAATCCTCTGTATGGCATATAATGGTCAAATAAATAACAATTACTGCAAATGTTTTCATTACAGGTTGACGAAGAGGAACTGTCTCGTACTGTGCGACCTTGCCCAAGTATAATTGCATTGGTATTGTTTGTACCTTTACAGGATGTCGCATGTGTATCGGAGAAACACTTGCCAGGATGCAGATGTTCCTATTCGGTACGGCTTTGCTGCAGCGGTTCGAGTTCCGCATGGTGGATGCCGACAATCCACCAACAACCGAAGGATTATATGGAATGTCAAGAGTCCCGTATAGATACGAATTGCTTGCCTTCGCAACTTGAAGACATACACCACTGCCAGCCACATTGCTTCATTTGGGCAATTGATGTATAGTGGTTGCATAGCAAACTCCATCAAACGATGACCAAAATGATTGCTTGTATACGTGCTTTTTATCGTATATTTTGTTGAAATTCTGGTTTTGGAATATTTACTCTATAACAGACACCTAAGGGAAAGTTGTGCACACTGTAAAAAGTATTAAATAATGTTTGCTCTAGCTGATACCATATCTTAGTAGTAACGTGATTTGCATATTTAACCGATAACAACATTGTTGGCAAAGGGAAAGCGTGAAGATAGTCCCGAGCAAAGTCTTGATTGTGACGTAAGTAAAAAGCGACGTAAAGACTTCATAAGTTAACTTCATTTCAACAGGATTTTGCAAGACTATAAACAATATTGATACCGAGAGATTTGGCTTTACATGGTTTGTACCGGCCTCATCTATCTGAGATCGCCGCTCCGATTTTTGTCTATCGAACAGATTGTAATCGTTAGTCAATAAAGGACAGGTGTCTAAAACACTTAAAACAACTCAAGTGTTTACACAAGTTATTGTTATAACCTACAGATGGAGACTTTTATATGTGATCGTTATTGTATATGTTATGATATTAGGTTATTTAGTGTCACTTATATAAATTTAGTGTCACTGATATAAGTTTATATATATACATACATACGTATAGTGCGAAGCACAATGAGCAGTCCAGAGGACTGGCTACTCTTTCATATAAGGACTAACATTTTATATTATAAGTACTTACTTTATATATATATATATTATATATATATATAAATATAATATATATATATTTTAAATATATATATATATATAATAAATATATATGTATGTATGTGTGTGTATCTCAACTAAAACTGTTGCACTTACTGGTTTGACTTGAAAATTAACATATGTATATATATATATATATATATATATATATATATATATATATATATATATATAAGTGCGTTCTGTAAATCGTTTTGTGTACGGGACCTAACAGGTAAGGGAGAGTTCCTACTTATTTATATGTTAATGGGTTAATTAAGCAGCTTCATTGGACTGGTCACTTCAGTTTGAGATAGCCGCTATTATGATGGTTGGGTTGCACGAAGTAAACACACAAAGCTTTATTTCCAATTAAATTGAAGGGTAATTACAGAAAGGTTAATTTACTCCACACTGGCCATCTCAAAAAGTAAAACTGCTCGATTTACTGGTATGACTAGATAATTAATTTACGATAATATATATATATATATATATATATATATATATATATACTTTTTTTTATGATATACATATATATGTGTGTGGAGTCTAACAGCTAGGTAGTGTTCCTACTTTTATCTATGTTTATGATTTAGCTATACAGTTTAACTGGATGTTTACATCAGTTTTAGATAGCCGCCATTATAACTGTGCCCTGCCATCACAATAACCATCCTACATGTTTATTCTCTTGCAGGTTTCATTCAAATATCCCAAATTAGCACAGTTCATTTGTCTCACAACTGTATGTCCAGGTCAAAAGGTTACACGTAAAAGAAGTAAACACACAGTGCTCTACTTCCAATTAAATTGATGGGTCAATGTAGAAATGGTAATGTAGATACTCCACAAGCAAACAACCTGTATTCGGATGAAAGTGTTTCGTTCACGTCGGCCATTAAACAAGAGCCAGACAAACAGGAGATGTATCAGTATGATGGTTTGAGATGTCATGTCAGTTGTACCTTGGCCTGACTTATGGCCGGTCATCCATGAAGTATGTCATGGTTGGGGGTAGGAGTGTTTGTAGTCATGCGTGACGAAGCGTAACGGGTGATTGAGGCGGCTCTGGATAAGTGCTATATGACGATGCTTTGGAATATTTGCTTGCTGAACTGTTGACATTATTGATGTCAAACACAAGAATAAAAGAATTATCAAAACACTGTTTAATGTGTTTTATTACCTTTGCAGATTTATCTAACTTTCAATTGTAAATAATTTGGTTTTATTACAAGTATTACTACATTCATGTCTACCAAATGCATGGAGTCAGATGGAGTCGTACCCTGCCTTGGTAATACGATAATAAAGACTACATCCTTGCCAACTATATGGAAGTGAAACAAATGCCGTATCATCTCCAGGCCCGGTCTTATTACAGTTGACCTATGCGAATGAATAGACATAGTGACAGTGCCGTGCCCTGGTTTTAAAGCAAGTTACATATGTGGCAGGATTTGTACGTCAGTGTTATGTGTACTGACAATTCGTCAGTTTGTTTTAGCTGCTGCATTACAAGAAGGATGGGATATTCAGCATTATGCATATACAATAATGTAATATACTAATCAAGTAAAACTGATTTATCTGTGGCAGCCATTGCAGCTGAAAAGCATAATAGCATTACAGGTGATAAAACAATTCATTAAAATATATTAATAAAACCATATATGAAATTATAACAATGTGTAATTATATATGTTAGTATAACTAAATAGCAAACCTGGTAATATAATAACACAATAAAATAAAGTAGGAAAATGAAACTGTAATTGGACTATAACTTGACTACATAGAATTATGACAAACCAAAGTGTCCGAACGTATGTAGAAGTCAATTTTTGATATTAAATGTTCCTTTCAAGGTCAGGTGCTGTAGGTCCGGCAAAGGTCAAAGTTGACCTCTCGGCGGACAGCAAGTGGAAACTTCTATGAAATTATATTTTAATTTATACATAAATTCAAATGGGTAACCTTATAATGTTTGACAAATCGGTTCACAAAAAAGAATAATCAGCCATAATTAAAATTATTTGAAACACGTAGTCGCACACATTACACATAGTATTTAGTGCAAGTATCATTACTAATATTGACATTAAGATTTCTCAATGAGGGAAATTCGTGCATTAAATAATCATTTGTGAAAGTCATTGTAGGTATATTACAAGTAATGAAATGTGTAATAATAGATAAAAAATAGTTCTGCACAATAGGTTATAAGCATGAGGTTTATGTCATCTTAATAAGTGCAGATAACGCGTAATAATCTTCATAATAATTTACATATTTCCACTCATCATCCAGGTTATCAAGATCAACAAAACCATCCTCGACATCCTCATGCACTCCACGCTTTTCACCTACACCTTCATCCTCTCATCCTCCAAATCCTTCTCTTCAAAATTCTCCATATCGATGCCCTCCTCGTCTTAAGCCTAGGCTCTTCTGTGTTGGTGTTTGGATTGCAGCAGCCGTATTCGTCAGAGAATTTGGTCTGAAAATAGCTCAGATGAGCTAATGTTATCAAATTCACATGTAAACCGACGTTAAATAAAGCTTCTTGTATCTTGTAGCAGTTGCTGTATGATATGCACAAAATATATTCGTTGTCGCAGTCACATACTGCAATGCATTCCTTGCCATGCACTCTACATTCACAGTGAATCACATAATAACTTTGCATAAGCAGCAACATGAGCTGGAACGCCATCCCAGATCCCCTAGCCGAACTGAGTGATATAAGCATTGTTGCTTAAATCCAATTGTTACATTGTAACATGTACTTTGACATGAAATTATTACTTTACTGTATTACTTTACTGTATGTACATGACATTATGAAACAATAAAGCTATTATTATTAATATATTGGCTGATCCGTCAGGTAGAGCTGCCGCTTTCTACAGCAACTAATATCCAAACTCACCTTTTTAGCCCGTATGTTTGGTTCAATTTTTTTTTGACATATATATATATATATATATAATTTATTATTTTGTTCTGACACTTTAATTTATCATATTTTTATATTATCAGGTTATAGTCCAACTACAGTTTAATTTTCCAACTTTATTTTATTGTGTTATTATTTTACCAGATTTTCTATTTAGTTATAATATCATATAAAATTACATATTGTTGTAATTTCAAATATAGTTTTATTAATATACTTTAATGCATTGTTTTATCAGCTGTAATGCTATTATACTTTTCAGCTGCAATGACTGCCACAGATATATCAGCTTTATTTGATTTTTACAATACATTATTATAATTATAGCAACTGGTTGACGAACATTAATCATGCACCTGACATTCAGACTGTATGCTAGCATGATGCCGGATATCCCATGCTTATCCAAAGCTTAATTTCATTTTGAAGGTACGATTACGTTAACCAAGAATTAAAACATCTACTTCATGTGGTCACGTTCTCGTTGAATAAAGGAGGGTTACAAAACACACTCTTCAGTTGGCTACCAGAAACAGTTGCTATGGCACGTAGTGTAAGTATTAGTTCAAAATAACATAAGTTCAGTCGAGGTGTGACAGAGGGAGGTAATCACCATCGTGTCAAAAGAAAGTTTTTTGTATCATGGAAAACGTTGTTAAAAAGAAGGAATACGTCTTTGCGTGGAAGTTAGCACGTGTTTCTCTGTCAGTGCAATTGACCAGCCAATGAGCAGAACAATACCTCTGTATAAGGTACGGTGGGATGTAATCCTGACGGAGAACCTTGCAGCGGTCCAGTAATTACTGATATGTTGTCCTTCTAATTTGTGCGATTGAGGCTACAATCGAGTAGAGAAAGACAACATACATTCGGCATCGCGAACAGAGGAAACGTTCACATAAGGCATTCGTGACGAGATGTCATGTAATTAAATGATGTAATGGAAGATATGGGAAATCTATTCACTGAGAATAGATGAGAAACTAGAAGGTTTAATCTTATTGATTGCTTGAAAGATCGCGTTCCTTTGCAGAAGGTATCCCACGCTCGTCGTGTACAAGTCGTCATCCTTGATGGTGGTGCATTCGTTGACATGCTTTGACAAAGTTTTGAAAATAGATTACGCTGCACAGTTGTTCCTGCCCGTAAGTCACATTACAAATGCAGCACGATAACACAATTGACGTCGAATAGTGCCTCGTAGAGTTGGAACACGAAACTAGAAAGGAGAAATGAGTCCGCAGCCGCAGCGCAATTCTTGGAAACTGGCAGGAGTATATTCGCATTGGTATCGACAATTTCCTTTTTGTAATGCAGCAGCTAAGACAAACTGACGAAATGTCAATACACATAACACTGACGTACAAATCCTGCCACACCTGGAAGATGCTTTGAATCTAGGGCATGCCACTGTCACTTTGGCTATTCGTTCGCATAGTTCACGTAACATGGAGTTAGTTATTACGGCAGTGGACTATGCCAGAATATGACGCTGTGTTTATTCATTCGCATAGGTCAACTGTAATAAGACCAAACCTGGAGATGACACAACGTTTTTTCACTTCCATATACAACTGTAGTTGCCAAGGATGTAGTCTTTCTTGCAGTATTACCAAGGCAGGGTACGACTCAATCTGTATCCATTCGCTTGGTAGACATGAATGTAGTAATATGTGTAATAAAACCAAATTATTTACAATTGAAAGATATATAAATCTGCAAAGGTAATAAAACACACAAAACAGTGTTTTGATAATTCTTTTATTCTTGTATTTGACATCAATATCAACAGTTCAGCAAGCAAATATTCCAAAGCATCGTTATATAGCACTTAATCCAGAACCGCCTCAATCACCCGTGACGCTTCGTCACGCCTGACTGCAAACACTCCTACGCCCCCCTCCCCTCAACCGTGATATACTTCGTGGATGACCGGCTATAAATCAGACCAAGGTACCACTGACATGACATCTCAAACCTTGTTTAGTGGCCGACGTGAACGAAAACACCTTCACCCGAACCCAGGTTGTTTGCTTGTGGAGTATCTATAGTACCCTTTCTGTATTTGCCCTTCAATTTAATTGGAAGTAGAGCACTGTGTGTTTACTTCTTTTCCGTGTAACCTTTTGACCTGGACATACAGTAGTGAGACAAAAGAACTGTGCTAATTTGGGATATTTGAATGAAACCTGTAGGAGAATAAACAAGTGCGAAGGTTATTGTGATGGCAGTGCACGATTATAATGATGGCTACGTAAAACTGACGTAACCAATCCAGTGAAAGTGTATGATTACATCATGAACATAGAAATACGTAGGAACACTACCTACTAATTAGACTCCACATGTAAAACAATATATATATATATATATAAATATAAATATATATATATATATATAAATATATATATATATATATATATATATATATATATATATATATATATATATATATATATATATATATATGTGTATGTATTCCTCTCCCTATCGCTCCACGACAAATGATGATCATTCCTCTTTCATAGTAATGCACCTGAAATTAAACGTACTAAGATATGCAATATATAAACTTCATTAAATGTACACTAATTTGTATAAATGACACTAAACAAACTAATATCATTACATATATAATAACGATCATATATAAAAGTCTCCACCTGTAGGTTATAACAAGAGCTTGTGTAAAAACATAAGTTGTTTTAAGTGTTTTAGACACAAGTTCATGTATTGACTATTGTATTCTGTCACAAATTGTTCAATAGAAAAAAATCGGGGCGGCGATCTCTGATAGATGACGCCGGTACGAACCATGTGGCGGCACATCTCTAGGTATCAATCTTGTTTATAGTCTTGCGAAATCCTGTTAAAATGAAGTTAATTATGAAGTCTTTACATCGCTTTTTACTTACGTCACAATCAAGACTTTGCTCGAGACCATCGTCACTCTTTCCCTTTGCCAACAATGTTGTTAGTGGTTAAATATGTAAATTACGTTACTACTAAGGTATGGTATCAGCTAGAGCAAACATTACTTCATACTTTTTACACTGTGCACAACTTTCCCTTAGGTGTTTGTTATAGAGTAAATATTCCGAAACCAGAATTTCAACAAAATATACGATAAAAAGCACGCATTCAAGCAATCATTTGTTCATCGCTTAACGGAGTTTGCTAAGCAACCACTATTATATACATCAATTGCCCAAATGAAGCAATGTGGCTGACAGTGGTATTTTCAAGTTGCGAAGGCAAGCAACTCGTATCTATACGGGACTCTTGACATTCCATATAACCCTTCGGTTGTTGGTGGATTGTCGGCATCCACCATGCGGAACTCGAACCGTTGCAGCAAAGCCGTACCGAATAGGAACATCTGCATCCTGGCAAGTGTTTCTCCGATACACATGCGACATCCTGTAAAGGTACAAACAATACCAATGCAATTATACTTGGGCAAGGTCGCACAGTACGAAACAGTTCCTCTTCTTCAACCTGTAATGAAAACATTTGTAGTAATTGTTATTCGTTTTACCATTATATGTCATACAGAGGATTTTGGCTCAAATTGTTGGGAATAAATTTAATTTGATTGCAAAACACATGAAAAGTATTCATACTTTGACAGATACAATCTGCTGAATGCGTCTATATTCCTGTGCATTTGTTCAGTTTTTTGTTTACTTACTTACCAAAAACCAATAGCACGTAAAGATCACATACCAACACCAAAGGGCATGAACGCGGGGTTGGTCTTCAACTTGTTGTTCTCGTCCATCCAACGGTCAGGTTTGAGCGCGAATGGATCTTCCCAGATCTCGGGGTCCATGTGACTCTGGTACAAGTTGGGTATGACCAAGGTACCTTCGGGCAGATCGTAGCCTCTGAATTTCACCGGCTTGCTGACCATGTGAGTAAGAGCGGTGGCTACTGAAATGTTTTATGCAAAACTTTATTCAGTTAATTCATTTAAAATACTAAATTGTTTATACGGAGAAATATTAAAACAAAGCAACCAAGCGTATATGGCTGAAATGGTGAAACAGTGCATCGTGGTCGTTGTCGAATATATATTTAGTGAAAACGAACCATAAAGTTCTCGGACTGTAATGCGGTGAATACATCTGAAAGAGTTATCTTCCCTGCTGGATGCAACATAATACGGGACACAGGCTTGTGCATCGGTGCCGATCAAGTACTTCCTACGTCCAGCGCGCTATAGGTGTACTGCACTATCAGGTAGGCCCTTATCACGCATATTCGGCTAGACGTAAGCATATCGGGAAAGCCAGCATACCAGTTAATTTGTGGGATTAATTGTCAAGTCATCTGTATCATCGCGCAATGGACTTAGAAACAAGATGGACGCTTGGCGAGTGGCAACGCAGGATATTGACTATCTATGGATCAACAATGGTTTCAACCTATATAACGTTTATTCGAAATTTGTCACAACCGTTCATAATAAATAACACCTATCCGACTGTCTGACCTATATAATTGCAAAGAACGAGGCATAATGTATGTCACCAACGCTACTAAGTAGAAGTCAAAGTAGATAATAGCGGGCACAGCGCTTGCGCGCGCATGCGAGGTATGTGTTTTACCGTATCTGGGCCCGGCCGAATCTGAATCCACGACAACGGGCGGAGGAATATACACCATCGCTTTAAAGGCGTCTGGTCAAAACTCGTTTTACGGTTAGCCAAACCTTTTACTTACGCCTTAGCAAACCAAGTAAAACAAAAATAAAATATTTGTTGACGAATCCATTCACCACATATAGTCTTCAAAGTTTTCAGTCGACATTGACATTCGGTCACAGTCATGACAGACCAATTTATTTGACTGTTTTTGCGGGTACACTGCCCCACTAATGATGTGGTCACAGTTTTTCATGTCCGTTGCGTTTCATGACACTTGTGAAAGAGATTACTATTTGTTTAGTTCACAAATCAAACATATGGCATAAGTGCAGATGTGCTTTGTGTTTAAAATACGTTTGGGATATATATATATATATATATATATATATATATATATATATATATATATATATATATATATATATAATTTCATTAGAACTGTCTTGATGATAGTTGCATTCTCTTGCCAAATACTTACACACACTTCCTAGACGTTGTATTTCAAGTAAGGTAGCTTCCATGTACGGTAGAGTTCCTCTGTCTTTCATGCAAGGTAGCCTGTCTGGACCGATGACCTTTGTACAAACAATAAGTTGCTAAAATCTAAGTGTCAAAGCCAGCTACAACAAAATGCAACTCGATTATCATTGATTTTATGACAGAGGTACATTGAACGTCATAATAATATTATAGACATTTTGTAAAATACATCTTCATTTAACATATTTTCCACGGTTGTTGAGTTATCATGTTGAAAGAGCTAAAATATATTAAGATACATTTTAGAGAAAAACTGAGTGAGACATGCACACCTGAATACGGTGACACTTCTCATGGGATTACTGAATTCTATCTGGTAATTTGCTATCGATGATAATTCAGGATGTGTTTCTACCGACCTGGAATATTTCCTCTCTGCATCTTTTCTGTACATCTGGGTTGCGTATCAGGTACAAAAGCATCCAAGTTATTGATGTGCTCGTTGTGTCAGAACCAGCATAGAACAGGTCAGCGATCACTTGGAACAAATTCGCATCTGCAAGATACCGTACATAATGTCCCCGCATACAGACACCAACCCACACACAAACACACACATACACACACACATACATACATATACATACATACATACATACATACATACATACACGCACAAACACACACACACATACACACACGCACACACACACACACACACACACACACACACACACAGACACACACACACACACACACACACACACACACACACACACACACACACACATTAACACACACACACACACACACACACACACACACACACACACACACACACACACACACACACACACACACAAACACACATATACATATACATATAAGAGCGAAAATGTATTTTATTAAACTAAAATACTATCATTCTGTTTGGTCAAGCGAAATACAATTGTTGAATTTATTTGCCAAAACCAGTGGATGATTTTAATGTATTGAATTCATACCTGTCAACCCGCCACTTTCTTCTCCGTCTTTCTCCGCCTTTAGATAGATATCTATCAAATCCCGCAAACTGTCTCCGTCAAACGATTCTCTGTGTTCAGCTATACACTTGCGTATGAAAACCTTTGTTCTGCGGTCGGCGTTGATCACATCCCAAAGTTGTGGCTAAACACACAAAAGGTTTTTTTAATCAACGGCCACGACGTCACCAACAAGCAGTTGAGCTTAATTTAATGGTAGACAGGATAATAGGTATTGGCGTGTATTCTGGGTTTTTCAAATGTCCAAAGATGCTTTGGGACTTCATGCTTGTTGTGAATAAATAGACCTCGTACACAACGGCCATACTCTATACACAACGTTGACCTTTTTCACTAAACTAATAATGGCAATGTGACACGCATCTCTTTGTCGTGCAGCATCACCCAGTTGTCACATTGGAATCCTCTGATGCACAATCACTAACTTCGACAAAACAACAGGCAGCATAGCATGTACATTGTGGTCATTTATACATATTTTCGCATATTGGCGACCATCTTTGATATGTCAAATTCCCCAAGAATGTCACATGGTAGCACCATACAGTTATTGGATTGGTAGACATTCTAGGTCCGTAAACCGCCTACAACACTGTTCATGCTCTATCGCACTGGTGACCAGACTACAATTCCTGCTGAAGGATGTCGGAGGCGGCCGAAACGTTGAAAGCGACTGCCAGTCGTAGTTCCTTAGTTATACACACATATACGGGCACGCATACACACACGCATGCACGCACACAGTCACACCCACACCCACACCCACGCACACGCACACGCACACGCACACGCACACGCACACGCACACGCACACGCACACGCACACGCACACGCACACGCACACGCACACGCACACGCACACGCACACGCACACGCACACGCACACGCACACGCACACGCACACGCACACGCACACGCACACGCACACGCACACGCACACGCACACGCACACGCACACGCACACGCACACGCACACGCACACGCACACGCACACGCACACGCACACGCACACGCACACGCACACGCACACGCACACGCACACGCACACGCACACGCACACGCACACGCACACGCACACGCACACGCACACGCACACGCACACGCACACGCACACGCACACGCACACGCACACGCACACGCACACGCACACGCACACGCACACGCACACGCACACGCACACGCACACGCACACGCACACGCACACGCACACGCACACGCACACGCACACGCACACGCACACGCACACGCACACGCACACGCACACGCACACGCACACGCACACGCACACGCACACGCACACGCACACGCACACGCACACGCACACGCACACGCACACGCACACGCACACGCACACGCACACGCACACGCACACGCACACGCACACGCACACGCACACGCACACGCACACGCACACGCACACGCACACGCACACGCACACGCACACGCACACGCACACGCACACGCACACGCACACGCACACGCACACGCACACGCACACGCACACGCACACGCACACGCACACGCACACGCACACGCACACGCACACGCACACGCACACGCACACGCACACGCACACGCACACGCACACGCACACGCACACGCACACGCACACGCACACGCACACGCACACGCACACGCACACGCACACGCACACGCACACGCACACGCACACGCACACGCACACGCACACGCACACGCACACGCACACGCACACGCACACGCACACGCACACGCACACGCACACGCACACGCACACGCACACGCACACGCACACGCACACGCACACGCACACGCACACGCACACGCACACGCACACGCACACGCACACGCACACGCACACGCACACGCACACGCACACGCACACGCACACGCACACGCACACGCACACGCACACGCACACGCACACGCACACGCACACGCACACGCACACGCACACGCACACGCACACGCACACGCACACGCACACGCACACGCACACGCACACGCACACGCACACGCACACGCACGCACGCACGGACACACGGACGCACGCGCGCACACACACACACACACACACACACACAGATTACTCCATCCTTGTGAATATATTTATCAATACTTACTGCCAGTACAAAATGCAGTCGTGTTGGCAACCAACAAGCCGGAATATTTTTGGCCCCTCCGTTTTGGGTTGCAAATAACAGTGATTTGAGCAGTTGTTTGAATTCTTCGTTATCGTAATCGTATCTACAGAATGAAGTGAAATATTAACAGTCAGTTTCTGCCATATATTATTATATATATTTTTTAATAGTTTTTTTAAATTTAGGTTGAAGCATAAAGTCCACTACTATAATGTTCATCGACCAATTGTTGTAATTGGAATGGTGAACAAAATGGAAGAAACACTGCAATTAAAAAACAACATTGACCTAAGGTCTATGTTGGCGTTCAAATAAATTAAGTAGTAAATACATGCTCACATTTCCGTGTTTTTTAAATTGCAAATAATAAAATGATCCTAACCTTTGACCGAATGCCATCGAACATATAATGTTGGCAACAGCGTTTGCAAGGAGTGGTTTGGGATAAAACGGCAAGCCTCCCTTTGAATCGATTTCAGCCAGTAAGAAGCCGACTTCTTCGATCATTTTCTCTTCCAACGAAGATTTGCCAACGCCAAAATCTTTCAACGTTTTCAGCGTGAACCGCTTCAACATCTTCGTATCGTTGCCGTGTGCGTACAGGATCCCTACAACAGAGAATTTAGCTGCATATCCAGGATTTGTAAGTTTATAGAAATAACAACGTCGTAAGTGTTTGAATGCCTCCCTCGCTACTCCGTGTGTGTGTGTGTGTGTGTGTGTGTGTGTGTGTGTGTGTGTGTGTGTGTGTGTGTGTGTGTGTGTGTGTGTGTGTGTGTGTGTGTGTGTGTGTGTATATATATATATATATATATATATATATATATATAATATGTACGTACATGTATATGTGTGTATACATGCGCATACATGCATGCATACATGCATGCACGCATACATGCACGCACGCACACACGCACCCGCACACACACACATACACACACACACCAGCCGAGTTACCCAGCGGTGCTTGAGGGGAAAATGCATTCACACGCGGTATTACTATTGAAGGTTATGTGTCGTTGCTTCAACATGCCCCCGAAATAGATCACGTGGTCATACGTATGACGTAACAAAATCTTAACGTGTGGCAGACAGAGTTGGAGCATGTGCTATGCAGTGAGTATTTTTGTACGCCTGTAATTCTAAAAATATGCAGAATTGTTCGGACATCCACCAGCACAATCACAGATGACCATGACAACCAAATGTCAAAACACATGCGTTCACGTAATCGCATGTCACGTGATAGACACACGTCTTGTTAGTAATTACCGTCTCGTTAGTCATTCGTGACCCGAGACACGTCTCCAAAACCGACTATGCTTAGGGTAAACAATTGATTTGTCACGAATAATAATATTTCCCTAAAAGAAATTGTTTATTAAAACATATCTGAACTGTCGATACTATGCAACATATACAATTGTTATACACCTATAGCTACACGCCATATAATAGCACGTTCCCTTTAACATAGTCATTAGATAATTATCACTTGTTGTAACTGGACATAATGTCCATTTTCTACCGTACCTTTGCCTTTATGTGTGTACTCTGAGTAGAATGTCGGTCTATTCGCGAAGTACTCCCCCTTGTCGACGAACGCTTCACGAATAATTTTCTGCCCCGTCAACACAACGATGTGCCCGTGAAGTCCGAAGCGCAGGTGAGCAATCTCGCCGTATTTCTTCGCTAGTTCCGTCATCGTCAGGTACATCTGGTCATTGCTCAAGAAGGCTTTAGCGGTGCCGATGGGCGACCACGACTTGGGACCTGGCGGCCAGTTGCTCGGACCGCCGGACGAACCGAGCAGCCAGATACCGCAGAGGAAGACAACCGTGAATATGAGCGGACTCGATGTGTCGACGCAATCAACCCAGGCGAACAGATCCATGGCGTAGAAAAAGCACACCGCGTTGCCCGTGTTACACTGCCCTCCACTCCTCACCGTGCCAGCTGAACAATTAGTGGACAGTGATCAGAGTGGGCGACCAGATGGGACCAACACATCAACAAGTGGCCGTCGATGCGCTGAACCATGGTCTAGTCTGTGTGGCCGGGTTCAAGAACAGGGCACGAGGTTATAAGGATATACAAAATGCTTGTTTTCTTGTTTATGTCCTGCAAACTTTTGACCTGGGAAATAGTTGTTGTGACACGCGCACACACACACACGCTCGCACGCACGCACGCACGCACGCACGCACGCACACACACACACGCTGTATTATGTCATATGACGATGTTTTGGAATATTTGCTCGCTGAACTATTGAAATATTGTCAACTATAACCTTAATATAAGATGTGTTTTATTACTTCGTTATATATATATATATATATATATATATATATATATATATATATATATATATATATTCCTATTATGTGTTCTCCTTTGTCTATTACACTTGTTATTTTGCCAATTAATATTGTTAAAGCCATGTAAGTAGAATATCCGTTTTTGAATCCAAATTGATAATTTGACAAGATATTATGTTTATCAATATATTTTGTTTATTTGAGCAAATATCGGTAATACGGAAATTGGTCTATACTTACTCATTAATGTGAGCGGACGTCAACAAACTAGGTCAAGTTATTCGTGGACGTTGTCATACACACCTTCAGATAGCTCTATTATATATATATATATATATATATATATATATATATATATATATATATATATATATATATATGTATATATGTGTATATGTATATGTATATATGTATATATGTGTATATATATATATATATATATATATATATATATATATATTATCAATTTGGATTCAAAAAAGGATATTCTACTTACATAACTTTAATAATATTAATTGGGAAAATAACAAGTGCAACAGACAAATGAGAACACATAATAGGACTTTTTTAGATTTCGCTAAAAAGCATTTGATACAGTGAACCATGACATCCTATTAAGAAAACTAAACCATTATGGAATAAGAGGAACTGTCCTCCAGTGGTTTCAAATTTATCTATCTAGTAGAAAACAAAGAGTAAGAATCAGTGAAACCAATTCCGATCTCGAAAATATAACTTGCGGATTGCCACATGGATCAATATTAGGTTCCTTATTATTTCTGATCTATATAAATGATTTAAGTGCTGTGTAACAAACCACCTTTCCGATAATATATGCAGATGACACTAATATGTTTTTATCCAAGGGAAAGATTAGCTAAAAATGGAACATAATTTAAATATTGAAATACTAAAACGTTCACTGTGGCTCAAAACCAATAAACTTTCGTTATCAAGAAAACATGTACGATGACGTTTAGCAATATTCCTAGTGTAAGAAACAGAATCAACAACATTTATATAGATGGAACTCAAATAGACACTTTTCGCCATACCCTATTTCTGGGAGTGATAATAGATAATAAATTAATTGGAATGAACATATAAAATATATATGTAAAAAAGAGTGTAGGCATTTTCTGGAAAATCAAGAACAAACTGAACAAACAAACTTTGATTAACTTATATCATATCTTCATATACCCTTTTATTATGTATTGTAATAATTATAGTATGGGGAAGAGCCCCAACAATATATGTATCTAAAATTCATATATTGCAAGAACAAATACTTCGTATAATAATATAAATCATACATATGTTTTATTTGAAGCACATCAAATTATGAACATATATCAACTGAACAAATATGTAACTTGTATATTAATGTACAGACATAACAGGGGTATGTTACCAAATATATTTGATGACATGTTCATGAAGCATACACCCTCACACAACTGCAACATGAGACAACATATAGCTTACAAAATACCACATAGCAAAACCAATGCAAAACAAAACACACTCACTTACGTTGATCCAAAACTATGGAATACTGTTATTATGAAGAATCATATTGATGATTGTACGTCTACGAATATATTTTAAAAGGCAATGAAACAATACATCTGAAGAACATATTAACAAGAAACACTGCACAATTAGGATACAGTGGTATAATAGTATGTATGAATACTTGTGAATAGCATAGCTAATAGCTAATTGACAAAATGTATCATCATGTTGTTATGACATTTATTTGATTAATTGTGGTATGCTCGCATCACCATAATTGCACCCAGGTGGCATACATGTTTTGTTGTTAATTGAAAGAAAAGGAATTACAAGCAGTTTGATTATTTCCTGCTTATTGTTGACTGCCTATCCTGATTTGTATGTGTATGTCATGTTTTTGTATTCATTATTGTTTCAGACAATCAGTCAATAAAGCAATTGTGTTGTTAATTATAATTACAAGTATTTATTCGCTCTACTTCCCACGTGGTTTGTCCTCACATCGGGCTTCTCGGCAGTCTTCATGTAAGAGTGAATCCCAACATCTTTCCTCCCATCAGCCATCCATCTTCTGTCCACCATTGTTCCTCGTCGACGTCTTTGTTGATGTAATTTTTCGTATCCAGTTGTCCTGGAAAACTTGCAACTTCTGTTGTCATGTCAGAATAATATTACTCAACTAGTTATGTAGATTAACAGTAACTGTTATTTAGATTAGAAGCACTCTGATTGTATCGAGCAAGCGAACATAGTTATTGACGTTTTTGTCTGAAAAAATAACTTAATCCTTTCTTGATATATATAACATGGTAAAGAGCCACACAACAGAGCGAGGCGCGGCGATCGAGCGGCTATAGACTATCGAACGAAGGAACCAGAGTTCAAAATTAATGCTGGTTGTTATGAAATTGAGCAATTTCGTTCAACTCGCTGTCTTTCGGAAGAGACACTAAGCCGTTGGTTCTATATGGTGTCAATCGTAACAAAACAATTCCCACGCATGTGGAGTGGAGTAGCTACTACTAGAGAATGACAATTATGAAAACGATAAGTTCGACAACATAATCTAGCCACATAAACCTGGCTAACATGATGAGCTAAGCATGAGAAAAAGAAAATGAGCGGCGTACAAGAGTTAACGTAAGTTATGTATGACAATACTCCCAACAGTAGGGCCGACCATCACAGTAGGGCCGACCATCAATATTATATTATATATGTGTGTGTGTGTGTGTGTGTGTGTGTGTGTGTGCGTGCGTGCGTGTGCGTGTGCGTGTGCGTGTGCGTGTGCGTGTGCGTGTGCGTGTGCGTGTGCGTGTGCGTGTGCGTGTGCGTGTGCGTGTGCGTGTGCGTGTGCGTGTGCGTGTGCGTGTGCGTGTGCGTGTGCGTGTGCGTGTGCGTGTGCGTGTGCGTGTGCGTGTGCGTGTGCGTGTGCGTGTGCGTGTGCGTGTGCGTGTGCGTGTGCGTGTGCGTGTGCGTGTGCGTGTGCGTGTGCGTGTGCGTGTGCGTGTGCGTGTGCGTGTGCGTGTGCGTGTGCGTGTGCGTGTGCGCGTGCGCGTGCGCGTGCGCGTGCGCGTGCGCGTGCGCGTGCGCGTGCGCGCGGCGTGCGTGCGTGCGTGCGTGTGTGTGTGCAGAATAGTATCTATTATTTGTACCATTCCAGGAAATCGCATGCATATGGGAAAAGCATTGGTAAATTTGGAGCTGTTCCTATTCTATACGACTTTACTTCACTACTTCGAGCTCCGAATGATGGAAGCCAACAGTAAGTAAATCATACTAAAATAAACCATTCTTGGAGCCATGAACAATATATTTACTAAGGATACACTAATTAACATTAAACTTACATTCACACAAAAATAAACAGAAGTACAAATTTAGAGTTGATTAGGAAGCAGGAATTATTGCAGGATAAGCCACGATTATTCAGGCTCCGTAAGATGGCAGCACTTTTATATAACATTCAAAGCCGACTTAAAGTTGCATTCTGACTTCCGCCATGTTTAAAATACAATTTCCCAGTAAACCAGCATTCCCCATACACTATATATTGTTTTCCTCAACTACCTATCAACTTATTTTCACATAATATGCCATTTTAAGATAAAAAGCAGCAAAAGACGAAAAATTATTCCGGTGAGCCTCACCAGTTAGAATTCTCTGATTGGTTTAGACCTCGATGAAAGGAATTCCAGTGAAAAGCGCTGTCAGGAAACCACACTAGGGCCACACTAAAAGGCGGATCACAGTTGGCAGACCGCACGGAAACGACATACCACATTCACAAAGATGCCACCGCTCGATACGCTCCATATTTACGGCATGTCCAGTTTCCCACATACAAACTATCGCTGGCTACGCGCCTGTACGGTCAATGGCTAATTGAGGATGATTTAAATAACTAGGGTATTGTTGCCTAGTGGCGCCTCTAGCGACTAACGTGGATATGTGGAACCGCCTTTTAGTTTGTCCCATCGTTTACTTACGTTAACCGGAGAGTTCCGATGGTAAAAATAGATCGACTTTTGGGAAACTCCAGAGCCGTTGTTTGTTGCAAACTTATATTTTATCAAATAACGCATAAAACCACAAAGTGAGACATGTGGTAGGAAGTATACTAATAAGCAAATATCGGTCATGGTGTACATTGACTTTTCTAAAATGCGTTAAATGGGGGAAAGGGGAAATTATGTCAGAATGCAACTTTAAACACCTATCTTTTCGGCAAAGTTACGCATCCGAGCGAGAATCAGTTAAACGAGACAAGACGAAGACAAATTTAGGCAACAGGGAAACTGAGTAGAGTAGCCGGGTCGATATAATCAACACACGCGAACAGAACAATGGTAGGTCATCAGAACAAATTCAAATACGTCCAATTAATCTCATTCAAATTATACCACAAGATAGAGTTTATTATGCAGCTTATAACACTTTCTAATTTATTTTAACTTTTTGTATTCATAAAAAGGGCGATTTTTTTTATTGAATTATGTCAATTTCTTTTGACCATGAAGCTGGAGCACTGAATTTGAGTATATAGGAAAATGGTAACATAATTGCTTCTGAAGAAATTGGGGTGAAATAAAAGTTATGTAATCGAGAAAAACGTGAATATGATTTGACCTTGACCTTCACTGCATATTTGAACTTTATTCAGAAAAACAAAGACTTCTATGCCACATTATTACATCAGTAATTTTGATGGCATAATTAGTTAACCTATGGTTAACATTTGACCTAATTACTAGGATTAATTACATAAAACGGGGAATAATGAGTAAAAAGGTTAATTATACATGGGGTTGACTACTTTAATTTAAATTTATAATTATATATTATGAATGAATATACTGATTCTCATCTTGTAAAATATGAATTTGCATTTGACCTTTTTATTAGGATTAATTACATAAAATGGGTGAAAATTATTTGTAGAAAGATCAATTAATAAACTGTATATGGCATTGAATACTTATTTTCACCCGTTTTATGTAATTAATCCAAATAAAAATGCTAAATATAGGTCAACTAATTAGATAGATCATCAACAATATTCATATTTTACAAGATGAGAATCAGCATATTCATTCATAATATATAATTATAAATAAAATTAATCAATCCCATATATAGTTTAATTGACATGTTTTACTAATTATTTTCACCTGTTTTATGTAATTAATCCTAGTAATTAGGCCAACTGTGATTAATCATAGGTCAACTAATTATGCCATGCTAATTATGCGAAGCGGCAAAGCAAATAGCGCGACCATGTCATTCCTGACCCCGGCTGACGCGGGAAGACATCTTGGTCACAACTTTTGGAACGGAAAGGACCGCGAGATTTCAATACGCCATCTAGCGGATTCTTATGTACCTAACAATGGCGAAGAAAAGCAGCCCGTTTTACAACATTCAATGGCCGTACCAGTTGAACAATGAATTGACAGTTTACTGGGTCGGTCCATAAATAGACATCCGTTGATGCGGTGAACCGTTGACGATTCACCATTCAAGTATCAGCGTGTGAAGAACACAAACTAGAATGCAGATACAGATAGAATGCGCCTGTCCACGTGCCCTTCGCGTAGGGCACGTGAACAGGCGCGTTCGTGTTTGTGTTGACTTTTCTGCACGCTGATTCTTGAATGGTGATTCTTGAATAGGGCACGTGAACAGGCGCGACTGAGGTCTGATATTGGTCGATATGAATGTCCAAAAGTAAAGACAATTAGAATAGATGTCGAGAATCACACCGTTTTCGGAGAACAAGTGATCAGTCAAGTCGACTGATCGGGAAAATCATGACTAGCGCACTTTGATATACCAACCAAATAAATCGACATGTCAGATAAATCGACGACACAGATATCTAGTGAGCTCGAAACAGACGGCGACACATGTTCAGGTCGCTGCGAGCAGGTGAAAACAACAGACGCGTGAACAATGCGTGTGGTCGCTGGTTATGTTTGGCAGGTGCTCGCTCACGGCTGTTACGTGTTAATGAGCGAGGAAAGCGGTCATTCAAAACAAGGGATCGCTCGTGACAGAGATCGCCCAAAACAGATTTTACTCTGGTAGGAAATTGCCTAAAATGCTGGATTATGGATATATCTCAACCGCCGTGGTCACCGAGGACAAAGTACGTTGTTCTATCGAGCCAACTGGAGGGGTAAATATTTCGCACTAAACAAAGTGCCTAACATTAATATTGTTTGGACATCAAATGCCACTGGCCCGCATACAACACATGTCACAGTCGTTGGATATTTATTGGACATGAATCCTGAGCGGGCACAATAGACACTGTACTCCGCCGACATTCCGCTGTGATGTCATTCCGCTAGTGGGTGATCCTTTGAGAACAGTGCACTAAAATAAAATGGCCGCTACACCCAGGACAACCAAATGATTATCATGTAAAGCCACAATTTATTGGAATTGCAGCCATATCAATATTAATCAACAAGTGACGTGCTTGTGCTTAACAAATTGGCATCAACGACCTTAACTCTAAGTTTGTGCACATTATTTAATTATTCGACTCACACACACACACACACACACACACACACACACACACACACACACACACACACACACACACACACACACACACACACACACACCACACACACACACACACACACACACACACACACACACACACACACACACACACACACACACACACACACATACACACACACACATATATATATATATATATATATATATATATATATATATATATATATATACAGGGGTCCCGCTTTTATGGCCAGGTTGGAGGGTATCCTTTAGAAAGTTGACTCAGGATCAATTACTGGGGTTGTCATAGTGTTATTATGGTTGGGATCACATCCGCGTGAACTTAAAACTAAGATGTGCTTGTGAAAAGGTCCTGACAAAGATTAATACGCCTGTATCATGACAGAGCCTATTTGAGTGCACTAATGTCGTGGCATAACATATTACTTCTGAAGTGAGCATCTGGGTGTACAGTGTCAAATGCTTTCTCAGGTCCTCAGTGATGGCACGACGTGACGTATTACTTCATGCTCCAAATGGCCCAACGTTTCTTCATAATTATTAATCTAAACAGGGCACGTCTGACGCTTAACGTTCGTTCCTAGCGAATATTTTTGTTTTTATGAGGACGTTGGACGAGTATTACATGACTTCGAATAATATATGCAATATATATATATATATATATATATATATATATATATATATATATATATATATATATATATATATATATATATATATATATATATATATATATATATATTATACATACAGTGTATATATATACACATATATATATATATATATACATATTATATATACATTAAAAAAATATATAATATATATATACATATATATTTTATGTATATATATATATTATATGTATATATATATATTTTATATATATATATATATATATATATATATATATATATATATATATATATATATATATATATCATCAACAGAAACAATAACATTTTATTTTTATCTTATATTTTAAGACCATGTTATCACAGGAAAAAGCGCTGACGTTACATCAAAAAGTTTAATTTGTTTCCATTTAAGAACCTGCGTAATGCGCGGTTAAATCGATGAGGTTTGAGACGTGCCGACAGTTTGCAGCTCTATTCGCGGCCGATGTGGTTAGCGCTCTGCTGACCTCGCCATCATATTGACAACAGCTATGTGCAATAAAACAAGATGGCCGCTAAAAGACTTAATGCATTTTTAACAACTGTGAACATACTATCCTGGTACAAGATCCCGAGTTGGATAATTAGATATATAAAGAACAGTTATGTAATATGGGTTGTGAATTTATTAAACAAAAATACTTGTTGCGTTAATATTCATATTTTGGATGTGATAAATATGAAGTTAGCCCGCGTATTTAAAGTAGCCGAAGGTTGGTGTTTCTGCGATGTTGCTGTTCTTAAGTAGTATTGCTGTAATATTGGCGTTAAGGCTTTAAAAGCGTCCACACATCATTATTATCATAGCATGTATATGCGTGTGTACATGTGTGCAGGTGTGTTTTTGGCATAATATCGCCAACCGGATGTACATACACATCCCAGTAAGTCAAAATGTATTGAGGACATGTGCCGATCATTTACATTCTATTATAAGCTATATTTTTAATCTCTCGTTTTCCCACGGTCCCATGATATGGAAATGTTCTTGTATTGTGCGGGTGCCCCCCCCCCAAGAAACAGCCAGTGAAAGCTATGAATGATCTGCGTCCAGTTGCTCTAACATCATGTATAATGCGGGACTTTATACTCATACATGTCCAATAGCAAGTAACCGCTTTTATTGATTGTTTGCAGTTTACCTACCGAAATAACATAAATGTTGATGATGCTATTTTACATGTTTTAAACAACGGTTACTCCCATTTGGTAAAAACTGGCATATGTATCCGCCTAATGTGTTATTATTTCTTCAGCGCTTTTAATACAATTCAGCCTCATCTGCCTTCATAGAAACTGTTAAATCGGACGTCATATGGACCAATACAGGAACTGCACAGGGGACAGTTTTGTCGCCATTTTTGTTTTCTCTTTATACGGCAGATTGTCGAACCTCGCATGGTGATTGTATCATTACCAATATGCTGATGACACGGGATTGACAGGACTAATAACGTACAATGATGACACTCACTTCCGACAGGAGATTGACAGCTTTCTTCAGTGTTGCGACCAGAACTACTTGGAATTGAATGTTTGTAAGATAGGAAATCCTGAATGATTTTAGAAGAAACATAAATGTGCCTGATTGTATTGTTATCAAAGGAATTGAGGTCGAACATGGGGAGACATACATATAGGCGGTCGTCTTTGATAATGGTTTAAGCTGGAAAGAAGATACCAATACAATTGTCAAAAGGCACACACTGCATTATACATTTTAGGAAATTAAGATCGTATGACATAAGTCTTAATATTTTACAAATGATTTTTTATTTGTACCATCTGAAGTGTGTTTACCATTTTAGAGTGTCAATGATTAGACCAACACGATATGCTGGTTCAGTTGTGCCTTCAGCAATCAAACAGTTTTAAATGACGATAGGTAGAAATATATATGACAATTAACGAATGGATGAGGGTGTATGGGGATGATTTTAATTATTTATATTAATATTTGTGTGTGATCTTAATGTTTCAGTAATGTTTTTAAAGTTTATGTCTTTGTTTGAGTGTGATTTTTATTTCGTTTAATTTTTAATTTGTGTGTGTGTGTGTGTGTGTGTGTGTGTGTGTGTGTGTGTGTGTGTGTGTGTGTTATACTTGCCTTTGCACGTTTATACAAGCACACAAGCAGAACTGTAATGTTCCTGCGGGGATTAATAACGTATTCTGATCTTATCTGTCTACTTATGCTCTGGCAATAAGGCCAATTGCCGCGCTTATTGTCAGAGTTGCTCTGCGGATATCATTTCCCGCAAAGATCGTCTAATTGAGTCAATAAAGTATATCAGAGCATCATATTTATGAGAATGAATTACTATGTCGACGTGCGTTCGCTGAATATATCGCCAGCCGGACGTGCATGCATGTCCCCATACATTAACTTCTAACCTGGCAATAAGGACGACTTCAACGCTTATTGCTAGAGCTGCACTGGCAATAGTCAGGGGGCATAATACATGAATCAAAATAACTGGACATGTGATGGGTGTTTACGGGGATAAAAACAGCGAGGTATTACATGATTTATTTCTACAGTAGCAGTCCTGCACAATTGTGGAACATGATTCGTATAATTTCATTGGAAATATTCAATTAAATGTATGTTAAATGATAACGCCTTAACCAAGGTGGCATTCCTATAAAATGTAAAATGTGACGTATTCACACTAAGTCTAGTGACACTGAGAGTATACTGTCGAACAAACTAATAAAGTGACGTATGCCAAGCCCGAACAGAGGCCGGGGCAGTGGTGCCGAGTTGAATGCAACAAGTCGGTCTTAGTTCACCCCATTTGACAGCCAGCGGCGCTCTGCCATAAATAAAGCATACCTGTCAGTGCAGCGGAGTGCAGCGGAACCGCTGGCTGTCAGACGGGGTGAATAGAGCTTGTCGCAATTGAGCCGTAGGTCTAAATATAGACTGTGCGGCTGCCCCTGCGCGGCGGCTATCTTAAGAGTCGGACAAACTATCGGTCGGACTACGTGTACGAACATACAAAAGCTGCGAGTGTTTCATGTTATACGAATACGAATACGAATACATTTATTTCAGGTAAAAACCCATATACAATCGGTACATACATTAGAACATCTAAGTAGCCTAATTAAAGATCCAATATGTTAAAAAAAATAAAAAATGAATAGATAAAAAAAAAGGTTATAAGTTAGATAAATGTAAAATTGTAGAAAAACAGATAAAATAATGAGCAATATACAGGATGTGATTGTAAAATAAATATGCAATTAATTCATACAAATAAACACCTTTTGAAAAGTTAGTTATATAAACAACTTACTGACTTTAAAATATATATATAATAAATAATAATAAAGTTATATGCGAGACATGATGACTATCTTACAGATTTACTGTGTACAATGAATTGATTTATATATTGCGTATGAAATACGATGGTAACTACAAAACACTGTTGCTATGGTGTGTGCCGTAGTGATTCACGTTATGGCCATCGGGAACACATGAAAGGTTTGACGTTCATGCCTTTTCTAGTACCTGGGACGTCTTCTTCACATAAAATAACTGATGGATTAGCGTAGCTGCAGGCCATTTTGGCTGTAGCCGCACACTGTTTGTCCGACTGACTACCCGGATGTAACATCTATGAATATTCATGATGGCGCGTGACGTCATTCGCGACAAGCGCTATTAAAACCGACTTCGATAAATTATTGGCCTACTCGGGTTACTCGCATAACCCTAACGTGGCATCCGGTTTATGCATAATGGCAATTTACACTGCGCACGCAGTACAACGAGAGTAATAAAACTGAACGGCGATCACGGAGATAAACCCCTTGTGTAAATAAATTAAATAAAGTAATCAGTTGTTCAGTGTGTAAATTGTGATGTTCGTCTTCTTATTGATCTTAAATTATAATACGTAGAATGTCAGTGGTGACTTTAATATAATGTAACGTAACGTAACGTAACGTAGCGTAGCGTAGCGTAGCGTAGCGTAGCGTAACGTAACGTAACGTAACGTAACGTAACGTAACGTAACGTAGCGTAGCGTAGCGTCGCGTCGCGTCGCGTCGCGTCGCGTAGCGTCGCGTAGCGTCGCGTCGCGTCGCGTCGCGTCGCGTCGCGTCGCGTCGCGTCGCGTCGCGTCGCGTCGCGTCGCGTCGCGTCGCGTCGCGTCGCGTCGCGTCGCGTCGCGTCGCGTCGCGTCGCGTCGCGTCGCGTCGCGTAACGTAACGTAACGTAACGTAACGTAACGTAACGTAACGTAACGTAACGTAACGTAACGTAACGTAACGTAACGTAACGTAACGTAACGTAACGTAACGTAACGTAACGTAACGTAACGTAACGTAACGTAACGTAACGTAACGTAACGTAACGTAACGTAACGTAACGTAACGTAACGTAACGTAACGTAACGTAACGTAACGTAACGTAACGTAACGTAACGTAACGTAACGTAACGTAACGTAACGTAACGTAACGTAACGTAACGTAACGTAACGTAACGTAACGTAACGTAACGTAACGTAACGTAACGTAACGTAACGTAACGTAACGTAACGTAACGTAACGTAACGTAACGTAACGTAACGTAACGTAACGTAACGTAACGTAACGTAACGTAACGTAACGTAACGTAACGTAACGTAACGTAACGTAACGTAACGTAACGTAACGTAACGTAACGTAACGTAACGTAACGTAACGTAACGTAACGTAACGTAACGTAACGTAACGTAACGTAACGTAACGTAACGTAACGTAACGTAACGTAACGTAACGTAACGTAACGTAATGTAATAAATGCATGTTTAAACGATTGTGTCATGTAATGTTTGGTTAATTTCTTGTGTAGTAGGCGCATATGTTCCCTTTTGGCTGTCACTGCTAATTACTTCAGTTACTCGAGTGAATCCTCTCCAAACCGCGATTGCCCCGGGTAGCGGCCTTGAAGATTCACATTGTTTATCTACGCCAAGAATGGTCACGAGAGCAAGTGATCATAGATGTTCGATTAGTACTAGTATAACTCATGTAGCCCAATTGAAGTTGGCCTAAGATGTAACCATTATTCACGAGACAGAGGAATGCCCGAGATGTTTCAAGATAAATGTTCGAGTCAGGGGTGCCATTTTGAAATGCTTCTGGGAATTTGCACCTTTTTATGCAAGCCATAAAAGCACTACCGCTTTGACCGACGAGTATCGGCCCGGTCTCGCCTGGTAGCTCACTTTGATATTGTCGATGTTCGACGTAGCGTTGATGTCATAGAGGTCTACGTCACGCTTCGGCCGAATTTCCACAAAACGCTTATCGCGCATGCATCTGGGACCACCACACCGGTATGTTGTGGAAGCACTAGCCTGTATTGGCAACCAATGTCTCAGGGGCAGGAATGATCAGCACAATTATATTACAAGACGAAGACAAATTTAGGCAACTAGGAAACTGAGTAGAGTAGCCGTGTCGATATAATCAACACACGCAAACAGAACAATGGTAGGTCATTAGAAAAAAAATTAAATACGTCCAATGTGATTTATATTATACTACAAGATGGAGTTTATTATGCAGTTTACAAAACTTTTTAATTTTTTAACTTTTCGTGCTCAGAAAAAGGGCAATTTTTAGTGTTGAATTCTGTCCATTTCTTGTGACCAGGAAGCTGGAGCACTATGTTTGAGTATATAGGAAAATGGTACTATAATTGCTTCTACTGAAGATATTGTGGTGAAATAAAAAGTTATGTAATATAGAAAAACATGTGAACATGACTTGACCGTGACCTAATTAGTCGACCTTCACTGCATATTTGACCGTTTTCAGAATAACAAAGGACTCGAATGGGTTCGAAATGCACATGATCTATTTCGCTGTATGTCTTTGCGCCTTCAACATCAGATACACATGGACAATGTCCATAACACGTCTGCGTTGCCGACGAGTGGCTACGACGTGGGACTTGGGGCCAGATGGTTGGGCCACCGGAGTTGAATGATTGACAAGCAGAATCATTGTGGAATATAACTAAGTCTAAGAGGTAAAGGCAGCGTCTGCGAAGGAGTTGTTGATGGACTAGGTTTTTAGTAATCACACGAAACGTTGGCTTATGTATCCTCGGCGCATCCCTCACTAGCATTAACTGTAGAAACAGCGGAGATAATTATCTTGTGCAGATCCAGTGAATGTGACGGCGTTATATATAGGCCAATATCATTTAATGTGTCAAAGCAATTATAATGATAGACTTGTTGTGTAGTTTCATTGTTGCTTTGTGACCACGGATATTGTGATTAAAGTCACGAACATTCTGCAAGATTCATAGTTCTGTTGTAATCGAGAATGTTAAGCTATTTCGTATTATAGAGCAATATTATTAGATCAGTGGAACAATATAATATTGAAGTGTGGATGTGTGCGTGTATGTGCGTGTGTGCGTGCGTGCGTGCGGATCCTTACTATCTCTCTTACTGTCCTCTCCTTCACATACACATTCATTCATAGGTATGCCTTACATGCCCATTTAGATAACCACTCACATTGGGCGTACCATTTGTATTAAAGATTTCGTATTGACAAACTTAAAAGCAAATTGATGTACTTAAGGCAAATGTATAACAAAAGGAAAAGACAAATAATCGAAATATGTTAGAGTTATTATTGCTTCAAAACAAATGAAAAATAAACATGTAAATGTTAACAAAGAAAACGATATCTGGCAATGTAACAATATTACAGATAGAGAATATCAAATGGTGGAACATTCCAGTGGAACAATGTGGATCTATTCACAGAGGCCACCGTCTACGCTGTCGTATAACGCGTTTAAATTGTCTTTACTCTGTTGATACACGCCGTGAATCAAATGTATGTAAAAGGAAGCAGTGACTGTATATACATATATACACACAGGCACCAACGTTTTGCTATGTCACCCAAATATTCATATTTTAAAACCACTATTGTGAGAAGTAAACCCAAATCATTGGCATTTCACAGAAGGCCAACAGTTCGAATACTTTGTACAAGCTTGTTTGCCTCCATGAATATGAAAGAATCTAGTTGTTATAATTATTAGATCAAACATTGCCAAACAAACCATTTATGTTATATGTGTTAGTTAACGTTTACAAAATTGCCCCTTAACAAGAAGGTACTACTTTTGACCGTATCGCACGCACGCACGCACGCACGCACGCTCGCACACACACACGCACACTCAAACAACCGTATATATAAATATTATATATTATATATATATATATATATATATATATATATATATATATATATATATATATATATATATAATGATACAAATATGATATGTTGAATCCAGGCAACTCTTTCAAAAACCTTAAAAGTAATGTTGCGTAAGAACTGCAACATTGCCAACATTCGTCAAGTTTAAAATATGGTGGCTCTCTTCACGTTGACCATATACATCGTCGTTATGAAATTCGACGCTACTAGGAGTTGTTTAAATAAATGCACAACGCATATTGCATAACTGTTATCGTTCTCCAGCATTGGAACATGCACGAGGGTAGTGTGTTCCTATTGTCAAAATAATGTTAAGACATCAGAATAAGTTAATATAAAGAAATACACTATGTAAACACAGGCAGTACAGAGAATCTGGAAGCACAACCGAACTCCTTGCATAAGACACAAGACAAAACAAAACAGGGTCAGACAAACCAATATATGAAAATATGACACGCCGGCAGGTATCTTGTTAGAGGTAATAATATACCACCACCAATACATTAAGTGTCCTGTCGAAGCAGTCAGCAGTAGGGTACCTTCACATTTGTTGGCAAGCATTTCATATTTGCATAAGATTAATAACGCAAACATTGGTATTTCAGTGACAAAATTCAGTGCATACGAAACACATTAGACAGTGAAACAGGCAAGGGAATCGACACACGCCGATGCAGCATTATATCCAGCTAGATGTAAAACACGTCTCCACTAATGCATTAATGCGGTTATCTGACCTATCGAAGCAGTCAGGAAACCAAGTGGTGTGTCTTTAAATTCTGGTCGCAATCATGTCATAATTGAGCGGACATCATGTCATTCCAAATCTCGCGTCCGTGTAACTTGGAGGATTGTCGACATCCACCATGCGGAAGTCGAACTGTGTCGAACTGTTGCAGCAACGTCGTAATGAACAAGCCATCTTGGCGAGTGTTTCTCCCATACACATCCGATATCCTGGAATAGTAATTGAAGTATAATATACTAACTAGTTCAGAATGAACGAAAATGATAAATGTGGTCACATCCTGGTGAACCTGTATAAAACAAATTATTTTATTTTTACTGCAAAATGCCATATATAAGTATAATAGTCATCTGATGAATTGTGCTCACACCGAACGAAACTTTACGAGTTATTGTATAAGAAACCCTTAGTAGTGTCAGTGATGTCGTGGCATCGTTTATATATGCTACTGGTCTGCTGAAAGGTCTTTTGCAATGATTACTATATTTATTGTCGCTTCTCACGGAATAAGTACCCTTACAAAACACATACATCGCCGTAAGCTATCTGAAACGCCTCACGGGCACCTCGAACACATAATATTCTTAGATTACACACCGACGCCGAAAGACATGAAAGCAGCCGGGATGGTCTTTTTCAACTTGTTGTTCTCATCCAGCCAACGGTCAGGGTTAAAGGCGAACGGGTCTGTCCAGCAGACCGGGTCCATGTGAGTCTCGTAGAGATTGGAAATGACCAATGTGTCTTTGGGCAGATGGTAGCCCCTCAAAGTCACCGGCTCGGAGGTCACGTGTGTAATGGCCTATGCGGCTGAAATATTTTGAATATCAGTTTATTGCCGTGACTATATTATATCTATTTTTGTCGCCAGAGCCCTGTATGTTTAGAGTAACAGCATACCCCTGTAATTATTTTAGCTATTCTGTCACTTCAAGACATAGAAACGCGTCAATGCTGCACTGCAATTTATTCGTCTTTCCCTTTTTTACGAATTGATCGTATCCAATTTAAATTTATTTTGTTATTTACAAACCCCAAAGTCGGGCCTGTAGCGTTAACATTTCGCTGCTGCCTGGGATAGCCTCGGGTCTCAGGTGGTTGCCTCGAAGCAGCCCAGCGGCAGTGATAGCTTGTGATATTTGATCTGTTGAAAGGGATGTTTTGGCTACCAAGGCTCAAACATGTTGTTGAGAGTTCTGCCCTACCACTAAAGTAACATTCGAAACGAGAGGCTAATGTTTCATACCCATCCTTCCTATGCCTTTATTGATAATGATTATACTTTGGAGGAGACATGGAACAATATGTAATGATATAAAAGTACTTGCAATGTATCGATCAATACTTACCAATACTTCCGAGACGATGTATTTCAAGAATGACAGCCTCCACGTATGGGAGTGTTCCTGTATCCTTCATACACGGCCGCCTGTCTTGACCGATTACCTGGGCAGGTACAATAATTCACATGCTACATTCATTGATAATACGGAGTAAACATGTGACCTTTTCATGATCTGTTTTGTTTATTCTTCGGCATAGTCTAGGTTTTACAAAAATACCTTCATTTCCAGTTATTTACTATTAGTGTTACCAAGATAATAGTATATCTGATATGTTTCTGTATGGTTGATTTTTATATGCGTGATACTTGTCACGTTTCCTTTGTAATATTCTATTTTTACCTCTGATGTCAACCAAAATTAGTATTATTTGTTTATATAACACTAAATCGATAACCCAGACGACGCAAGCTTTACAATATTTTACGGGGTCACATTTTTCCTGGCAGCAGAACTTAGTTCACATCATTTAGGGACATTATTGGCCCCATTCTTCACACATCATATTTTCAAATTTAACACCGAGCATTACCAATAAACCAACAATTGTATTATGGTGAAATGTCGACATTACCTAAGCCAGTATATATTCGTACCTCTGCGATTTCCTCTCTACACTTTGTCTGTATCTCCGGGTGACATATCATATAGAGAAAGGCCCAAAGTAGCGCTGTGCTCGTTGTCTCGGTACCCGCGAAGAACAGGTCAACGATTAGTTGGAACAAGTTCTCATCTGTAACATACAGTACTTAGTGTTAGACTCATTATGATCGGTCACGCACGGCCGCACACTCACACGCCCGCACACTCACACGCCCGCACGCTCGCACGGACGCCAACTCGTTTGCCCGCTGACTCTCGCTTTGTATCCATCAGTGTTTGTTTGAACGATATCGCGCCAACAGCCCTGCAGCAGATCGCCATGCGTTTGAAAGCCAGGGCTGACCTCGAAAAATGGCGTCTGATCGCCATAAACAAAACCAAGTGAAGCCACCTACACAACAGAAGCTGTAGAAGCGGTCGTAGGAGCGGAAACATAATAATAATAATGCTATTCGCCAGTATTCTGTTATTGTGGTGTGTCCCCATGACATCTTTCCCTAATAGGGCCTGTAAATGGGTCACGATACATGGCGATACTTGGCGACTGGAGCTGATTGGGGAATGGACACAAGAATAATATTCTAACGATGGATGACGTACAGTTGTAGCTTCCTACTGATGAATACTAGGAAAATCACGCCTTAAATATCTTGTGTTATGCTTTTCTTATCTTAAATGTCCAATTTAATATTGAGTTTACCACACTATCATAGACATATAGCTATTTACGTAGTGCAGATAATAAACACAATTTTAGGCATGTGTGTCTTTTACGGGGATTTGCATTTTACATTGCTGTACGTTGTCACTTATATCTGACAAGTTGTCTAAATGAACATAATCATAACACATGTATACGTTTGCCCGAAACAGGTTGTACTGCGCGAAAAATGGCACGTACTGTTCATTATTAGTAAAGATCGCCAAACACAAGTATTGCCGCTAATGCCATGGCAACCACCATAATAATCGATTAACATAACTTCGGACAACATAACTGAAACACGCTATTTGGGAACAGTTCGATTATTACAAACAAAAACAAAACAAATTCCTATATGTTAACATGGAGAATATGGATTTCAGCCCCCAACTTCGTTTTCGCGCGCGAGACTTACACGCCCTATATGTCAATATTGTGGCGAATAAATCACTCCATTGTAGCACACAGGCGTAGTTCCTTGGCGTGGTGATAGCGTCATCCACACCTACGAGACGCGGTCGCGCTTACATTTTTCCGGCGTTATAAACGTTTCGATTGACGTTTCTGCGCATGCGCAATAAATGTAAAATCATCAATGTGCAGCAAAAGCACAAAGCATTTGTGGCATAAATATCATGGGTTGTTCATTAGGATGTATATAACCTTTCAGCGAAGTTATTTGTCGCAAATTAACACGAGGCAAACAAGTTTTGAGGCATATTTTGATAGCAAGCGTAAATCATGTGAGTGTAGTGCGCCATAATCCGTGACAGTGATTGATAAAAAAACGTAATATTGTATTGCATTGAACGGCATTTTAAGAAACTCTTCACAGTAATCATCACAGGAGAGTTAACGAAAAGCCCGTGGTAGTTATGCAAAAAATCCTTTGTCATTTCGCTGGACATTGATGATTTTACAGTTATTGCGTATGCGCAGAAACGTCAATCGGAACGGTTTTAACGACCGGAATGTAAGCGCGACAACGTGCTAACACCTAGGCTGATGAAATACACGGCCCGTGACCGCTACTCATTGTAAAAAGTGATTTACTGTGGTGGGCGTACCCCGTTCCGCTGCAGCAGCCTGCTTGCAGGAGCTTGTCGACGACACTAATGATATGCCTACAGCCGCAAGGCGTATTGCCGTGCAAAAGTGAGTGCAGCCCACAGAGTTAGATCATTAATCTTTCCCCTATAGACTGGCGTGTTCTATTTATTATCTATGGTGCAGGCACGGGCGTCGATCGGTGGGGGACGAGGGGGGGGGGACGCGTCCCTACTTTTCAGCCTGGGGACAGCATAGGAAATGCCCTCCATTTTTCAGTAAAAAACAAAAACATTTACAGGCATATAGCAAGACTGATCACTCCTCTCTCATAAAATAAGCCCTACATCGGTCTAGTAGTAAAACTAATATACCAGTTCAGATATAAACTTCCGACTACCCAGTGGAAAATCAATAGATAACTAATTGTTTGTTGGGCCGGAGCGCGCAACTTGATCTTAGTCCAGTAAATATTCGTCATGTCTGGCTCTATCATTTTGCACCTGTGTGTTGATATATTAATAGGCACTAGCCATCAAGCACATTATATATGATTAATATTTTTGTTTGCCCTGTCACCCTTTGGATTACAGCCTGGTCGGATACCTATCGCCTACGGCGGAACCAGCTGATTCCTACACTTTATGTAATTTGATCCCATTTGAGTGATGACAAATTTCTTTGCCAAAAGGTGAGTTTGGATAGTCCAACACAGGCACCCATATGTAACCTCTGCATCTTATGCGGTCCACAGTGTACCCTCAAATTTGTTGTTGTGTGTGTGATTGAGGCGGGCCATGGCCCCTGTTCAAATACATGTAGCCAACATAACTATTTTAAATAGCATAACATAAAGGCTTTTGTTAATCTTAGAATTAGCACCAGACCAACAATAAATTGTGTTTTATATTTATTAACAATATATATGTATTTTTATATAAATAAACTTTCATTCATTCATTCATTTCAGGTCATATATATATATATATATATATATATATATATATATATATATATATATATATATATATATATATATAAGTATGTTTATATATTTATATTATTGTCCAATAATCTACATATATTATGTATATATATATATATATATATATATATATATATATATATATAATATACACACACACATATATGTATATATAAATTGGTCCCCCCACTTCCCCCCGTCATTTCACGAAACGTCATAGTGAAGCACTCAACATCGCTTGCTGATGTTTGGGTTTCAATCAACTGGAGCGCACTTTCTCGACCTATTCAATATTCGTCATGAACCCGACGAGCGTTTGGAGGATCTTTTCCAACGCCTCGCCGCCTTTTTTGAAAAGAATCTCCTCACTATTCGGTGTGGCTTCACGCATCATTGGGTAGCATTCCGCTACTTGTTAAACAAAGATACGGTGTTGAGTTACGCAACCGTTCTTTGGCCTCCTTAAATCAGAGATATCCCAAGCATTGGCATCCCTTCAAGATATGCGTATTGGGGATGGTTTCAAGTACAACCACAAAGTTGTCACATCCAATAGACGCAATAGCGCTTTACTTACAATTATAACTACGAAACGCTCGCTGACTGTGGACACGTGCGTTTAAGTGAAATGCGATTAATAGGCAATTACCAGAATCAAACGTTGTTATTTAATGAATGTCAAACATAATTTCACTCTTACGTGTCAACGCCTCGTTTTCTTCTTCGTCTTGTTCCGCCTTTATGTAGATATCTATGAAATCCCGAATGTTGTGTTCGTCAAACGTTTCTCTGTGTTCAGCCGTTTTCTTTCGCACGAACTTCTTTATATCATGGTCGATTGCGGCTACCTTCCTCATTATTGGCTAAACATGAAACATACGTAGATATATCATAATAGTTTGCGATTATAATGGCAAAGATAATCAATGTTGTATGTCTGATCAACCGATTTTCAGCCATCACGAATATGATTGATACACATCTAACGCACAGCAAACAAGTTAGAGAGTGTGAGAGGAAGGGAGGCAGGGAGGCAGGGAGGCAGGGAGGCAGGGAGGCAGGGAGGCAGGGAGGCAGGGAGGCAGGGAGGCAGGGAGGCAGGGAGGCAGGAGGCAGGGAGGCAGGGAGGCAGGGAGGCAGGGAGGCAGGGAGGCAGGGAGGCAGGGAGGCAGGGAGGCAGGAGGCAGGGAGGCAGGGAGGCAGGGAGAATAGTTGGGAGTTGTGAGGCGAGTAATAGACAGCTAGACGGGGGGGGGGGGGGGGGGGCGGGGGGGGGGAGGGGGAGAATTAAAACATGGTTACACGCACAGAGAACCAAACACGCAATACATTCATTCATACGGTCCAAAAATGGGTTCGTACTAAAACATAATTTATTGAGTTTGCGCATTGTATGTAGCAGCCCAGCCGAATGTTGACCCGGCGTTGACCTCAACACGATCTATTCAGCCACGCTCGCAACTGATTGTCCTTCTTCTAGCTCTACGCTAAGAAGGCTGTCGACCCGATTCCGCCTGTCATGCGACGCAGCCTCTTGTCCTCAAGCGACCGCCCGTCTCACCGCTCGACCCGCCCATGTCCTATGCTGATGTTGACCCGACTGCCCGACGTGCGACGCAACCCTTTGTCCTTAGCCAATCCTCCGTTTTCCCGCTGCCGCCTCTCTGATTCACAGCCAATGACCGCCCGTCTTCCTGCTACCACTAGGTGTCAATTATCACCCACTGTTCAACGCATGACACCAGTTGTAAGGGGTTCGAAGTTTTGAACACCAAACTTAATTGTGACAACGCCGGCACAATTAAATGACCGGTCGCTGTCCACGTCCACTGTCCACGTCCATTGCCCAGCTGCGTCGATCAGCCACGGGCCGGCTTTAAACATGGAATGGACTAATTGTACTATGAACTTATGATAGTAAACTGATAGTACTGTGAACTAACACTCACACTAATTGTACGTTGAACTTACACTAAATGCCAGAGCAATTACTCCTGGTATCCAATTCAAAGGCATCAGTTTCATCCCAATTTGGTCCAATGTGAACGTCACACCATGGAGTAGATCTGTAGATGTTTGAATTCTTCGTCATCGTAATCATACCTTCAACATGAAATGAAGATTAGGTTAAGTATAGCATGTTTTATATGTATCGAGCTGACAGTTTGCATACGATCTAGCGAGTCCCTCGGGATGGGTGGAAGATTGATACATTTTTGACAATTTTTCCGGGGGAAGGTGAAGAACTTGGAAGGCTCAACATTTCATAAGGTTGTGGTTTATGCGTGGATTATGTGTCATGTTATCAAATTATTGCGTCACGTCGTAACAGCGTGACGTAAGTATAGGACACACTGAAACAAGATAACGCTATTTAAGAGTGGACATAACTCAACTTCACAAGTCACAAGTGGGAGGAAAGATCCGGCAAATGTGGAAAAGGATTGTGAAATTATCACCAGAGGTGCCACAACAACCATACACGAATAGAGGGTAGGTACAGGTACAACATATCTACTCATGATGGGGGATAGAATCTCGGGCATCACATTTTAAAACGTTTCAGACGGGGCGACTGTGTTTTCTCCCAAGTAACTCTCGGCTAGTGTGTGTGTGTGTGTGTGTGTGTGTGTGTGTGTGTGTGTGTGTGTGTGTGTGTGTGTGTGTGTGCGCGCTGGCGTGTATGTGTGCGTGCGTGCGTGTGTGTGTGTCTGTGGTGTAATATACGTCTGCATGTTAAGTAAAAAAATGACCCTTACCTTTCACCAAACACCATTGAACATATCATGTTGGAGACAGCGTTTTCAACGAGCATTTTTGGGTCAAAAGGCTCTCCTCCCTTTGAATTGATCTCTGCAACAAAGAAGTCCAGTTCCTCTTTGATTTTCTCCTCCAAAGAAGATTTGCCCACGCCGAAGTCTTTCAGGGTTCTCAGTGTGAATCGCTTTAGTAACTTCCAGTTCTTGCCATGTCCAGCAATGATTCCTGTACGAGAGAGGTTAGCGTATTTCCAGGTGTAGTACATTGGTAAACGTAAGAGTATCTTTTTTTTCGCAACGCAACATGTACAATAACAAACATAAGCATAATAATAAATTGTCAGCATGTTGCACTGCAACGCTGTCACTTGGCTAAAGGCCGTCTTCCAGTGATACCAGCATCATTAATAAAATAGCCATAATTACGATAGATATACAATACACATTTGTAGTATTACAACACAATACAACAGGAGAATTATGAAAGTAACATTACACATATTGTTAGCCATCATCAAGACTGTACTAATAAAATGTATATATAAAGTATGCAGTTTGTCACTGTTTCTGGTGATGTCTGAGATGCTTGAACCAATTACAATATAAATTAGTATAAATATGTTCTTTTATGTACAAAGCAGGAATAAGATTGGATGAATCCCAACAAGATTTAGCATGACTTGGGCGAGCTATAACTATGAAATAAAACACTATGATAAGTAGCAACTTAATTGCATTCTTGACATCTAGGGTTTAATCATATTACTTGACTTTTGTAAATGTCTAAGTAGAAAACACGTAACATTTGTTTAAACTTCGACCGGATCACCTCCTGTCCCGTCAACACGACCATGTGTCCGCGCGGTCCGAAACGCAGGTGAACTATTTCGCCGTATTTTTTCGCTAGTTCCGTGAACGTTAGATGAATTTGGTCGTTGTTCCAGAAGACATCAGCGTTGCCGATGAGCGGCCACGACTTGGGACCCGGCGGCCAGTGGACGGGCGAACCGGGAGGACTCAGCAGCCAGAGTCCGCAGAGAAAGACAACGAGGAACAACAGCAGCGTCGAAGTGTCGACGATTTCAATCCAGGCGAATGGAGACATCACGACGACAAAATATTCACACACAAAACACAAATAAACACCCGTCAATGCAGCGGAGTGGAACCATTGACTCATCTACGCCTGCCCTAGTATCTAGACAGGTGAACTCCCGATCAATGTCAAAATTACTGCTGGGGTCACGCGAGCCACTTAACAAGTGGGCTACGAGGCGGGGTCACCAACCCATAAATATACACCCGTCAGTGCGGCAGAGGTGTATTATTGTGTAGCAACTGAGCATATCCTAAAACTGGGCTACGCGTGACCCCTTTTGGGAGTTCAATACATTTCTGTCCACTGAAAATTCTTCTAGAATGTTCACCTAAAATCATCACTTTAAAACAATGCATCTGTGGTTGTCTGCTTAAGGCAGTTTGCTTTTCTGCATTGTTCTGTTTCAAGCAATACTTCTGCTTGGCAAATTGAAGCAGTGAACTGGGACTTATTTCTGGGTCGGCCCCGCCTCGTAGCCTACTTTTCACGTGTCTAGATACTAGGGCAGGCGTAGATGAGCCAATGGTTTCACTCCGCTGCATTGACGGGTATCTATTTATGAGTCGGCCCCACTGCACGTTGCCCACTTTGAGCTGTGTCAGTCCGCGAAGTTCACATCGTGCTACTTGAAAACTGTAAAACGGGCAACGCTTGGTGTGTCTTTCGTTGTCGTTTTGGGTGTGAGTATTCTTTGGTCGTGATGTCTCCATTCGCCTGGATTGAAATCATCGACACTTCGACGCTGCTGTTGTTCCTCGTTGTCTTTCTCTGCGGACTCTGGCTGCTGAGTCCTCCCGGTTCGCCCGTCCACTGGCCGCCGGGTCCCAAGTCGTGGCCGCTCATCGGCAACGCTAACCTCTTCTGGAACAACGACCAATTGCATCTGACGTTCACGGAACTAGCGAAGAAATACGGCGAAATAGTTCACCTACGAATAGGACAGGGAGGACATGTGATCTTGTTGACGGGGCAGGACGTGATCCGTGAGGCGTTTGTCAACAAGGGAGAATCCTTCGGCAACAGGCCCACTTTCCACCCGATTGTGAAGTACACAAGCAAAGGCCTAGGTAAGTTTGCACTGTAAACATTTCGGGTTGAATACGAATTGAGTGAGGGATAGGGAATGAAGCGATGAGAGAGAATTTTGAGAGGGGGGAAGGGGTAACGAATTGAAGTAGAGGAAGAGGGCGGTGTGGCGCGAGAGGGTTGGGGGGATTGAACTATTTCCCAAGACACAGAAGTAATATATGTTTACCAATGTACTACACCTAGAAATATGATAACCTCTCTCTTACAGGAATCATTTCTGGACAGGGCAAGAACTGGAAGTTATTGAAACGATTTACACTGAGAACCCTGAAAGACTTCGGCGTGGGCAAATCTTCTTTGGAGGAGAAAATCAAAGAGGAACTGGACTTTGTTGCTGCAGAAATCAACTCAAAGGGAGGAGAGCCTTTTGACCCCAAAATGCTCATTGAAAACGCTGTCTCCAACATTATGTGTTCAATGGTGTTTGGTGAAAGGTTAGGGTCATTTTTATACT
>OZ024856.1:53148834-53151334 GCA_964017155.1 Oasisia sp. SBJ-2009 | reverse complement strand
CCTGCCTGCCTGCCTGCCTGCCTGCCTGCCTGCCTGCCTGCCTGCCTGCCTCCCTGCCTCCCTGCCTCCCTGCCTCCCTGCCTCCCTGCCTCCCTGCCTCCCTTCCTCTCACACTCTCTAACTTGTTTGCTGTGCGTTAGATTTGTATCAATCATATTCGTGAGGGTTGTAAATCGGTTGATCAGACCTACTACATTGTTTAGCTTTGCCATCATAATCGCAAACTATTATGATATATCTAAGTATGTTTCATGTTTAGCCAACAATGAGGAAGATAGTCGATTTCGACCGTGATATAAAGGAGTTCGTGCGAAAGAAAACGGCTGAACACAGAGAAACGTTTGACGAACACAACATTCGGGATTTCATAGATATCTACATAAAGGCGGAACAAGACGAAGAAGAAAACGAGGCGTTGACACGTAAGAATGAAATGACATTGGACATTGATTAAATAACATCTGCTTCTAGCAATTGCCTATTAATCGCTATATACAGTAATCTTCATAATGTTTCTAATGGTCATAAAATGCATTGCTGCTTACTACTAAACAACCCACATGTAACCGATTATATAGTGTATTATATTATATATTAAACTACACATTAATGTTCCTCAAACTGTTACTAAAATGTTAAAGGAATTTGTTATCATTAATTTGACACATAGCATTATTATTATTATTATTATTATTATTATTATTATTATTATTATTATTATTATTATTATTATTATTATTATTATTATTATTATTATTATTATTATTATTATTATTATTATTATTATTATTATTATTATTATTATTATTATTATTATTATTATTATTATTATTATTATTATTATTATTATTATTATTATTATTATTATTATTATTATTATTATTATTATCATTATCATTATCATTATCATTATCATTATCATTATCATTATCATTATCATTATCAGTATCATTATCATTATCATTATCATTATCATTATCATTATCATTATCATTATCATTATCATTATCATTATCATTATCATTATCATTATCATTATCATTATCATTATCATTATCATTATCATTATCATTATCATTATCTTTTCCGCAGTCGCAGCTGCCAGCTTGCGCGAATATCTCGTTCCTACGACCGCTTCTACAGCTTCTGTTGTGTAGCTGGCGTCACTTGGTTTGTCTATGGCGATCAGACGCTGCTACTTTTCTGGGTCAACCCTGGTTTTCAAACGCATGCCGATCTGCTGCAGGGCTGTTGGCGCGATCTCGTTCAAACAAACACTGATGGATACAAAGCGAGAGTCAGCGGGCAAACGAGTTGGCGTCCGTGCGAGCGTGCGGGCGTGTGAATGTGCGGCCGTGCGTGACCGATCATAATGAGTCTAACACAAAGTACTGCATGTTACAGATGAGAACTTGTTCCAACTAATCGTTGACCTGTTCTTCGCGGGTACCGAGACAACGAGCACAGCGCTACTTTGGGCCTTTCTCTATATGATATGTCACCCGGACATACAGACAAAGTGTAGAGAGGAAATCGCAGAGGTACGAATATATACTGGCGGCTTAGGTAATGTCGACATTTTACCATAATAGAAATATTGGTTTATTGGTAATGCTCGTTGATAAATTGTGAAAGTATGACGTGTGAAGACTGGGACTTTTATGTCCCTGAGATTTTCAAAATGCTGTGAACTAAGTTTTGCTAACAGGTAAAAATGTGACCCCGTCAAATATTGTAAAGCTTGCGTCGTCTGGGTTATCGATTTAATGTTATATAAACAAATAATAATACCTTTGAATGACATCAGAGGTAAAAATAGAATATTACAAATGACACGTGTTCAATATCATACATATAAAAATCAACCATACAGAAACTTATCAGATATAATATTATCTTGGTAACACAAATAGCAAATAACTAAAAGTAGAGGTATTTTTGCAAAAAGCTAGACTATGCAGAAGAATAACGAAATACAAATTCACAGATCATGAAACGATCACGTGTGTACTCCGTATTATCAATGAATGTTGCATGTGAATTACTATAACTACCCAGGTAATTGGTGAAGACAGGCGGCCGTGCATGAAGGATAAAGGAACACTCCCATACGTGGAGGCTGTCATACTTGAAATGCATCGTCTTGGAAATCTTGGCAAGTATTGGTCGATATATTGCAACTATTTTATATCACTACGAATTGTTCCATGACTCCTACATAGTATCATTATTATCAACAAAGGCATAGGTATGAAGGTAGGAAGGATGGGTATGAAACATTAACCTCTCGTTCCGAATGTTAGTTTAGTGGCAGGACAGAACTCTCAATATCATGTTGGAGTCTTGCTGACCAAAACATCCACGTCGAACAGATCGAATATCCGAAACAATCACTGCCACTGGGGAGCGGTGGTCGCGCGTTAGAGCGCCGGACTGTCAATCGAGGGGACGGTGGTTCAATCCCACCTACCGCCGTTTCGAAACTTAGGCAATTTTGTCC
>OZ024856.1:53133834-53143834 GCA_964017155.1 Oasisia sp. SBJ-2009 | reverse complement strand
CCGCCCGGGGCTCGGCGACGGCAAACGTTGACCTTAGGTGGCCTCTATTCGTTTCGTATGCCTAGCTTCATTCAGGGCTGGCCTCGACATTATATTGCATCCCTCTGGACACAATACAGTTTGGTGTGATAAGGGTGACCATACATAACATAACTGGGACCTGGGTAAACGCATGTCGTAACAGGAGAATGAAAAAGCAATACGGTGTATACTGGGTTACGAAGGCCCAGTGAGAATGACGACCTCGCAGGGCCCGGTCTTGCACGCTGGCCTGTCTCCCCTGCTTCCAGACAGAACACGAAATCACAACGCGTGCGTCTTCACGTCCGTGCCGGCACAATGTAATAATAATTGCCCTACGAGGCTTTTCTGCGTGTCATCTGTGGCGTGATCATGTGCACTTTAATTGCATGTATTTACCCATAAGATATATAATTTATATCACATAATTATTACGCAATTAGTATCATTATTAGCATTTTAATATGATTTTTTTATGATAGATTAGCTATGTTATTTTTTGTTTAATACATACACTTTTTTATTTAATTTTAATTTTAGCATACTGAGGAGTAATAGGATAAATAAAGGACTGTGTTATTTTATTTTACTGTATCACGTATAGGCTTATATATATAATGTTATATATATATATATATATATATATATATATATATATATATATATATATATATATATATATATATATATATATATATATATGTATATATATATATATATATATATATATATATATATATATATATAAATGTATAAATGTATATATATATATATATATATATATATATATATATATATATATATATATATATATATTATATATATATATTAATAATAATTTATCATCCAATTTTAACTCCTATTTTCTATTTTATGGAAAGCGCTTTAGAGCAATACTATTGATTCGGACGCTATACAAATACATTGTATTATAATTATTTTCTGTCACCCCTGTCCCTGGCGCACCCATGTATAGTTGAAACGCTCGGAGCCATCGCTCCCATAGTCTCGCTTAACCGACTGTCGGTCGGCTTCGGAACTACGCCGGGAAGACAGTCTGGTGAGTCTGTTGGCTTTGAATATTTATCCGCGTGATCTATACAATGCTGCCACCTCACGGACACTGGTTAATCCTACCGTAAATTTGAATTGTATTTATATTTATTTTGTGTTAATGTAAGTTTAATTTTGAATAGTTTTTATAATACAGTATTATTTGATAAAAAGGTATCCTTGTTTACTTTGTGTGCTATTCGTGTGAGGCTAGACAATGCTGCCACCTCACGGATACTGGTTAATCCTGCCGTAATTCTTATTTCATAAACAACTGTAAATTTGAATTTCTACTTATTTTTGTGTTAAAATAACTTCAATTTTGAAAACGTTTCATAGGATATAATTATCTTGTAAAAGAATATCGTTATTTTAATTTTATTTCATAGTTGGCCTGAGAGCCAATCAGCGTCTCTATCCTAATCTGGAGTAAGGCCGTCCTGGCGGGTAACAAATGCAGAATGTCTCCTTCCCCAGGCAGATTTGAGGGGGCTTAAATGCTGCCACCTCACGGAGCCTGGGTAACCGAGGCTATTGCTTCCACCGTTCACACAAACTGTTTCCGTGTAGGTCAAACGTTTGTAAGAATTGGCCGGTCTACTAATTTCCCTTCTTCGCATCTGCCTCAATCTTCTTGTATGTTATTATAGTCGTAGACTCAGCGTTCTTATCTTGGGCAATATTCCCCCTCCGTACTGACCTCCTAGACAGTTAGCCATGACCTATTCAGTTCAGCCACGGTGTCACTGTCAAATAGAAATCAGATACTCACGGAGAGAGATTCTAATTACTCAATCATTTGCAGAAGACATTTCCAAGAGTTCGTTTCAAGAACTTTAATACAGACAGCATAATACAGAAGTTAATACAATTGTCTAACTGGCCTGGCTCCGTGGGCGCCAGACGTGAAGTTACATGGTGCGTGCGTGCTCTCCCCTCTCCTCTCTCTGGGTTTAAATACTCTCTGCCAAGTGGCAGTCACTAACTAGACATTCATTTCCTTATATAGTTAGGCTCTCTGGCCAACGCTGGCTAAGCTTCGGACAACGCTCTAGTCGAGTCTCAGAGATAATAATAAGCTGGAATCTCCTATGCCTGGTCTATCCTTAGAGAACTCAGACAACTGGATATAACTGGTTTAACCAAGCTAAGCTTCTAGCTTGCCTATAGCATTAATATGACTTCATGTATAATAATTATAGTATTTCATGAAAAGTAATTACAAGGAATTTATGCAACCATAATTCCTTACACGTTGACACTCCACCGACTTGAAGTGCCACCGCCATGGTTCGTCGTTAACTTGTCGCCAATGTTGTGTTTTGCGGGTAGATTGATACGAAGGAAGAGACAGACAAAGGTGTCACTGAACAGCAGATAAATCACTCTTCTTTATTCACCGATAGCATCGCCGGGAATAGTTGCACACAAGAATGCACAACGCATGTTACAGCAGGTGACAGCACGTGACGGTCATTATATTACAGATTGCATAACCGACTTGATCATTGTTCGGTAGGTCGTGCACTAGCAGTAGCGCTCCGTAATATCAATAGCAATGCAAAAAGTGGGCAACGCGTGACGGCCTTTTACGATATGCTCAGGTGCTATACACAATAAAACACCTCTGCCGCATTGACTGCTGTCTATTTATGAGTCGGCCCCACTGCTCGTAGCCCACTTTGAGCTGTGTCAGTCTGCGAAGTTCACATCGTGCTACACGAAAACTGTAAAACGGGCAACGCGTTGTCGTTTTGTGTGTGAGTATTTTGTCGTCGTGATGTCTCCATTCGCCTGGATTGAAATCGTCGACACTTCGACGCTGCTGTTGTTCCTCGTTGTCTTTCTCTGCGGACTCTGGCTGCTGAGTCCTCCCAGTTCGCCCGTCCACTGGCCGCCGGGTCCCAAGTCGTGGCCGCTCATCGGCAACGCTGATGTCTTCTGGAACAACGACCAAATGCATCTGACGTTCACGGAACTAGCGAAGAAATACGGCCAGATAGTTCACATGCGAATAGGACAGGGAGGACATGTGATCTTGTTGACGGGGCAGGACGTGATCCGTGAGGCGTTTGTCAACAAGGGCGAATCCTTCGGCAACAGGGTCTCCTTCCACCCGATTATAAAGTACAGAAGCAAAGGCATAGGTAAGTTTGCACTGAAGACATTTCGGGTTGAATACGAATTGAGTGAGGAATAGGGAATGAAGCGATGAGAGAGAATTTTGAGAGGGGTGGGAAGGGGTAACGAATTGAAGTAGAGGAAGAGGGCGGAGTGGCGCGAGAGGGTTGGGGGATTGAACTATTTCCCAAGACACAGAAGTAATATATGTTTACCAATGTACTACACCTTGAAATATGATAACCTCTCTCTTACAGGAATCATTTCTGGACACGGCAAGAACTGGAAGTTAGTGAAACGATTTACCCTGAGATCCCTGAAAGACTTCGGCGTGGGCAAATCTTCTTTGGAGGGGAAAATCAAAGAGGAATTGGACTTTGTTGCTGCAAAAATCAACTCAAAGGGAGGAGAGCCTTTTGACCCAAAAATGCTCATTGAAAACGCTGTCTCCAACATTATATGTTCAATGGTGTTTGGTGAAAGGTTATGGTCATTTTTATACTTTAAATGCAGACATATATTACACCAGCCACACCCACACCCACACCCACACCCACACCCACACCCACACCCACACCCACACCCACACCCACACCCACACCCACACCCACACCCACACCCACACCCACACCCACACCCACACCCACACCCACACCCACACCCACACCCACACCCACACCCACACCCACACCCACACCCACACCCACACCCACACCCACACCCACACCCACACCCACACCCACACCCACACCCACACCCACACCCACACCCACACCCACACCCACACCCACACCCACACCCACACCCACACCCACACCCACACCCACACCCACACCCACACCCACACCCACACCCACACCCACACCCACACCCACACCCACACCCACACCCACACCCACACCCACACCCACACCCACACCCACACCCACACCCACACCCACACCCACACCCACACCCACACCCACACCCACACCCACACCCACACCCACACCCACACCCACACCCACACCCACACCCACACCCACACCCACACCCACACCCACACCCACACCCACACCCACACCCACACCCACACCCACACCCACACCCACACCCACACCCACACCCACACCCACACCCACACCCACACCCACACCCACACCCACACCCACACCCACACCCACACCCACACCCACACCCACACCCACACCCACACCCACACCCACACCCACACCCACACCCACACCCACACCCACACCCACACCCACACCCACACCCACACCCACACCCACACCCACACCCACACCCACACCCACACCCACACCCACACCCACACCCACACCCACACCCACACCCACACCCACACCCACACCCACACCCACACCCACACCCACACCCACACCCACACCCACACCCACACCCACACCCACACCCACACCCACACCCACACCCACACCCACACCCACACCCACACCCTGTCTGTCTGTATCTCTCGCTCTTTCGTTCTCTCGCTCTCTCGCTCTCTGTCTCCCTGTCTCTCTGTCTGTCTCTGTCTCTGTCTCTGTCTCTGTCTCTGTCTCTGTCTCTGTCTCTGTCTCTGTCTCTGTCTCTGTCTCTGTCTCTGTCTCTGTCTCTGTCTCTGTCTCTGTCTCTGTCTCTGTCTCTGTCTCTGTCTCTGTCTCTGTCTCTGTCTCTGTCTCTGTCTCTGTCTCTGTCTCTGTCTCTGTCTCTGTCTCTGTCTCTGTCTCTGTCTCTGTCTCTGTCTCTGTCTCTGTCTCTGTCTCTGTCTCTGTCTCTGTCTCTGTCTCTGTCTCTGTCTCTGTCTCTGTCTCTGTCTCTGTCTCTGTCTCTGTCTCTGTCTCTGTCTCTGTCTCTGTCTCTGTCTCTGTCTCTGTCTCTGTCTCTGTCTCTCTCTCTGTCTCTGTCTCTGTCTCTGTCTATGTCTCTGTCTCTGTCTCTGTCTCTGTCTCTGTCTCTGTCTCTGTCACTGTCTCTCTCTGTCTGTCTGTCTGTCTGACTCTCTCTCTCTCTCTGTCTGTCTGTCTGTCTGTCTCTGTCTCTCTCTGTCTATCTCTGTCTCTGTCTCTGTCTCTGTCTCTGTCTCTGTCTCTGTCTCTGTCTCTGTCTCTGTCTCTGTCTCTGTCTCTGTCTCTGTCTCTGTCTCTGTCTCTGTCTCAGTCTCTGTCTCTGTCTCTGTCTCTGTCTCTGTCTCTGTCTCTGTCTCTGTCTCTGTCTCTGTCTCTGTCTCTGTCTCTGTCTCTGTCTCTGTCTCTGTCTCTGTCTCTGTCTCTGTCTCTGTCTCTGTCTCTGTCTCTGTCTCTGTCTCTGTCTCTGTCTCTGTCTCTGTCTCTGTCTCTGTCTCTGTCTCTGTCTCTGTCTCTGTCTCTGTCTCTGTCTCTGTCTCTGTCTCTGTCTCTGTCTCTGTCTCTGTCTCTGTCTCTGTCTCTGTCACTGTCACTGTCACTGTCACTGTCTCTCTCTTGGGAGAAAACGCAGTCGCCGCCTGAAACGTTTTAAAATGTGATGCCCAAGATCCTATCCCCCTATCCTGAGTCGATGTGTTGTACCTGTACCTACCCCGTAATCGTGTATGGTTGTTCGGGTATCTCTGAAGATAATCTCACAAGCCGTTTCCCACTTTGCCGGAATTTTTGCTCTCAAGTGTGACTCGTAGAAGTTGAGATATGTCCACTCTTACATAGCATTAAACAGTTTCAATGTGTCCTATACTTACGTTGCGCTGTTACGTTATGACGCAATAATTTGGTAACATGATACATAATCCACGCACAAACCACAACCTTATAAAATATTGAGCCTTCCACGTTCTTCACCTTACCCCCCACCCACAAATTGTCAAAAATGTCTCAATCTTCCAACCATCCCGATGAACTCGCTAGATCGTATGCAAAATGTCACCTCGACATATAAGGCAGGATGATAATACAGTGCGCAATATGCTATGCTTAACCTAATGTTCATTTCGTGTTGAAGGTATAATTACGATGACGAAGAATTCACACATCTACTCCATGGTGTGACATTCACATTGGACAACGCTGGATTGAAATATATGCCCATGACTTGGATTCCAGGAGCAGTTGCTATGGCATTTAGTGTAAGTGTTAGTTCAAAGTACAATTAGTGTAAATGTTAGTTCACAGTACTATTAGTCTAAATGTTAGTTCATAGTACTATTAGTGTAAGCTCCTCCCGGCAAACAAATGTTAGTTCATAGTACTATTAGTGTAAGTTCCTCCCGGCAAATAAAATGACGTTCTGCCTGCCTGCCTGCCTGCCTGCCTGCCTGCCTGCCTGCCTGCCTGCCTGCCTGTCTGCCTGCCTGCCTGCCTGCCTGCCTGCCTGCCAGCCTGCCTGCCTGCCTGCATGCCTGCATGCCTGCCTGCCTGCCTGCCTGCCTGCCTGCCTGCCTGCCTGCCTGCCTGCCTGCCTGCCTGCCTGCCTGCCTGCCTGCCTGCCTGCCTGCCTGCCTGCCTGCCTGCCTGCCTGCCTGCCTGCCTGCCTGCCTGCCGGCCTGCCTGCCTGCCGGCCTGCCTGCCTGCCGGCCGGCCGCCGTGCCTGCCTCCATGCCGCCGTGCCTGCCTCCCTGCCTCCCTGCCTCCCTGCCTCCCTGCCTCCCTGCCTCCCTGCCTCCCTGCCTCCCTGCTTCCCTGCCTCCCTGCCTCCTAGCCTCCCTGCCTCCCTGCCTCCCTGCCTCCCTGCCTCCCTGCCTCCCTGCCTCCCTGCCTCCCTGCCTCCCTGCCTCCCAGCCTCCCTGCCTCCCTGCCTCCCTGCCTCCCTGCCTCCCTGCCTCCCTGCCTCCCTGCCTCCCTGCCTCCCTGCCTCTCACACTCTCTAACTTGTTTGCTGTGCGTTAGATTTGTATCAATCATATTCGTGAGGGTTGTAAATCGGTTGATCTGACATACTACATTGATTAGCTTTGCCATCATCATCGCAAACTATGATGATATATCTAAGTATTTTTCATGTTTAGCCTACAATGAGGAAGATGGTCGATTTCGACCGTGATATAAAGGAGTTCGTACGAAAGAAAACGGCTGAAAACAGAGAAACGTTTGACGAACACAACATTCGGGATTTCATAGATATCTACATAAAGGCGGAACAAGACGAAGAAGAAAACGAGGCGTTGACACGTAAGAATGAAATGACATTGGACATTGATTAAATAACAACATCTGATTCTAGCAATTGCCTATTAATCGCTATTTACAGTAATCTTCATGAAGTGTCTAATGGTCATAAAATGCATTGCTGCTAACTACTAAACAACCCACACGTAAGGGAATATATAGTGTATTATACTATATATTAAACTACACAGTAATGTTCCTCAAACTATTACTAACATTTTAAAGGAATTTGTCATCGTTAATTTGACACATAGCATTATTATTATTATTATTATATATTTCCGCAGTCGCAGCTGCCAGCTTGCGCGAACATCTCGTTCCTACGACCGCTTCTACAGCTTCTGTTGTGTAACTTGCGTCACTTGGTTTTGTCTATGGCGATCAGACGCCACTTTTCTGGGTCAGCCCTGGCTTTCAAACGCATGGCGATCTGCTGCAGGGCTGTTGGCGCGATATCGTTCAAACAAACACTGATGGATACAAAGCGAGAGTCAGCGGGCAAACGAGTTGGCGTCCGTGCGAGCGTGCGGGCGTGTGAGTGTGCGGCCGTGCGTGACCGATCATAATGAGTCTAACACAAAGTACTGTATGTTACAGATGAGAGGTTGTTCCAACTAATTGTTGACCTGTTCTTAGCCGGTACCGAGACAACGAGCACTGCGCTACTTTGGGCCTTTCTCTATATGATATGTCACCCGGAGATACAGACAAAATGTAGAGAGCAAATCGCAGAGGTACGAATATATACTGGCTTAGGAAATGTCGACATTTCACCATAATAGAAAGATTGGTTTATTGGTAATGCTCGGTGATAATTTGTGAAAGTATGACGTGTGAAGACTGGGACTTTAATGTCCCTGAGATTTTCAAAATGTTGAGAACTAAGTTTTGCTGACAGGTAAAAATGTGACCCCGTCAAATATTGTAAAGCTTGCGTCGTCTTGGTTATCGACTTAATGTTATATAAACAAATAATAATACTTTTGGATGACATCAGAGGTAAAAATAGAATATTGCAAATGACACGTGTCCAATATCATACATATAAACATCAACCATACAGAAACATATCAGATATAATATTATCTTGGTAACACAAATAGCAAACAACTGGAAGTAGAGGTATTTTTGCAAAAAGCTAGACTATGCAGAAGAATAACGAAATAAAAATTCACAGATCATGAAACGATCACGTGTTTACTCCGTATTATCAATGAATGTTGCATGTAAATTATTGTACCTACCCAGGTAATTGGTGAAGACAGGCGGCCGTGTATGAAGGATACAGGAACACTCCCATACGTGGAGGCTGTCATACTTGAAATGCACCGTCTTGGAAGTATTGGCAAGTAATGGTCGATATATTGCAACTATTTTATATCACTACGAATTGTTCCATGACTCCTACATAGTAGAATTATTATCAACAAATGCAAAGGAAGGATTGGTATGAAACATTAACCTCTCGTTCCGAATGTTATTTTAGTGGCATGCAGGACAGAACTCTCAATATCATGTTGGAGTCTTGGTGACCAAAACATCCACTTCGAACAGATCAAATATCCTAAACAATCACTGCCACTGGGGAGCCGTGGTCGCGCGTTAGAGCGTCGGACTGTCAATCGAGAGGACGGTGGTTCAATCACACCTACCGCCGTTTCGAAACTCAGGCAATTTTGTCCAACACACATTTCGCAGCAGCGAAATGTTAACGCTACAGGTCCGGCTTTGGGGCTTTGAAAATAAGAAGAAGAAAAAATTGGACAGGATCAATGCCACCCACCTACCCTCCATAAGAAAATGCGAATAAATTGTAGTGCTGCATTGACATGTGTCTATATCTTGAAGTGAATTAATAGCTAACCTATTACAGTGGTATGCCGGTACTATAAACGTACAGGGCTCTAGTAAAGAAAACATATAATATAGCCACGGCAATAAACTGATATTCAAAATATTTCAGCCGCTTAGGCCATTACACACGTGACCTCCGAGCCAGTGACGTTGAGGGGCTACCATCTGCCCAAAGACACATTGGTCATTCCTAACCTCTACGAGACTCACAGCCTGCTGGACAGACCCGTTCGCCTTCAATCCTGACCGTTGGCTGGATGAGAACAACAAGTTGAAAAAGACCATCCCGGCTGCTTTCATGCCTTTCGGCGTCGGTGTGTAATCTAAGAGTATTATGTGTTCGAGGTGCGCGTGAGGCGTTTCAGATAGCTTACGGCGATGTATGTGTTTTGTAAGGGTACTTATTCATTGAGAAGCGACAGTAAATATAGTAATCATTGCAGAAACCCTTTCAGCAGACCAGTAGCATATATAAACGATGCCACGACATCACTGACACTACTAAGGGTTTATTACACAATGACTCGTAACGTTTCGTTCGGTGTGAGCACAATTCATCAGACGACTATTATACTTATACATGGCATATTGCAGTAAAAATAAAATAATTTATTTTATACAGTTTCACCAGGATGTGACCACCTTTATAATTTTCGTTCATTCTGAACTAGTCAGTATATTATACTTCAATCACTATTCCAGGATATCGGATGTGTATGGGAGAAACACTCGCCAAGATGGAGATGTTCTTGTTCGTTACGACATTGCTGCAACAGTTCGACTTCCGCATGGTGGATGTCGACAATCCTCCAACA
>OZ024856.1:53028834-53131334 GCA_964017155.1 Oasisia sp. SBJ-2009 | reverse complement strand
ATACACATACACATACACATACACATACACATACACATACACATACACATACACATACACATACACATACACATACACATACACATACACATACACATACACATACACATACACATACACATACACATACACATACACATACACATACACATACACATACACATACACATACACATACACATACACATACACATACACATACACATACACATACACATACACATACACATACACATACACATACACATACACATACACATACACATACACATACACATACACATACACATACACATACACATACACATACACATACACATACACATACGTACATACATACATACATACATACATACATACATACATACATACATACATACATACATACATACATACATACATATATACATACAAGCGTAAGTAGCTGTAGCATACGAGGGTTGGTATGAAAAATGTACCAGAAGACGTGGGGCCTGGTAGCGCAGAAATGGAACCTGGCAGCATAGCAGTTAAAATGTCAGGTGCTTGAACAACTCAAATTCAAAATACGTTGATGTTTGAAAAAAATTACATATTATTTATTTGCATTGCCAAAATGTACAACTTCACTATAGGCTAACGGTAATCAACATTCATGACTAAGTGGGCGCCTCGCTGACCTGGCTAATTTAACCTATTTCCCTTCAAATAAACAGCTTGCCAACATCTGACGTTGTTCATCATATCATTTAGCCAAAACACACTGAGAGCGCAAGTAATCCTTTTACGTCAGAGGGTCCCAAACATTTTCCCTCCGCGTTTCCCTGTATTTGAGACGTTCCTCCGTGTAACCCAATCGTTTAACATCAAGTGTGTATACTCTATAAAAACGTTTTTATTCTGCAATTAATAATTGTTGTGCACAATGGCTCAAGGGTAAAGCTTCTGAATCTCGACTAAGAGAACCCGCATTCGAATCCTGTGCTGCGATGGTAACACCTTGGGAAAGTCTTTTCACTCTGTATTTCTCTAGTTTTCTCAGCTGTATCAATGAGTACCTGGCTACAGACAAAGGTGGACATGTTTATGACCAGCCATTGCAGCATACGGCTGGATGTTTCCCAGAGAAGTTGAGATGGTGAGTAGTATAGTAAGTAAAGATCGTGATATGGTTGACGCGGCGCGGAGGAAAGAATAGAATAGAATAGAATATAATTTTATTCACTCTAACCACATATCGTGGTACATAGAGGATCATAGTTTTACAAATACATATATAGAACATGACTAACAAAACATCAACATTTACGACTGGGTAATATAATTACCCAATTGTACTACTACTCGTATACAAATACATTTATACAGGTTTATAGATAACACACAAGTTATCATATCATTGACAATACAATGTTAACCCATACAAGATGAATTTTGCTAAATCATTAACTTGGTCTGGCTCAGTGGTCTGTAACATACGAGTAAAATTATGTATATTTGCACTCGCTCTGTTACATGAAGGTATATATTTATTTCTCAGATCATCCAGCTTTGTGCATTCGTATAAAAAGCGAATTTCATCACCTAATACACCTTCATCACAAATGGTACAAATTCTCTCATTTCTAGGAATGTTGTTGTTTTTTAGATTATTAGCAGGTAATTTATATGTACCTATTCTGAATTGGAATAATGCTTTTTTTAAATGTTCAGGAAGTATTTCGGTATACATTTCTTTACAGTGGGATGTTTTAAATAGTTGATACATCACATTATTATTATTTGTAATTCTACTGTGCCATAATTGCTTAAATTGATCACATTCACATTTCTGTATACTCTTGGCATCAATTTTATGATCTTGCATTAACCATACATAATTAGTGCCATTTGTTTGAAAGATGTTACTAATGCATTTAATCCAGGGTGAGTAGTGTATATCTTTACAATAAAGATGATACAAAATTAGATACATGACTTTGTTAAGTTTTTCCTTGCTGCTTTTTAATAGTTTTGTCCAATAACTAACCATTCTCTGCTTTATTGTAACTGAAAGTGGGTATCTGCCTAACTCTCCATATACTGGCATATTATGAGAGAATTTGGACACTCCAAAAATAAATTTACAAAATTTAGTATGCACTTTCTCCAGGATGTCAACATTTTCACATCCCCACACTTCACAACCGTACAGTAAGATCGGTTCTACACACTTGTCAAATAATATAAGCATAACATCAGTTGGTAGATTCAGTCTTCTTCCTTTTTGTATAAGTGAGTACATAGCCTTTGAGGCTTTATCATATAACACTTTTTTAGCTTTAACAAAGGATCCATTCCAATTAAAGCAAATACCCAGATAAATGTAATCCTCCACTTGATCGAGATTCATGTCACCAAATTTAAATGTACGTATGTTACGTATCCTTGTCTTTGATCTGGCAAAGACCAACATTTTTGTTTTACTGATATTAACCTTTAGTTTGTTACAAATACAGTATTCATTCAATAGGTCAAGATTCCTCTGCATGTCACTCTCATTTTCAGCCATTATAACAGTGTCATCTGCATACAAGAGAACAAACATATTTAACATTCCACTAATACCACCATTACTGTCATTATACAGTTTGTCAATAAATTTTAGAGTATTCCATTTCTGCACTGGGAAGAATGTTTCCAGATCATTGAGAAATAGTGCAAACAGAAGTGGTGATAAGTTTTCTCCTTGTCTTAATCCTACATGTGATTCAAACAATTCTGACTGCACACCATTGTTCATGACACATGATTTGATTGATTTGTACATATTCAGTATAACATTAAATACTTTTCCCGATACACCATATGATATTAATGTTTTCCACAACATTGCTCTATTGATCGAGTCAAATGCCTTACTATAATCAACAAAGGTGCAGAACAATCTTCTACCTTGACATAGAAATAATTCAACAATACACTTAAGCGTAAACATTTGGTCAGTTGTAGAATAACCTTTCCTGAAGCCAGCTTGGGCTTCACTCATTATTTGTTTTGAGTTTATAAAGGCTGTTAGTCTTTTATTTATGATGGACGTGAATAGTTTACCTAAACAACTAAGAAGAGTTATTCCTCTGTAACTGTCTGGATTATTAATGTCACCTTTATTTTTATATATCGGTTTTATTATGCCAATTAACCAATCATTTGGCATATGTCCACTCAGTAAAACAACATTAAAGATTTGTGTTAGCATATCCAGATGATTTTCTGAGAAAGCTCTGATCATTTCATTAATAATATTATCTTCCCCACACGCCTTCCCATTTTTCAATCGTTTCACAGCTGTCGTCACTTCTACTCCAGAAATTGGTACATTTAATGTATCGGACTCTGAGTATTCATTAGTTTCATTGCTTGACATTTGGGTTCCATTCATGTTACATTCAGACTCAACTTCATCTTCTGCAGCAGCATTTAATTCTGAGAAGTGTTCAAGAAACTCATCAATAGTTACATTTCCTGTATTTACTTGCTTAGTGTTCTTATTTATTATCTCCCAGAAAGCTTTGGGATCATTAGATTCCTTTAATTTTAAATCCGCTACAAACCTTTTTCTGTGCACTGCCTTACATTTATTTATGGTAGTTTTATATTCCTTTCCCGTTAACTTAAGTAATTTCAAGTTTTCCTCACTTTTATGGTCCTTATATCTCCTTCTTGCCCTATTGAATGCATTTCTTTTATCATGGCAGTCTCCATTAAACCATTCCTTATACTTACTTGTTTTTGTTGTGTCACGTAACGCCCCCTAGCGGTCACGTAACGCCCCCTAGCGGACAGTTGATGAACTGATGGTGCCCCTTGCGGACAGGTCGAGAACGAGTCCTGTCCAAATTCGTTCGTTTTATTTTTTTAATTCGGTCAGTGGGACCAAAGACCATGTTGCGCCTCCGGTGGATATGTGGTGAATTACAAACTAGGTAATATGTCAAGTAGAGCCATCTGACGGATATTTCGGGAACTAATACTGTCCAAATTCGTGCGACTTACTTTAAAAATTAGGTTAAAGGATAGACTATGAAAGTAATCACGTGGCAACACATGTGGTGGCCTGACAACAAAGTTAATAATAGCAACTGAGCATATCCTAAGCGGGGTTACGAGTTTTGCGAGTTCAATACATTTCTATCCACTGAAAATTCTTCTAGCACTTTTCACCTAAAATCATCACTTTAAAACAATGCATCTGTGGTTGTCTGCTTAAGGGAGTTTGCTTTTCTGCATTGTTCAGTTTCAAGCAATGCTTCATGCTTGGCAAATTCAAGCAGTGAATTGGGACTGATTTGTGAACAAGCCGAAGCTGCGTAGTGCTCGTGTATGTTCAGCTGCCTGGCTGTGATGGCACCTCTTCCTCGTCGCCTCTTTCTTCCTCGCTGTGATCATCTGCTGCACTGTCATCTATCGCACGTGTTGATGCCACGATGTCCGCCTCCCACTCCGTGCCGGCACGTTCAGTCATGTGAACCGCGTCATCACAACTGGTGAACTGGTCGATGGTGATGTCACCGAGCAGTCCTGTGAAGTCTTCCAGATCTTCCACTATTCTCTGTAGATGGCTGATTGGCATTGACTGTGATGGCACAGTTACTGAGACACTTGGCGATTGTGGACTACAGCTTCCTACTGCATGGCATGTTTTTGTATTATAGACATAGTGTGACCTGTGCGAATCACCGACCTGTGCGGCTATGAAACAGATGTGTGTCTGTATTAATGTTTTTTTAATAGGCGTGATATTTAGAGGGAAGGTTTGGAGCATAGTTCTGGAGGGCTAAATAAAGAAAGACAATCACCACCCATGTTCTTTATGAAATCGACTTCATGCCGAATAATAAAGTCATGGTTTTTAGTTTAAATATATGTACAGTGGAATGTCTCTATTAAAAATAACAATTTGAACGGGATAAATATAACACAACTAGCAAAACAAATATTCTAAACTATAGCATATGTGGATATATTTATATACAGTTCTGCGGTGATCTTAATTGCAATGTAGCTTTGTTGACGAGGTAACCATAATAATGAGGTTCCATTGTATCTGTGAGATCCCATTGTGCTACTAATATTTCTTATTTATTTACCATTCATTCCCTAACCCTAACTCATTTAAACGCCTGGTTCTGTTTCAGATGTGCCATGATATATTACAAATGGCCATGGATTTTGTATTGTGTGTTTGGAGCAGACAGTGCTTCAAAATGTAATCGGTGTCACGTATATCCGCCAACAAAGATGTAACTATAATATGTTCATGTATTATAACAGCCGTGAAATGTGTCACTAACAATGTACTGAAAATGAAAACATCATTAGAGTAACCAGAACACCAAGCACACTAACATTATATAACATTTATATAATACAAATGACATTTCATACAATGCAGATACAGTGCACTAGGCATAGTTATGAAAACATCACACGTTATTCCATAGTAGAAATATACCACAAGAATGTTTAAGAGTAAATGATGTAGGATCATTCTAGAACATTTCCAGTAGCATGCCCAGTTATACACTATGTGAGAACGGAGAAAAATTCGAATGATTTTATAAAAATACAACAACTTCAATGATAATGGATTGAGTTACCTCCATTTTCATACGTCACCTGTCAACAATATCAACAAAGGTATGCTCTTATAAAGTGCAGAATCCAATCCTCAGGATCAGACATGGGGTCAAATACATTTGTATTTGAAAGTATTTAAATACTTTTTAAGTATTTGTAATTGATGTTTAGGAATTAAAAGTATTTGTATTTAAATACGTTCCTAAAGTATTTGATTTTCTCAAATACTTTCAAATGCATTGTGAGTATCAACATTTCTGTTTCAAGATCACATGTAATGCCTGCTAAACTGATTACCTTCACTGCAACGTCGTCACCCAACATTGCTAATTACCGATGAAGACAGTTACCGCCAGGGGTTCCCATAGCCCTGGCTGTAACCATAACAGTTGTTTGTTCATAGCCAGAGGATGGATAAGCACCTGACAGTGGACATTTGTTCTTTAGTCAGGCTCCAAGCTATATCAGGATAGCATGGTATAGCTTGGTTTCCTGGCTGAATTTGAAGTTGAGTCACACTTCCTCATAAGATCATAGCAGTGATTAGCAGTGTCTCTTCTGAGGGCAACATAGGCATTTTACTATGGACCTCTGGCTTAACAAACAATCAACAAATTTTCGCCTTTATCTCTGTGGATAGAGGTTTTTGAGTCGGTTGTCACTATGATGTAGTTAGCAATAACAAGACTCCATAGCACTGGTTTACCTGTCATCATATGAGCAAAACACTAATTATGCCTGTAAGCTAGATGTTTCAAAACATAAGTTGCTTTTTTACCTTATCTAGTAATACATCATGAAAATGAAAAGTATTTGAAATACTTTCCAATGTATTTGTATTTAAAAACATTTGTGTTTAAAAGTATTTTAATATGGATCCCTCAAGAGTATTTATATTTAAATAAATGTCAATATATTTGACCGCATGTCTGCTCGGGATTATCCAAAATGCTTTACACTTTACTCCCTGGCAGACCTGTTCAATTAAATACCATCTCAGCGACTGCATCCAGACAAGCTGTAATTAATTAATCAAGATGGTTCGCGTACAAATATCCACCACTGTCTATAGCCTGTTACGTGTTTCCACAGCTGCCTGAATTGGAGCAATGAAGGGTGAGCAGACTTGCCCAAGGTGCGACACAACAGCACATGGTTTCGTTCTCGTAGTTGACAGTCTGAAGCCGAGTCCAAAGCTTTAACCAATGCGCCACTATACATAGTTAGTATATTTTTAGGCCTTATTTTATTTAAGATGTCCAAGTGAGCCATATATAGAGAATTTTACACGGTGGACCCATGGCAGGCTTGGTCGAAGGGTACAGAGAGTCATACCAGTGTATACCAGCCATAAGATCGAACTTCTTTGCTCTCAGAGGAGAACAACATCCTTGGATGCAAACACTCCGCACATGATGAGTGCTGCCTTTGCGAAATATCAATCGAATTGTAAATAAATAGTTGGATTGACTATGAATAAATCGACTGACTCTTGACACCACCAGATCTTGTTTAATTAGTTTGGGCATATCTGTACCAAGGACTGCAATTCCGACATGAACAGTGATTGCGGCAGCAGGTAGATTTCTGACAAAGACGTAATTCACCGTTCACTCCTTCTGTCCACCATGGCCGGGTGGGTCTACAGGTAAACGTTCAGCTGTAGTGTTTTCCGCAGCACCCATTGCTTGCGTCTTGACCAGAAATCAGCCATGTTGTTAGGGTACGCTAGGACGTGGCCGGACATTCATGCCAGAGCCATGGTTCCATCCATATAATTAAACAGGACATGCTAGTAGTATAGTAAGTAAAGATTGTGATATGGTTGGCGCGAAGGAAGGTCAAAGGTCATGTAGCGCCCCTAGCGGATAGTTGATGAACTGATGGCGCCCCTTGCGGACAGGTCAAGAACGAGTACTGTCCAAATTCGTGTTTTATTTGTGGTGAACTACAAACTACGTCAAATATCAAGTGGAGCCATCTGATTGATATGTCGTGAACTAATACGGCCCAAATTCATCCGACTTATTTTGAAAATTAGGTTAAGGGTGTTAAAGGTCGTGTAGCGCCCCATGGAAGATATCTGGTGAACTACACACTAAGGCAAAGAACCAGTGGAGCAATCTGACGGATATGTCCTGAACTATTACTAATATACGTGTGTTTTTAAATAGGTAAACAAATAGTCAAGATATGTTGGCGCCGCTGAAGTCGCACGCGTTGTGATTTCGTTTTCTATATTGATGCAGGGGACACAGGCCAGCATGGAAGATCGGGCAGTGCGAGGACGTCAGTCTCACTGGGCCTTCGTAAACCGGTATAAACCGTATTGCTTGTTCTTTCTCCTGTTATGACAAACGTTTACCCAGGTCCCCGTTGTTTCACACGTGGTCACCCTTATTACACAAATGATTATTAACTTTGTTGTCTGGCCACCACACATGTTGTCACGTGACACAAAGATCTTTGCATATGTAATCATATGTTGTCCATCTTCTAGAAATGTGTAACCGGTAACCGATTTAGGTCATTGCGCATGCGCAATGTATTCTGACAACATAAAATTGTAGTTCACAATCGCTACCATGTCCAGCATGTAGGGTACATAGGTCACGTTCTCCACGTAGGGAACTTACATATGTCGTTGCGCAACCCATACACGAGGCTAGGACAGTTTTCTGTCATGTGCAAACCATAACTTCCGTTAAAATGACGCTTCTTACTACCACGCGCAAAACATAATGTCCGGGAAAATGGCGGGTCAGATCACGACCATAACATTATTTCTGGCAAAATGACGGCTTCAACCTTAGTCATAACGTAACAGTGGACTGGCGGTTCCCTCGATAGCCAGAAAATCAGCCTCGATCTCGTTGCCATCCTCCAGAGAGCTATTGGATCCGATCAGCTGATGTACGCAAATTGGTGGCGAACCGTATGGATGTTTCTTGCGGCTGCATGAAAGTAGGTTAACAACCTGCTCTATCAGCTTCTCCTTGTATTCGGTGTTAATAATGTTGCACGTTGACCTCGAGTATATCAGCATGGTTACCGGGACGTTGCCAATTGATACCGTCACTGTTTCACATCGAGACGTTGAGAACGTATATTCATTTTGGCAATCACTCTTTAGAAGAACCACTGTCATTGGATTTGTCCCTAACATATTTCACGGTGTATCTCAGGCAGTGTCTCGGCAGTGTCTGTTTCTTGTGATGGCCGCACATCTCTCTGAAGTGCCTCGTCTTGCCACACGTGTAGCTTAGCAGAATGTGTGCAGCATCAGTTCTGTGGCCCCGTAGACCACATTTTGTACAGTTTGAATCATGACTGACAGATATGTTGTTCACCTTGGGTTGTTTCTGCTTTTCTCACCAACGTGCACCACTCACCATATTCACTGGCTCGGGATCCCTGGCCATCTGCGCTGCTTGTCGTTCTGACGCCTCCATAGCAGCTGCAAGATCAAGCACACGCTTTTGTTTCAGTTCACGCTGTGTCAACAGCTTCGTTTGATTTTGCTCAGCAATTGTCAGTGTGGTAGCCAAACTCGCGTATTGACGTAGTCGTGTCACGAAATGTGCCACACTTTCCCATGACGGTTATAAGAAGTGTTCTTTCGCGGAGTGAAATACTCTGCCATTTTCTCCTTGGCAGTTGTAAATGTCTCACCTGCAAGATGTCTTCCACGTCCGTGCCGGCACAATGTAAAAAACAATTGCCATATGAGGCTTTTCTACATGACATCTATGACGTGATCATGTAGACTTTAATTGCATGCATTTACCCATAAGTTATACAATTTATATCACATCATTATTACGCAACTAGTATCATTATTAGCATTTTAATATGACAATTTTATTATAGATTAGGTACGTTATTTTTTCATTTTATTTAATAATATACTTTTTATTTTTTATTTAAGCGTACTTAGGAATATAAGTAATGTAACGACTGTGTTATTTAATTTTACTGTTTCATGTATAGGCTTATATTTATAATGTTTATATATATATATATATATTAATAATAATTTATCATCCATTATTAATATATATATATATATATATATATATATATATATATATATATATATATTAATAATAATTTATCATCTATATATATATATATATAAGGATGATAAATTATTATTAATATATATATATATATATATATATATATATATATATACATTAATAATAATTTATCATCCATATATATATATATATATATATATATATATATATATATATATATAATAATAATAATTTATCATCCAATTTTAGCTACTATTTATAAATTTTATGTAAATCTCCTGAGAGCAATACTATTGATTCGGGCGCTTTACAAATAAATTGTATTTTTATTGTCATCCCTGTCCCTGGCGCACCCACGTATAGTTCAAACGCTCGGAGCCATCGCTCCCACCATTGACACAAACTGTTTCCCTGAACGTCAAAAGTTGGCACTCCACCGACTTGAAGTGCCACCGCCATGGTTCGTCGTTACCTCGTCGCAAATGTAGTGAAGCTAGAGACAGACACATTCAACAGCCGATAAATCACTCTTCCTTATTCACCGATAGTGTCGCGGGCAATAGCAGAGAAGATCTAACAGAGAAGGGTCACTTCGGCAGTTCCATTTTGAATTTCGAGACAGTAGCGCCTCTAGCGGACGAATGTGCCGTGTTAGCAGACTGCCAGAAGAAACTGCAGTACAAATTATATATTCATACGTTATTGAAATTGCACTTGAAGCACTTCATAAACACTGAAGCATGTAAACTTGCATTAGTGCACGTAGCAACATTTTTCTCACTATCCAGACACTAGATAGGCCTATTAGTACATTTTTTTACATCATATTATAGCGTGTTATTTACTTGCTTGCACACCTGTGGCTGACGTTGGCCGGTATAATGCACTCTCCCCAGCCCCCCATTTCCTATACCCACGTCAGCACTTGTTTGGGTTTTTATATTGTTGTGTTTGTTTTTAATGATAATATGTATATATATATATATATATATATATATATATATATATATATATATATATATTAATATATATTTAATATATTATATATATATATTTTAATATATATCACATAATATGAAATATATTTGTATATAATAATTTTAAACTTATATATATATATATACATATTTATATAATAGGTTATACATAATACATGTGTGCATATATAATGCATTTGTAAGAAATGTTGTTTATTTATGCAATATAATATATATATATATATATATATATACATATATATATATATATATATATAATTATATATATAATATATTTATATATTTTAAATGGTAATTATAATTTACATATATATAGATTATTGATATATATATATATATTTAATATATATATATATATATATTATTTATATATATGTGTATATAATAATTATATACTTATTATGTATATATATATATACATACATAAATATATATAAGTTTACAATTATTGTATACACATTTATATTACATATTAAATATATATTAAATAATATTAAATAATGTATCTCTATATATATAAATTACATTATCATTATTATTTATAACATGTATATTATATACTAAATGATTAAATTATGTATTTTATATATTGCAAAAACACAATAGTTATACACTTATATATAATTATATATATATTTATATATAATTATATATATATTTATATATTTTAAATGGTAATGATAATTTACATATATATATATTATTGATATATATTTAATATATTATATATATTATTTAATATATGTGTATATAATAATTGTATATATATATATATATTATGTATATTATATATACATATTATATATATTATATATATATATATATATATATATATATATATATATATATATATATACATACATAAATATATATAAGTTTATAATTATTTTATACACATATATATTACCTATTAAATATATATTAAATAATATTAAATCATATAAATTACATTGTCATTATTATTTATAATATGTATATTATATATTAAAGGATTAAATTATATATATTGTATATTATATATATTGCAAAAACACAATAATTATATACTTTTATAATTATATTATATATTATATATAAGCATATATATAAGTATAATAGTTATTGTGTTTTTGCAATATATAAAATACATAATTTAATATACAATATTATTCATTTTTTAAATAATAATTATAATATAATATAATATATATATATATATATATATATATATATATATATATATATATATATATATATATATATATATATATATATATATATATATATATATATATATATATATATATATATATATATATATATATATATATATATATATATAATTTAATATTATTTAATATGTAATATTTATTAATTTTAATATACATGTATACATTAATATAATGTATATTCAAATTCTTACATATTAGAAAAATAATCAAACAGTGTTCATGGATAATGATTATTGATAGTTTTACTCGTAATAACATAACATTTGTATTTAATCATGATTATTTCCTGGTAGTATAAAATTATTAAAAGTTCATAACTATGTGCTCTTATCTTCAACTTACTCGTTGCACCCGTAGGTCGCGCAAAATGAGCCGGTTGATCGACGTTTCGATGTACTTAGCGGTGGTGTTGCTATTGTCTAATGTCAAGCAAATGAAGCGGCACATTCGTCCGCTTGGGACGCTGCGCTCCACGCGCTAAAATGGCGGCCCATTATAAATTGCGAAGTAACCCTTCTCTGTTAGATCTTCTCTGGCAATAGTTGCCCAGAAGAATGCACAACGCATATTACAGTAGGTGGCAGCACCTGACGGTCATTATATTACAGATTGCTCTTTGGTCGGTAGGTCGCGAAGGGCAACGGGTGACGACCTTTTACCATATGCTCAGTTGCTTGCTATACACAAAAAACACCTCTGCTGCACTGACGGATGTCTATTTATGGATCGGCCCCCAGCTCGTAGCCTACTTTGAGCTGAGTCAGCCACGGAGTTCACACCGTGCTACACGAAGACGGTATAACGGACAACGCTTGGTGTGTGTTTCGTTGTCGTTTTGTGTGTGAGTATTTTGTCGTCGTGATGTCTCCATTCGCCTGGATTGAAATCTTCGACACTTCGACGCTGCTGTTGTTCCTCGTTGTCTTTCTCTGCGGACTCTGGCTGCTGAGTCCTTCCGGTTCGCCCGTCCACTGGCCGCCGGGTCCCAAGTCGTGGCCGCTCATCGGCAACGCTGACCTCTTCTGGAACAACGACCAAATGCATCTGACGTTCACGGAACTAGCGAAGAAATACGGTCAGATAGTTCACCTGCGAATAGGACAGGGAGGACATGTGATCTTGTTGACGGGGCAGGACGTGATCCGTGAGGCGTTTGTCAACAAGGGAGAATCCTTCGGCAACAGGCCCACCTTCCACCCGATTATGAAGTACACAAGCAAAGGCCGAGGTAAGTTTGCACTGTAGACATTTCGGGTTGAATACGAATTGAGTGAGGGATAGGGTAGGGTGGTCGGACCAAATTTGTCTTACGAAACAAAAAATGTTCCCTGATAGTAGTTACTATAAGAAGTATAACGGTAGTTGTTTCATGTATTTATGTGAAATATTAAGCAAACTACAGGTGTTTAAAGTTAGAGATTTCATGACATTTTCTGACGGTTTGCTAATAATGTGTAATTTTGCTTATAAACCACACACATTTATTTTTTTCTATTTTCCCCTGGTCATAATCACTAATTGAAGTGTATCTGTGCTTGTTTCATGTATGTAGATGAAATATTAAGGAAACTGCAATTTTATGAAATTTCAAATTAAAAAAAATTCCGCCAATTTTCTGACAGATTTAATCTTGCCAATAAATCTTTAGAATTGCTTTAATTTTTTCTTCTGATAATAGTAATTAATTAAAATGAAATGGTGCTGCCTTCAATTACATAGATTAAATATTAATGAAACTGCAATTTCATTTAAAAATTGTTTTATTTTTTCTGAATATTCTCCTATTTTATTTTATACCTAAATCACAAGAAGATATCTTTTTATTATACTGATTTTTGTATAAACTATGATAAAGGGCAATACATACCTATTTTAACTTCAATTAATATATATATATATATATATATATATATATATATATATATATATATATATATAAAGTATCATAATTTTTCAACAATAGGTTGTACAAATTACATATATTCTCAAAACTAAATAATAATTCATGTAAAACTGTCATCAAAGAATACCCCAGTAACGACATACAAAAGTCACGTATAATATAATTTTATAAACATTAATGATAAATTATCCATTTTAATAAAAAAATTGTATATTTAATGTAGCCTAACCAACACACAAAAGTATGAATAGTATGCTAAAAAAGGGAAATAATACAATAATACCAATAAACAAACTAATGTAAATTAGCTACATTAAACATGGCACTACTTAAGTAGTTTAAACAGTTACATGTGCTAACTATTTATAATAGTATTAATCAAAAACACCCGCTATCGATCACGTCGATATCAGAGTGCTTTGCATACCACAATGCATCGCGCGCACGGGGAATAAGGCAAAATGGCGATGTCTTTTGAGACGGGGCTCCATAAACGGACTTTGTGGCAAAATGCGCTATCAATTAGTAAGCCATCACTGTAATCATATTATCGTCCACACAATTCTTTACACTTCTGCGTATGAAGCAAGTTGAAGCAACCAAAATAAATAGTCACAAAACATCGTTAAACATAGGCCATTTTAACTGAATAATTACTACAACTTTTTATCGACGGATTATCATGATATTTATACGATCACGTTCATTTATCTTTCTTCTTTAATTACAACTTTTCAAAATGGCCGTACTCATTACCATAATCTCGCAAACAATTTTTGAAGAAGAGGCCTGTCGACGTCATCCAATATGGCCGCGGACGTAAACAATGAAAACCGAAATACGACACCGAGAGGGAAAAAATCATTAACACCTTTTAAACACCGCCAAAAAATCAGTTATCGGCGCAGAATCATAGACTAACATTATAACAACATAAGAAAAATTATACAAGAACTGGTATGTTGCGTGATAATAAATTACGGCGACTAAACCCGGACCCCTGTCTCCCCATGTTGTCAGAAGGGGCGGCAAATTGGTCTGACCTCCCTAGATAGGGAATGAATCGATGAGAGAGAATTTTGAGAGGGGGGAAGGGGTAACGAATTGAAGTAGAGGAAGAGGGCGGGGTGGCGCGGGAGGGTTGGGGGGATTGAACTGTTTCCCAAGACACAGAAGTAATATATATTTACCAATGTACTACACCTAGAAATATGATAACCTCTCTCTTACAGGAATCATTTGGGGACACGGCAAGAACTGGAAGTTATTGAAACGATTTACACTGCGAACCCTGAAAGACTTCGGCGTGGGCAAATCTTCTTTGGAGGAGAAAATCAAAGAGGAATTGGACTTTGTTGCAGCAGAAATCAACTCAAAGCGAGGAGAGCCTTTTATCCCAAAAATGCTCATTGAAAACGCTGTCTCCAACATTATGTGTTCAATGGTGTTTGGTGAAAGGTTAGGGTCATTTTTATACTTTAAATGCAGACATATATAACACCATCCACATCCACATCCACACCCACACCCACACCCACACACATACACACCCGTACACCCATACACACACACACACACACACACACACACACACACACACACACACACACACACACACACACACACACACACACACACACACACACACACACACACACTAACACGCACACGCACATGCACACACGCACCGTCTGTCTGTCTGTCTGTCTGTCTGTCTGTCTGCCTGCCTGTCTGCCTGTCTGTCTGCCTGTCTGCCTGCCTGCCTGCCTGCCTGCCTGCCTGCCTGCCTGCCTGCCTGCCTGCCTGCCTGCCTGCCTGCCTGCCTGCCTGCCTGCCTGCCTGCCTGCCTGCCTGCCTGCCTGCCTGCCTGTCTGCCTGACTGCCTGTCTGCATGTCTGTATATCTCGCTCTCTCGCTCTCTCGCTCTCTCGCTCTCTCGCTCTCTCGCTCTCTCGCTCTCTCGCTCTCTCGCTCTCTGTCTCTCTGTCTCTCTGTCTCTCTGTCTCTGTCTCTGTCTCTGTCCCTGCCCCTGTCCCTGTCCCGGTCCCGGTCCCGGTCCCGGTCCCGGTCCCTCTCCCTGTCCCTGTCCCTGTCCCTGTCCGTTTCTCTGTCTCTGTCTCTGTCTCTGTCTCTGTCTCTGTCTCTGTCTCTGTCTCTGTCTCTGTCTCTGTCTCTGTCTCTGTCTCTGTCTCTGTCTCTGTCTCTGTCTCTGTCTCTGTCTCTGTCTCTGTCTCTGTCTCTGTCTCTGTATCTGTCTCTGTCTCTGGCTCTGTCGCTGTCCCTGTCCCTGTCCCTGTCTCTGTCCGTTTCTCTGTCTCTGTCTCTGTCTCTCTGTCTCTGTCTCTGTCTCTGTCTCTGTCTCTGTCTCTGTCTCTGTCTCTCTCTCTATTGGGAGAAAATGCAGTCGCCGCCTGAAACGTTTTAAAATGCGATGCCCCAGATCCTATCCCCCTATCCTGAGTTGATGTGTTGTACCTGTACGTACCCCGTAATCGTGTATGGTTGTTCGGGTACCACTGAATATAATCTCACAATCTGTTTCCCACTATGCCGGAATTTTTGCTCTCAATTGTGACTCGTAGAAATTGAGTTATGTCCACTCTTAAATAGCATTACACAGTTATAATGTGTTATATACTTACATCACGCTGTTACGTTATGACGCAATAATTTGGTAACATGACACAAAATCCCCGCATATTTTCATAAGGTCGTGTGTAACCTTATGAAATATTGAGCCTCACCCCCTCACAAATTGTCAAAAATGTCTCAATCTTCCAACCATCCCGATGGACTCGCTAGATCGTATGCAAACAGTCAGCTCGATATATTCAACACTGACAGGGATGTGGGCAGGCAGGCAGACAGGATGATAAAACAGTGCGCAATATGCTATGCTTAACCTAATCTTCTTTTCGTGTTGAAGGTATGATTACGATGACGAAGAATTCACACATCTACTCAATGGTGTGACGTTCACATTGGATAATGCTGGGTTCAAAAATTTGCTCATGACTTGGATACCAGGAGCAGTTGCTATGGCATTTAGTGTAAGTGTTAGTTCAAAGTACAATTAGTGTAAATGTTAGTTCATAGTACTATTAGTGTAAGTTCCTCACGGCAAACAAAATGACGTTCTGCCTGCCTGCCTGCCTGCCTGCCAGCCAGCCAGCCTGCCTGCCTGCCTGCCTGCCTGCCTGCCTGCCTGCCAGCCAGCCAGCCTGCCTTCCTGCCTGCCTGCCTGCCTGCCTGCCTGCCTGCCTGCCTGCCTGCCTGCCTGCCAGCCTGCCAGCCAGCCAGCCAGCCTGCCTGCCTGCCGGCCGGCCAGCCAGCCAGCCAGCCAGCCAGCCAGCCAGCCAGCCAGCCAGCCTGCCTTCCTGCCTGCCTGCCTGCCTGCCTGCCTGCCTGCCTGCCTGCCTGCCTGCCTGCCTGCCTGCCTGCCTGCCTGCCTGCCTGCCTGCCTGCCTGCATGCCTTCCTGCCTGCCTGCCTGCCTGCCTGCCTGCCGGCCAGCCAGCCAGCCAGCCAGCCAGCCAGCCAGCCTGTTTTCCTGCCTGCCTGCCAGCCAGCCAGCCAGCCAGCCAGCCAGCGAGCCTGCGAGCCTGCCTGCCGGCCTGCCAGCCAGCCAGCCAGCCAGCCAGCCAGCCAGCCAGCCAGCCAGCCAACCATCCAGCCAGCCAGCCAGCCAGCCTGCCTGCCTGCCTGCCTGCCTGCCATCCAGCCAGCCAGCCAGCCTGCCTGCCTGCCTGCCTGCCTGCCTGCCTGCCTGCCTGCCTGCCTGCCTGCCTGCCTGCCTGCATGCATGCCTCCCTGCCTGCCTGCCTGCCTGCATGCCTCCCTGCCTGCCTGCCTGCATGCCTCCCTCCCTGCCTCCCTGCCTCCCTTCCTCTCACACTCTCTAACTTGTTTGCTGTGCGTTAAATTTGTATCAATCATATTCGTGAGGGTTGTAATACATTGATTAGCTTTGCCATCATAATCGCAAACTATTATGATATGTTTCATGTTTAGCCAACAATGAGGAAGATAGTCGATTTCGACCGTGATATAAAGGAGTTCGTGCGAAAGAAAACGGCTGAACACAGAGAAACGTTTGACGAACACAACATTCGGGATTTCATAGATATCTACATAAAGGCGGAACAAGACGAAGAAGAAAACGAGGCGTTGACACGTAAGAATGAAATGACATTGGACATTGATTAAATAACAACATGATTCTAGCAATTGCCTATTAATCGCTATATACAGTAATCTTCATAATGTTTCTAAAGGTCATAAAATACATTGCTGCTAACTACTAAACAACCCACATGTAAGGGATTATATAGTGTATTATACTATATATTAAACTACACATGAATGTTCCTCAAACTGTTACTAAAATGTTAAAGGAATTTGTTATCATTAATTTGACACATAGCATTATTATTATTATTATTATATTTTTCGCAGTCGCAGCTGCCAGCTTGCGCGAACATCTCGTTCTTACGACCGCTTCTACAGCTTCTGTTGTGTAACTTGCGTCACTTGGTTTTGTCTATGGCGATCAGACACCACTTTTCTGGGTCAGCTCTGGTTTTCAAACGCATGCCGATCTGCTGCAGGGCTGTTGGCGCGATCTCGTTCACACAAACACTGATGGATACAAAGCGAGAGTCAGCGGGCAATCGAGTTGGCGCCCGTGCGAGAGTGCGGGCGTGTGAGTGTGCGGCCGTGCGTGACCGATCATAATGAGTCTAACACAAAGTACTGTATGTTACAGATGAGAACTTGTTCCAACTAATCGTTGACCTGTTCTTCGCGGGTACCGAGACAACGAGCACTGCGCTACTTTGGGCCTTTCTCTATATGATATGTCACCCGGAGATACAGACAAAGTGTAGAGAGGAAATCGCAGAGGTATGAATATATACTGACTTAGGTAATGTCGACATTTCACCATAATAGAAAGATTGGTTTATTGGTAATGCTCGGTGATAAATTGTGAAAAATGGCGTGTGAAGACTGGGACTTTAATGTCCGTGAGATTTTCAAAATGTTGAGAACTAGGTTTTGCTGACAGGTAAAAATGTGACCCCGTCAAATATTGTATGACACGTCTCCAATATCATACATCAGACATACAGAAATATATCAGATATAATATTATCTTGGTGGAACGAATAGCATATAACTGGAAGTAGAGGTGTTTTTGCAAAAAAGCTAGACTATACAGAAGAATAACGAAATAAAATTCACAGATCATGAAACGATCACGTGTGTACTCCGTATTATCAATGAATGTTGCATGTGAATTATTATACCTACTCAGGTAATTGGTCAAGGCAGGCGGCCATGTATGAAGGATAAAGGAACACTCCCATACGTGGAGGCTGTCATTCTTGAAATGCACCGTCTTGGAAGTATTGGCAAGTATTGGTCGATATATTGCAACTATTTTATACCACTGCGAATTGTTCCATGACTCCTACATAGTATAATTAGTATCAACAAAGGCATAGGAAGGATGGGTATGAAACATTAACCTCTCGTTCCGAATGTTATTTATTGGCAAGACAGAACTCTCAATATCATGTTGGAGTCTTGGTGACCAAAACATCCATTTTCGAACAGATCAAATATCCGAAACAATCACTGCCACTGGGGAGCGGTGGTCGCGCGTTAGAACGCAGGACTGTCAATCGACGGGACGGTGGTTCAATCCCACCTACCGCCGTTTCGAAACTTAGGCAATTTTGTCCACCCCACATTTGGCAGCAGCGAAATGTTAACGCTACAGGTCCGACTTTGGGGCTTTGCAAATAAGAAAAAAAAATGGACAGGATCAATGCCACCCACATACCCATCATCAGAAAATGCTAATCAATTGCAGTGCTGCATTGACATGTGTCTATGTCTTGAAGTGAATGAATAGCTAACCTATTACAGGGGTATGCCGGTACTATACACATACAGGGCTCTAGTAAAGACAACATATAATACAGTCACGGCAATAAACTGATATTCAAAATATTTCAGGCGCAACAGCCATTATACACGTGACCTCCGAGCCAGTGACGTTGAGGGGCTACCATCTGCCTAAAGACACATTGGTCATTTCCAATCTCTACGAGACTCACATGGACCCGGTCTGCTGGACAGACCCGTTCGCCTTCAACCCTGACCGTTGGCTGGATGAGAACAACAAGTTGAAAAAGACCATCCCGGCTGCGTTCATGCCTTTCGGCGTCGGTGTGTAATCTAAGAGTATTATGTGTTCGAGGTGCGCGTGAGGCGTTTCAGATAGCTTACGGCGATGTATGTGTTTTGTAAGGGTACTTATTCATTGAGAAGCGACAATAAATATAGTAATAATTGCAAAAGCCCTTTCAGCAGACCAGTAGCATATATAAACTATGCCACGAAATCACTGACACTACTAAGGGTTTATTACACAATAACTCGTAACGTTTCGTTCGGTGTGAGCACAATTCATCAGACGACTATTATACGTATACGTGGCATTTTGAAGTAAAAATAAAATAATTTATTTTATACAGGTTCACCAGGATGTGACCACGTTTATAATTTTCGTTCATTCTGAACTAGTCAGTATATTATACTTCAATCACTATTCCAGGATATCGGATGTGTATGGGAGAAACACTCGCCAAGATGGAGATGTTCTTGTTCGTTACGACGTTGCTGCAACAGTTCGACTTCCGCATGGTGGATGTCGACAATCCTCCAACATACTTGGACGCGATATTTGGACTGACAAGATGTCCGCTCAAGTATGAAATGATTGCCACCAGAATTTAAACACACCACTTGGTCTCCTAACTGCTTCGACAGGACAGCTAACCGCATTAATGCATTAGTGGAGATGTGTTTTACGTCTAGCTCGATATAATGCTGTATCAGCGTGTGTCGATTCCTTTGCCTGTTTCACTGTCTGTTTCAATGTGTTTCATATGCAGTGAGCTTAGTCACTGAAATACCAATGTTTGCGTTATTAATCTTATGCAAATATGAAAAGATTGCGAACAAATGTAACGGCTACCTACTGCTGATTGCTTCGACAGGACACTTAATGTATTGGTGGTGGTATATTATTACCAATAGCAAGATACCTGCCGGCGTGTGATTTTTTCATTTGTGGTTTGTCTTACCTTGTTTTGTTTTGTCTTGTGTCTTATGCAAGGAGTTCGGTTGTGCTTCCAGATTCTCTGTACTGCCTGTGTTTACATAATGCATTTGTTTATATTCATTTATTCTGATGTCTTAACGTTCTTTTTAGAATGGGAACACTCTACCCTCGTTCAAGTACGATGACTGGAGAACGATAACAGTTATGTAATATGCATTGTGGATTTATTTAAACAACTTCTGATAGTGTCGTGTTTCCTAATGGCGATGTATATGATCAATATGAAGACGACCACCATATTTTAGGCTTCACGAATGTTGGCTATTTATTGCAATGTTGCACTTCTTACGCAACATTACTGTTAAGGATCATGTGGACATGTCATGTTTGTATCATAATTAAAATATATATATATATATATATATATATATATATATATATGTGTGTGTGTTTGTATATATATATATATATATATAGATATAAATATATATACATATATTCATACATACATGCTTACATACATACATATATACATACATACATACATACGTACACACACATATACATACATTCATACATACATACATACATGCATACATACATACATAAACATACACATACACATACACAAACACATACACATACATACATACATACATATATCCATAAATACATACATACATATATACATACAAGTGTAAGTAGCTGTAGCATACGAGGGTTGGTATGACAAATGTACCAGAAGACGTGGGGCCTGGTAGCGCAGAAATGGAACCTGGCAGCATAGCAGTTAAAATGTCAGGTGCTTGAACAACTAAAAATCAAAATACGTTGATGTTTGAAAAAAATAACATATTGTTTATTTGCATTGCCAAAATGTACAACTTCACTATAGGCTAACGGTAATCAACATTCATGACTAAGTGGGCACCTCGCTGACCTGGCTAATTTAACCTATTTCGCTTCAAATATACAGCTTGCCAACATCTGACGTTGTTCATCATATCATTTAGCCAAAACACACTGACAGCGCAAATAATCCTTTTACGTCAGAGGGTCCCAAACATTTTCCCTCCGCGTTTCCCTGTATTTGAGACGTTCCTCCGTGTAACCAAATCGTTTAACATGAAGTGTGTACACTCTATAAAAAACGTTTTTATTCTGCAATTAATAATTGTTGTGCGCAATGGCTCAAGGGTAAAGCTTCTGAATCTCGACTAAGAGAACCCGCATTCGAATCCTGTGCTGCGACGGTAAAACCTTGGGCAAGTCTTTTCACTCTGCATTGCTCTAGTTTTCTCAGCTGTATCAATGAGTACCTGGCTACAGACAAAGGTGGACATGTGTATGACCAGCCATTGCAGCATACGGCTGGATGCTTTCCAGAGAAGTTGAGATGGTGAATAGTATAGTACGTAAAGGTCATGATATGGTTGGCGCGGCGCGGAGGAAAGGCAAAGGTCATGTAACGCCCCCTAGCGGATAGTTGATGAACTGATGGTGTCCCTTGCGGACAGGTCAAGAACGAGTAGGTCCAAATTCGTGCGTTTTATTTTTAAAATTCGGTCAGTGGGACCAAAGACCATGTGGCGCCCCCGGTGGATATGTGGTGAATTACAAACTAGGTCAAATGTCAAGTGGAGCCATCTGACGGATATTTCGTGAACTAATACTGTCCAAATTCGTGCGACTTACTTTATAAATTAGGTTAAAGGATAGACTATGAAAGTAGTCGCATGGCAACACGTGTGGTGGCCTGACAACAAAGTTAATCATAACTTTGCGTGCCTGCGTCCTTCCCGCTCGTAGGTGTGCCCTTAATACTCCCTAATAAACTACAGCTGTGCCTGGCTCTGTTTACGCTAGATCAATAAGACGCAAAATACATTGTAATGGTAATATATTAATCTAGATCTTTTATTTACAACTGGATTGTCTGGCGCTCACTTGAAGTGTGCGCTCGGCTGATTGTACCTTGAAAGACTTACAGTATTATGGTAAATGATAAGCATCCAAGTACAACAAAAAACCTATCGTACAATCAGCTGTTTGCATGTATACTGATACAATGTATTGCATAATAGTGTATCGACAGAAAACACAAGTATACATTGACATAAACCGTAAAGGTGGGAAACAACCCCCACAACAAACGTACTCTAACGAATACCCGCACTAAAAACCCTGCATACACCGCTGATCAACCAGCGGATGAAAGGCAAAATGCCAAGCCTCGTGTACTTAACTAATGCAGGGAAAAGCGTCAAATAATTAAAAACTGTGTACGGCACATTCGTGTGGATGGTGCACAAGCGTACACAAAGAACAACGATAAGGGATATAGACACAACCAGGGAGATTAGGTGGGAAAACTGGTCGCAGAGCGCAGAACGACGTATCGTGCAAGACGGGAGCGGCAACTGAAAATAGGGGCAACTCAACCCCCCAAGCCACAACTTAGGGCGACCGCATAATGTGCAGACCTATAGAAAATGTTGTCGTGTGTGTAAACACAAGTGCACACATAAGACACGAACACACAATGTAGCACCAAACATGTAAAGGGACACCCTAGTCGAGCAACAGGGAGGGCGGGCGGGAAATTTCGTTAAAACCAATAGAGGTACCAAAAGACCCTGTTGCAATGTCAACGAATACAGCGGAACTGCCAGTTCGAGGTCACTGGCCATATGGCTGTCACAGTGGCCGTCTGCAGCCCGGGGCTCGGCGACGACAAACGTTGACCTTGGGTGGCCTCTATTCGTTTCGTATGCCTAGCTTCATTCAGGGCTGGCCTCGACATTATATTGCATCCCTCTGGACACAATACAGTTTGGTGTGATAAGGGTGACCATACTTAACATAACGGGGACCTGGGTAAACGCTTGTCGTAACAGGAGAATGACAAAGAAATACGGTTTATACTGGGTTACGAAGACGACCTAGCACTGCCCGGTCTTCCATGCTGGCCTGTATCTTAATTAGCATTTTAATATGATTTGTTATGATAGATTAGCTAAGTTATTTTTTTTTAATCATATACTTTTATTTTATTTTATTTTAGCATACTGAGGAATAATAGGATAAACAAAGGACTGTGTTATTTTATTTTACTGTATCACGTATAAGCTTATATATATAATGTTTATATATATATATATATATATATATATATATATATATATATATATATATATATATATATATATATATATATATATATATATATATATAGATATATATATATATATATATATATATATATATGTAAATATATGTATATGTCATCCATATATACATATATATATATATATTTTAATAAAAATTTATCATCCAATTTTAACTCCTATTTTCTATTTTATGGAAAGCGCATGAGAGCAATACTATTGATTCGGGCGCTATACAAATAAATTGTATTATAATTATTATCTGTCACCCCTGTCCCTGGCGCACCCATGTATAGTTGAAACGCTCGGAGCCATCGCTCCCATAGTCTCGCTTAACCGAGTGTCGGTCGGCTTCGGAACTACGCCGGGAAGACAGTCTGGTGAGCCTGTTGGCTTTGAATAATTTTATCCGCGTGATCTATACAATGCTGCCACCTCACGGACACTGGTTAATCCTGCCGTAAATTTGAATTGTATTTATATTTTTGTGTGTGTTAATGTAAGTTTAATTTTGAATAGTTTTATAATACAGTATTATTTGATAAAAATGTATCCTTGTTTACTTAGTGTGCTATTCGTGTGAGGCTAGACAATGCTGCCACCTCACGAATACTGGTTAATCCTGCCGTAATTCTTATTTCATAAACAACTGTAAATTTGAATTTCTACTTATTTTTGTGTTAAAATAACTTCAATTTTAAAAACGTTTCATAGGATATAATTATCTTGTAAAAGAATATCGTTATTTTAATTTTATTTCATAGTTGGCCTGAGAGCCAATCAGCGTCCCTATCCTAATCTGGGGTAAGGCCGTCCTGGCGGGTAACAAATGCAGAACGTCTCCTTCCCCAGGCAGAGTTGAGGGAGCTTAAAATGCTGCCAACTCACGGAGCCTGGGTAACCGAGGCTATTGCTTCCACCGTTCACACAAACTGTTTCCGTGTAGATCAAACGTTGACACTCCACCGACTTGAAGTGCCACCGCCATGGTTCGTCGTTAACTTGTCGCCAATGTTGTGTTTTGCGGGTAGATTGATACGAAGGAAGAGACAGGCAAAGGTGTCACTGAACAGCAGATAAATCACTCTTCTTTATTCACCGATAGTGTCGCCGGGAATAGTTGCACACAAGAATGCACAACGCATGTTACAGCAGGTGACAGCACGTGACGGTCATTATATTACAGATTGCATAACCGACTTGATCATTGTTCGGTAGGTCGTGCACTAGCAGTAGCGCTCCGTAATATCAATAGCAATGCAAAAAGTGGGCAACGCGTGACGGCCTTTTACGATATGCTCAGGTGCTATACACAATAAAACACCTCTGCCGCATTGACTGCTGTCTATTTATGAGTCGGCCCCACTGCTCGTAGCCCACTTTGAGCTGTGTCAGTCTGCGAAGTTCACATCGTGCTACACGAAAACTGTAAAACGGGCAACGCGTTGTCGTTTTATGTGTGAGTATTTTGTCGTCGTGATGTCTCCATTCGCCTGGATTGAAATCGTCGACACTTCGACGCTGCTGTTGTTCCTCGTTGTCTTTCTCTGCGGACTCTGGCTGCTGAGTCCTCCCGGTTCGCCCGTCCACTGGCCGCCGGGTCCCAAGTCGTGGCCGCTCATCGGCACCGCTGATGTCTTCTGGAACAACGACCAAATGCATCTGACGTTCACGGAACTAGCGAAGAAATACGGCCAGATAGTTCACATGCGAATAGGACAGGGAGGACATGTGATCTTGTTGACGGGGCAGGACGTGATCCGTGAGGCGTTTGTCAACAAGGGAGAATCCTTCGGCAACAGGGCCTCCTTCCACCCGATTGTGAAGTACACAAGCAAAGGCAGAGGTAAGTTTGCACTGAAGACATTTCGGGTTGAATACGAATTGAGTGAGGAATAGGGAATGAAGCGATGAGAGAGAATTTTGAGAGGGGTGGGAAGGGGTAACGAATTGAAGTAGAGGAAGAGGGCGGAGTGGCGCGAGAGGGTTGGGGAATTGAACTATTTCCCACGACCCAGAAGTAGTGTACGTTTACCAATGTACTACACATGGAAATACGCTAACCTCTCTCTTACAGGAATCCTTTCTGGACATGGCAAGAACTGGAAGTTACTGAAGCGATTCACACTGAGAACCCTGAAAGACTTCGGCGTGGGCAAATCTTCTTTGGAGGAGAACATCAAAGAGGAACTGGACTTTGTTGCTGCAGAGATCAACTCAAAGCGAGGAGAGCCTTTTATCCCAAAAATAAACACACACACACACACACACACACACACACACACACACACACACACACACACACAGACACACACACACACACACACACACACACACACACACACACACACACACACACACACACACACACACACACACACACACACACACTAGACGTTTTATAATGCAATGCCCGAGATCCTATCCCTACCATCCTGAGTAGATGTATTATACCTGTACCTACCCCGTAATTGTGTATGGTTGTTCGGGTACCTCTGAAAATAATCTCACAATCCGTTTCCACATTTGCCGGACTTTTGCTCCTAATTATGACTTGTGAAGTTGAGGTATGTCCACTCTTAAATAGCGTTACACAGTTTCAGTGTGTCCTATACTCAGGTCGCGCTGTTAGGACATGACGCAATAATTTGATAACATGACACATAATCCACGCATAAACCACAACCTTATGAAATATTTAGCCTTCCCCGTTCTTCACCTTCCCCCCGACAAATTGTCAAAAATGTATAAATCTTCCAACCATCCCGATGGACTCGCTATATCGTATGCAAAGTGTCAGCTCGATACATACAAAACTGACAGGGATGTGGGTCAACATACAGGCAGGCAGACAGACAGGATTGTAGTACAGTGCACAACATGCTATGCTTAACCTAATCTTCATTTCGTGTTGAAGGTATGATTACGATGACGAAGAATTCACACATCTACTCCATGGTGTGACATTCACATTGGACAATGCTGGGTTCAAATATTTGCCCATGACTTGGATACCAAGAGTAGTTGCTATGGCATTTAGTGTAAGTGCTAGTTCAAAGTACTATTAGTGTAAGTAATACTACACAGTACTATTAGTGTAGTACTATATGTCTATTAGCCCATTCCATGTGTAATAAAATATGGCTGCGCTGTGCATGCTTTGATACAAACATGAAGCTTGGGGCGCACACATATACATACACATATACCGTGTACATATATACATACATATGTACACGCACGCACGCATACATGCACGCACGTACGAATACACAGATACACACGTGTATATATATATATATATATATATATATATATTTATATATATATATATATACGTGTGTGTCTGTGTGTGTTCGAGCGTGTGTGCGTGTATATATATATATACATATATATATATATATATATATATATATATATATATATATATATATATATATATATATATATATATATATATATATATATATGTGCATATACATATATATATATATATACATGTGTGTGTGTGTGTGTGTGTGTGTGTGTGTGTGTGTGTGTGTGTGTGTGTGTGTGTGTGTGTGTGTGTGTGTGTGTGTGTGTGTGTTTGCGTGTATGCAAGGGCAAAAGTGACTGTTCCTGTGCACGTCCCTGTACCTATGTCTGGGTGTAGCCATGTTTTAAGTCTCTCTCCATCTATCTGTCTATTCCTCGCCTCTCAAGTCCCAACTATTCTCCCTGCCTGCGTTCCTTCCTCTCACACTCTCTAACTTGTTTGCTGTGCGTTAGATGTGTATCAACCATATTCGTGAAGGCTGTAAATCGGTTGATCAGACATACTACATTGATTAGCTTTGCCATCATAACGGCAAACTAATATGATATATCTACGTATGTTTCATGTTTAGCCAACAATGAGGAAGATAGTCGATTTCGACCGTGATATAAAGGAGTTCGTGCGAAAGAAAACGGCTGAACACAGAGAAACGTTTGACGAACACAACATTCGGGATTTCAGAGATATCTACATAAAGGCGGAAAAAGACGAAGAAGAGAACGGGGCGTTGACATGTAAGAATGAAATTATATTTGACATTGACTAAATAGCAACGTTTGATTCTAGCAATTGCCTATTAATCGCATTTCACCTAAACGCACGTGTCCATAGTCAGTGAGCGTTTCGTATTTATAATTGTAAGTAAACCACAACCGTCAGTTTAAGACAGTAATCTTCATAAATAATGTTTCTCGTGGTCATAACATGCATTGCTGCTTATTACTAAACCACCCATATGTATGGGACCATATAGTGTATTATGCTATATAAAAACCTACACATAAATGTTCCTCAAATTGCTACTAATTTAGGAATTGGTTATCATTAATTTGACACAGTCGCAGCTGCCAGCTTGCGCAAACAACTCGCTCCTACGACCGCTTCTACAGCTTCTGTTGTGTAACTTGCGTCACTTGGTTTTGTCTATGGCGATCAGACGCCACTTTTCTAGGTCAACCCTGGTTTTCAAACGCATACCGATCTGCTGCAGGGCTGTTGGCGGGCGTGTGAGTGTGCGGCCGTGCGTGACCGAGCATAACAAATCTAACTCTAAGTACTGTATGTTACAGATGAGAACTTGTTCCAACTAATCGTTGACATGTTCATCGCTGGTACCGAGACAACGAGCACTGCGCTAATTTGGGCCTTTCTCTTTATGATATGTCACCCGGACATACAGACAAAGTGTAGAGAGGAAATCGCAGAGGTATGAATATATACTGGCTTGGGTAATGTCGACAGTTCATCATAATACAAAGGTTGGTTTATTGGTAATGCTCGGTGTTAAATTGTGAAAATATGACGTGGGAAGACTGGAGCTATAGTGACCCTGAGGTTTTCTAAATGTTGTGAACTCTAAGTTTTGCTGACAGGAACAAATGTGACCCAGTCAAATAATATAAAGCTTGCGTCGTCTGGGGCATCGAATTAACGTTATATAAACAAGTAGTAATAATACTTTTGGTTGATATCGGAGGTAAAAATAGAATATTACAAATGAAACGTGTCCAAAATAACGCATATAAAAATCGACCATACAGAAACATGTCAGATATAATAGTATCTTGGTAACATAAATAGTGAATAACTGGAAGTAAAGGTATTTTTGCAAAACTATGACTATGCAGAAGAAAAACAATATAAAAATTCACAGATCATGTAAAGGTCACGTATTTACTCCTTATCATAAATGAATATGGCATGTGAATTATTGTACCTACCCAGGTAATTGGTCAAGACAGGCGGCCGTGTTTGAAGGATAAAGGAACATTACCATACGTGGAGGCTGTGATACTTGAAATGCATCGTCTTGGAAATATTGGCAAGTATTAATCGATATATTGCAATTACTTCTATATCACTACGAATTGTTCCATGACTCCTATATAGTGTAATCATTATCAGCAGTGGCATAGGAAGGATGGGTATGAAACATTAGCCTCTTGTTCCGAATGCTAATTTAGTGGCAGATCAAAACTATCAATATCACGTTGGAGTTTTGCTTCCACTTCGAACAGATCAAATGTCTCAAACTATCACTGCCACTGGGGAACGGTGGTCGCGCGGTAGAGCGTCGACTTTCAATCGAGGGGACGGTAGTTCAATCCCACCTACAGCCGTTTCGAAACTTAGACAATTTTGTCCATCCCACATATATTAACGCTATAGGTCCGACTTTGGGGCTTTGCAAATAAAAAATAAAATACAATTGGACAGGATCAATGCCATCCACCCACCCACCATCAGAAAATGGAAAGACGAATAAATTGCAGTGCTGCATTGACATGTTTATATGTCTTGAAGTGAAGGAATAGCTAAACCAATTACAGGGGTATGCCGTTACTATAAACATACAGCTGGAGCCAGTTTCATGGAACTTACTTACGACGTCGTAGCGGGCGATAAACACGTCGTAATGTTGCGCTAGTTGCGTTTCATGAGTCTGCTCCATAATTGCACTTAGCAGCACCATGTATTTAGTAGGTAACTTTACGCTAGTTGAAATATTTACGGTATGCTCCCGACACGCCCACTCTCGACAAAATTATTTGTAATGTTTTCACTGGATATCCTTTACATTCATCATAGCTTCACATTTGCTATGCGAACAACAAAGGCGGCAGCTAGAAAGAAAAAGGTTGTTCATGCACAGCACAAATACAGGCATTCCCCATCGCGACCTAACTAGGTCAATGCTACGGCGATTTAATGGCGCGAATGCTAAATTGGTCTCATGAAACCGGCCGTAAGCTGCATTGACTATTCGCTGTTAGCTGCGACCAGTAGACCGCGTAATTGCGCGTAAGGTTACACGGCTTCATGAAACTGGGCCCAGTAACGACAACATATATAATATAGTCACGGCGATAAACTGATATTCAAAATATTTCAGCCGCAGCAGCCCTTACACACGTGACCTCCGAACCAGTGACGTTGAGGGGCTACCATCTGCCCAAAGACACGTTGGTTATTTCCAATCTCTACGAGACTCACACGGACCCGGTCTGCTGGACAGACCCGTTCGCCTTCAATCCTGACCGTTGGCTGGATGAGAACAACAAGTTGAAAAAGACCATCCCGGCTGCTTTCATGCCTTTCGGCGTCGGTGTGTAATCTAAGAGTATTATGTGTTCGAGGTGCGCGTGAGGCGTTTCAGATAGCTTACGGCGATGTATGTGTTTTGTAAGGGTACTTATTCATTCAGAAGTGACAATAAATCCAATAAGCATTACAAAACCCCTTTCAGCAGACCAGTAGCATATATAAACAATGCCACGACATCACTGACAATACTAAGGGTTTATTATACAATAACTCGTAACGTTTCGTTCGGTGTGAGCACAATTCATCAGACGACTATTATAAAATTATATGGCATTTTACAGTAAAAATAAAATAATTGCGTGTGCAAATTCTTTATACTGGTTCACCAGGTTGTGACCAGGTTAATCATTTTCGTTCATTCTGAACTTATCAGTATATTATACTTCAATTACTATTCCAGGATATCGGATGTGTATGGGAGAAACACTCGCAAAGATGGAGATGTTCTTGTTCGTTACGACATTGCTGCAACGGTTCGACTTCCGCATGGTTGATATCGACAATCCCCCAAGCTACTTGGACGCGATATTTGGAGTGACGAGATGTCCACTCAAGTATGCGATGATTGCGACAAAAATTTAAAGACACACCACTTGGTCTCCTGACTGCTTCGATAGGACAGCTAACCGCATTAATGCATTAGTGGACATGTGTTTTACGTTTAGCTGGACATAATGCTATATCAGCGAGTGTTCATTTGTATACAGTGTGGCGATTCCTTTGCTTGTTTCACTGTCTTATGTGTTTCGTATGCAGTGAGTGTAGTTATGTTTTCTGGCTCTCTGAAATACCAGTGTCTACATCATTAATCATACGCAAATATGAAATGATTGGGAACAATGTGAAGGCACCCTACTGCTGAATGCTTCGATAGAACACTCAATGTATTGGTGAAGATATATTATTACCTCTAGCAGGATACTTGCCAGCGTTTAATCTCTTTCATAACGTTTTGTCTTACCTTGTTTTGTTTTTTGTCTGTTGTGTGTCTTATGCAAGGAGCTCGATTATGCTTCCAGAATATCTGAACTGCCTGTGTTTACATTATGCATTTGTTTATATTAATTTATTCTGATGTCGTAACGTTCTTTTCAAAATAGGAACACACTACCCTCGTTCAAGTACCAACACCGGAGAACGACAACAGTTATGGAGTATGCATTGTGCATTTATATAAACAAATCCTGATAGCGTCGTGTTTCCTAATGACGATGTATATGATCAATCTGAAGACGACCACCACATTTTAGACTTCACGAATGTTGGCTATTTATTCCAATGTTGCACGTCCTACGCAACATTACTGTTAAGGTTTTTGAAAGCGTTGCCGAGAGTCAGCGTATCATGTTTGTATCACTACACACACACACACACACACACACACACACACACACACACACACACACACACACACACACACACACACACACACACACACACACACACACACACACACACACACACACACACACACACACATAACATAAATTGTTTGGCGATGTTTGATCTAATAATTATGGTAACTGGATTCTTTCATGTTCGTGGATGCAAACAAGCTTGAACAAATTATTTAAACTGTTTGCCTTCTGCCCACCTCAATTGTTTCTACATTTGAAACTTCATTACGAGAGGCTCATCCGATTGGATGACGGCCCGGCCCGGGTTTAATATGCGCGGACGCAGTAGGCGTGATATATTTGGTATACAATCATTGGACAGAGACTGACTTTGTTGAAAAGTGCGGCTAATGGTGCAGTGCTATACGCCACGCACATTGACATGCCTCGTACTTAAAAAGTACCCGAATGTCGCACTGGTAGGCCTATGCGTGTACCTTATGGCAAAATACACTAGCGCAAGTGCAGAAATTGAAAGGAAGAAGATGAAGACGGAAGAAAGCGGTCCCCCATATTTATCTATAACAACACGAGCGCATACGCGTTCATCCTTTTCAACAGTCACTCCGCCGAATGTTCTCATTCCAGCCACCTGAAATATTTAGACCCACGATGGACTTTGTGCATTATTCGACAATTGTGATAGTCCGGAGCGACGCCTATCGAGTCGTCTGGAACCGACTTCACATGACTTCCAGTTATCTGCAATAGCCTACTCTCGCATCGGTCAGTGTAGTGCATTCCATCCACACCTATATAATTAATATTTTTCACAATTCATAAGGGTTGGTGTTATCACGCTATATTACCAGTCAGCTCTGCGATAGTTACTGGATGTTTACGATTCCGTACAACGGTTCACACCTGGCTATTGCAATACACCATAGTGCATTTTCTCGCGTTTTAATTTCGAAATCAAAGAGCTACAAATTGAATGAATGGTTTTCATTGTTTGTAACAGTTGGTGTTATCAGGAGAGATAACGGTATATATTGCCTATAGCAATACTCCGTAGTATATCCATTAACGTTTAAGCTTCGAAATCCAAGAGAGTCCAGGCTCACCAGAAACATAGGCCTACACCATTTGGACCACCACCTACAACCTTCAATATCCAACAAAATTATAACCTTCACATACCCTTACTTGGAAACCAACTGGATCCATCAATTAAGGCTTCACTAGAAACTTCCAACTGCATATAATTAATAAATACCTATAATTTAGGAGATTTTGTCTGGGATGCCGAGTTTCATACTAAATTTAAGAGAGGTGGTAGGTGAATTTGTTAAGTTTTACTTTTGTTTAAAAATAATTATTGGTAACAGTAGTGTAGTAGAGTAGAGAGGCAGTGGCTACAACTTCAGACTCTCGACTAAGAGAACCTGGGTTGAACTATGTGCTGCCGTGTCAAACCTTGGGCAAGTTTGTTCACTCTGCATTGCCTCATTTCACTTAGCTATGATTTTTTATGAATGAATATCTGGCAATAGACAGTAGTGGATACTTGTGTACGAACAGTCTTTGTGCTTTAATGGAAGTATCGCTGGGTGCTTCCCGAGAAGCCGAAATGGTGTTCTATTGCACAGGTTTACCAGGGAGTTAAGTGTAAAGCACTTTGAGCAATCCTTATCGAAGATATATTGCGCTACAGAAGAACTTACCTTTTAATAAATACTAATATAGCTAGTTAAAAAGCAAGTTAGCAGCTTCACACAATTATGCCAAGCTTCCCTTACAAAAAGTGTCAATTGTGTACCATTGAATACCATTGAATACCATTGAACCATTCAATGATATTTCAGCAGGACTCAGTGGTACTCTCAACGGTAATTTAAGATACCATTCTACACCACTGCATGGTACACAGAATACAAAATATCATTAAAAAACCTTTCAGATACCATTCAGATACCATTCAAATACCGTTGGCCATTATACTACCTAGTACCATTCAATGGTATTTGAATGGTATTTTTTTGTAAGGGTTTCCCCGCTACTCTACCGATACCTGTCATTATCCAGGATGCACCTACAATACATGTGTATGCGTGCGTGCATGTGTATGGCTGTAAACATGCTCTACCATTGACAATAACCACGCATACCATTTGCTGACATCTTGTGAGCGGCATAGCTCGTTGTTTTGGCATGTTGCTGCTTCAGCTACAAAAAGAAAGAGCTTTTAATAAGCAAATCGTATGTTCACTTAGATATTGTGCTTAACAATAACATGTCATTAATATGTGTTATGATGTGTACTCTAGTAATATCCCATGCTCCTGGACTGAGCGATAACTATAACATATTTTTGCTGACCGCATCGTCTTTTTGACTTTGAAAGTAAACTAAGATGCGCTGTTTATAAAACATAACAACATAAATATGCGCGGAATTATGTTGACAGATTGAATTAACAAAATGAAATATAGAGTGTTAGCAAATATACAGTCATGAGGGTAAAATTGAGGTGGGTTCGAATTCTATGCAAGTCCCACCTATTTTGTTACACTGTCCAGTTTCACACAGATTCATGTGATATAAAATGAAAACATAGACAGATATTTACACACAGTAGACAGGACACAATTATTTACACTAGCTGGTGACATTAGTTTAACTTATCACAGATATCCCCAAAAATTATCAATGTTTTATTAAAACGACAAAGACAAAAATCTGATGTTTGGAGGAAGTCTGACGTCTTCGGCACTTATCGGGTTCACCTCAATTATGTCAGCTTTGCCTAAATTTGATATAACACCAATGCTCCAGTTCCATCCTTCTATAATATCACATGCATGTGTTCCGAAAATAATGGTTCTTAATCAACTTTTTTTTAGAACTGACGATCAACCACCATCGTAGTAGTCTGCGTCTTAGCGACCGCAGTCACGTGACAATGATCAAAATGTCAATATATCAGCTTCGACCCCTTCGTTGAATCAAACAGGGTTTTTGGTCACAAAGCTGCACTAAGTCTAAGGTGTAATATTACTTAAACAGAAAATGAGCATAAGGATATCGATGAAGACAGATCTATCGTCATATGATATGTTTAGACAAACATTTTATTAAAATCACAACGTTCTAGGACTAGGTGCCACCTGATTATTCCAACTGACAAATCCAAATCAATTGTTTACTTTTAAGTTTAACTAAATATAAGGGTTTAGCACCACAATACTTCAGCTTCAACTACATATTATAATTGCATGCATCTAACAAAGATTGTTTTTCCGTAGAATAGACGCAATGTGTTCAATAAACGTAACTTTAAGTAGTTTTAAAACTGCATGTTTTCAATGAACTTACCTATACTTGCGAAGGTTGCTGTTGAAGTTCCCTGCCGCTTTACGACATTTGCTACATAATGTTAAGACATTGTTACGCTGCACAATATTAAATAATTAGACCTAATCAAATGAAAAAAGCACAACTTCGGAGTTTATAATACCACACTAATGAGTTAGCGTATGCTGGCTTATTGAGTTCATTATGTGTGTATCGAATATCGTAAAATTGACATCGCCGCATTCAACAAATGTACGACGTATGGTTTGAAGGTCCGTCAAGTATTTGTTTTATTAATGTATTTACATATTTATTAAAATTAATGCATATCCAACAAACATATAGTACATTGAAAACGAAAGATATATATAGCAAAACCTTTAGACTATAAGCACTTTTTTGCCGGGGTCCCGTACTTATGCCTTATGCACTTAAATATATACAAGGGTCTGCAATAAATGTGCTCAAAACCAATCAAAATATAAAATAAAATTATGAGTAATGGCATAAGTTAATTCCTTGATGTCATATATATATATATATATATATATATATATATATATATATATATATATATATATATATATATATATATACAGAATAATGTTAATGCTAAGTTAGTCAAATGAATAATATTAAATGGGTTAGAGTAAATGACAATGCATAAAATATACATAAACATAATTGTAATAAATGATAAATAAACAAGTTACAGCTAGAGATCATTATAGGCATATATGGTATATTGATAATAAATTAGTGAAGACATTGTGTAAAATGTGTGCAAAACATGTGACGCTTCACCCGCAGGAATAGCGCCAATACCCGCCCTCCCAATCTGAAGGCGGATACACAATTTCTCGTTCAGCTGTGTGTTTGTCTCCACCGGAGCTCCTCAGGGTGTGCGCTGTTGCCATTCTTTTGTATCATGTACACTAATTCATGTAAAAGTGTTTACTCAATAAATCACTACTTCAGATATGCAGACGACACTGCACTTGTCGGTTTGCCATCTAACGACGAAACATACTACAACAGTGACATAGATCACTTTGTGGCATGGTGTGTGGTCAACTGCCTCGAGTTAAATGTTATCAAAACCAAGGAAACTGTAATAGACTTCCATTCCATATATCACCCAACCCTGTCAACATCAATGGGCAAACCATAGAAATTGTGTATTCTTATAAATATCTGGGTACAACAATCGATGACAAATTAAGGTAGGATGATAACACAATGAATCTATATAAGAAAGGCCAGCAACGATTGTACTTGCACATAGACAAAACAATGTGTTTGTTTTCCACGATTTATTTGTGAAAATTGTTATGACTTTCGGTCTCATTTGCTGGTGGGTGCAGTCAAAAACAGAGACAAAATGAACAGAAAATACACAATTTCTTTCAAGATCGCTGGATGCGCTGCACATCCGATACAAATCTGGAACAATTATACAAGTCAAGAACACTGCAAATGACAATGAAAATCTTGTCAGATCCCACCCACTTCTTACACGACCATTACGACCTTCTCCCCTCTGAAAGGAGATACAGAATGCTAACTGTGAAAATCCAGCGTGCCCTTAGATCATTCATTCCATCCTCCATCAAGTATTTGAACCACCCCCATAAAATCAACCATTGACCGACAAGATGTATATCCATTCTATGACTGCACAATAATGTTATTAGTATTATACTCCTCGTTCAGCTGCTTTGAGCAATTTCCAACCAGCCTCCAACTTGCCGTGTTCTCAAAACGTGTTGAAAAGTTATGCCAAGACAATTGAACATTCATCTTGATATGAGTATCAAGGTGGCGCTGAGCTCGTGTGGACACAACTGCTTGTGTGACTCGTGAATTTAATGTTATTATTGTTGGTTTATGTGTACAAGCGGCCTGGTAAATGAAAGTTCTGGGAGGGTTGTTATGTGACTTGTGGGGCTGGCATGCGTGATTCTTACAGCGTGTATACGACCAACAGGGGACTTGCCGAGAGAGAATAAGATAGATGACTATTGTCTGACCTACCCCTGTCTAGGGGCTAGGGAAAGTGACCCATCGTCTAGAACATATGATACTTGGGACATCAAGTTCATAAGCCGAGGAAGCACATATGTTTGTTTAACTTATAATAAACTTATTTCGCGGTTGTTACGCCTGTGGTTTTGATATTTTTATAAGTAAATCAATATGAAGGATAGTTAATATAGAGAAATTTCAAGACACGCAATTGTTGACAAAGTGAAATTTTTTATCCAAACGCTTGGCACCATACTTAATGCGAATATTTTGGGTAGCAAGATTATACTAAACTTACCCTCAAGATGTAGTGCAAGTTTTATGTTTGCCACCAACTATATTAAATCCTTCAATGAACGCATTCGTTCATCAATATTCAGTCTTTTATGTCGTCTTCATCAGTCAGATAATATCCTTTTTATTAATTACCTTCATACCGACATTCATTTTAAGAGCCATTTGTACTCATACTGGAGGTCTTTATTGTACACATGTCATTAGTATTGTATTTATTTTTGAATCATTTTTTATTTTTTTTATTTTTTATTTATTTTTACAACTTATTTAATTCATTTCCTCATATATTTAGACATAACTTTTTTAATTTTACACTTATATTTTTACGTTGATATCATTGCTTTGATTGTATTATATGTATTGTACTTTTCTTTTTTTTTAATTGTATTTTATGTATACATATATGGACGTCTTGTCTGAAATAAACCTTATTATTATACCATTAATATGTATTGGGTATGTGTTACCCCATATTTCTACGCAGTGTGTTAAATATGGCAAAAACAGTGAACAATATAGAATATGCATACTACTCCTATTAAGCAGAAGTCTACATCTATACATTACACCTAAGCTTTTAGAAAGCTTTGATTTTACATATTTAGTATCACCATTCCAGTTATGTAAGTCATCAACGTACATTCTCAAGAATGTTACAACTCTTATTCGTTCAATATTAACATTCCGTATATGTATAAAAAAGATCTCTACTGGGCACACGCTTTCCAAATAGTATGTAATTTGTTTTAGATATGCTTAGTGTTAACCTATTGACTGCAAACCAAGTAGGCATCTTGTCCAATACATTACACATATTATCACTTAATTTTCTTATCTATCAGTACAATTTTTTTCGTATCAACTGCAAAGAATATATATTTTACAAGTTTAGGTAAGTTGCACATATCATTCACGTACATAACAAATAGCTTGGGTCCTAAAATCGAACCTTGGGGCACACCACACGATACATTGCGTACATCAGACTTGCAAGTATCAGTTGACACAAATGGTCTTCTGTTGCCTAGATAACTAGTTAGCCATTTACATGCAACACCGCGGTTACCAAGACATTCCATTTTTGTTACATAATATTTTTTATCAACCGTATCGAATGCGTTTTTAAATCTATAAAGATACCTATAGCATCCTTTTTGTATCTATATTGATTGGCTTATTCCATTAATTAAATCTACTAGTGCATGACATGTTGACATAAAACTTTATTGTTATTACTTTATAATACTAATAATTTTTTATTATTATTATTAGTAGTAGTAGTATTAGTATTATTATTATTATTTATTTCGTCTTTACCCTATTCTTGGGGGGTCAAGCTTTTTTCAGGCCCTGGCGAGGGAGCTCGAAAGTGCTGCCATCTTACGACGCCGAGGCAATTTTCTCCAGGTAGTTGAAAGGTTTAAAAGTGCTGCCACCTCACGGCACCTAGGGAATCGACGCTAGAAAATGTCACGCTCAGGTGCAAACTTGTGCGGTTGTGTCATTCAGACATCGTCCCTCCAGCAAAATAAAATTTGCACCATGACAGTTTTTTCCAAAATATCATTCACATTTACTCGATAAAAAACAATAAACATGTGTAAAACGTGAACAAAAGTAACAACATGACGATATTTAAGGAAATCACAATGATCCCGGGGTAGCTTGTTGCACCAATGGCTAGGGACGGCGGTATGTAAATGGAACAGCGAAAACAGCTCGAAGTGGAAATGGCGGACGGGCGGGACAACCAGAGCGGTGTCTTCCACTCTTGTGGCGGTGACTTCTTTTCGAAATCGCGAACAAATATTCTTGCTATTGCGCAAGTTGCGTTGTATTTAGCGGCGACATTTTTCGGTCTCCTGCTGACAATCCCTCTAGGAATAACATTGGTACGTTCGAATTGTTGTTGCTTAACTTCAGTCCACACGAAAGTTGCAGGCAGGTAAAAACACAGGTGTGACAACCGCGAAGTAGGTTTACTAAGTTATGTGTTTCCTCAACGTTGGCTCGCAGAAAGATACCAGTATGTACACTGCACTTAAAGGAGACACCAGATCGTATGTGTAGGATAATAAAACACACAATAAATGTAATTTTAGTCAATATATGTAACCATAGTTGGCTCCTATCATAACCATGTCACGTATGTCCCGGTTAGATGATGGCTCAATAATCGTTACTCCTTAGACAGTGGCTAGACTGGCTACTTTTCCCCACCTTAATTAATTTTAAATAAGAAAATATAGTCACCTATCCGGTGCACATTCAAACTAGGAGTGGCTGATTTTTCTGATTGGAGGGACTCCTTTAATTTGTTACACACGACTGCATGCCAAGGAGTATGATATATTTAAAATAATGCACACAGCCATGGTATATTAAAAATAACTTGTACAACTTTTAGTGTGAAAACAAGAATATGGTGCCGTACAATATACAGTAGGCATTATATAGATCAACAAATCACTTATATATACTATCTCATCCCCACAGCTTGTGTTCTCCGTTGTACATGTTTTGTTTGTTCTTGATTTCAGCGTAACTTCCATGGCGGCTGTATCCTCTTCGCACAAGTTGTGTGGGACAACACAGAGATCTATCCATGGATGCAGCCGAGCTGTGGATTTGTGTTATACACAAATCTTGCAATTAATGTCTTCTACACCACGGTCATGGGGTTGTTTATGCTGTCTGTAGTCTGGCCACGAACTGAGTCATGGCATTCCCAGAGAGTCGAGTAAGTTGTTGATTGAATGTGCATTCCTAATAATTATAAGTAGTAAATTCTGGACTTCCTGGTCTGGTTTAAATACATAAAACGATTGTGGTTTGGACTGGTATGTTCTAGGAACAAGTTGTTTGCATAAGATTAATGTTAACTTGGGGTTTCTGGCTGGGGAAAATACTCCCACCCGAAAGGAAACAGCAACTTTTATGCAGTGTGCAGAAAAGATGTTTCAGTCATTACCTTAAATATGGTTACTAAAACGATACAGAAAGATAATTAGGAATGTTATTTTTAAACAAATATCATTTTAGGTAATGAATGATGCAAACAACACTGGAGGCAAGTAAATAGTGTCCACTTGACCTATGCTCATCACTCACATTGGCAGTTCAGTTAACTCACTAATGGGGTCACTTTGCTGTTCAGGTCACTTTTTCACCCAAACCCCTTAATTGTGGAGTACAACTGTATTTAGACTAATCAGAAATATTGAGATACCTCAATATACAAAACATCACATATTATGTATTCTTATAGCAAAATGGTTTAACATGAGTTTTAGAAAATGCGCATTTAGGGTGCCACATCTTTCAGTTGTAAACGTGGTCATAACGTCTCTTTCAGGTCAGTACTGAACTGGAATTTGAAGTTCATGATCCTTGGCATCAGCCCCGTCATGGCCGTCATCACCGCTGTCATCATCTGCCTCGAGCTGACGTCAGCAGTACTTCTTACTGCTGGCTTCTCGAGGTTCTGCACATGGCTGATGGAAACCATGGACGAAAAGGGTACGCCACTGGGCAGGTAAATATGCTATTTTTAGATGTTTATTGCTTTCTGTACTCCATGTTCTGACCTATCCATCATGTGATCAGTTGCCTAGCAGCAACTCCACCAGGCTATCAGAAAATGGTTGTGTGAACATGTACTTCTCTTTGTGTATTTAAAAAAAATTCTGGTTTCAAAATGTTTCTTTATGACAAAAACCTAAGGAAGAGTTGTTTAAATGTCCACTATACACGGTAATGTTTGCTCTTGATGTTATGTCTTGGTCGTAAAGTAATTCACATATAAAAAAGGTAAAGGCAAGTATTATATATAGTGCAGTACCAGTCCTCAGGACCGTTCAAAGCGCTTTACACTTTACATCCCTGACAGACCTGTTCACTAAGGCACCATTTCGGCTTCTCTGGGAAGCATCCAGCCATATGCTTCAATTAATACGCAAAGGCTGCTCATACACATATCCATCACTGTCTATAGTCAGGTAACCATTTATAAAGCTGAGTGAACTGGAGCAATGAAGATTGAAAAAACTTGCCCAAGATTTTAACACTGCAGCACAGCATTTTAACCCGGGTCTCATAGTCGAGAGTCCGGAGCTCTACCCCTGAGCCATTGCGCTCTACAAATTTAATTGTTATCAGCCTTGTTGGTAGAGATAAATCACAAAGCAGGTCTCATGTGATATGAGCAAACCATAACATACTGGATACATCACTTGTTTTTTGTGGTGATCTGCAGTGAAACAAATCGTGGTAACAAATATTGAGTGATGGATCATGTGAACTGTGTGGGTGCTAGAGGGCATGTTCATTTCAGATCAGCTGTCACCTATATTCCACATCAATTTTGGGAGTTGATCTGTGATTACTAATTATTGTTGAAAAACTCACCAGATTTTTGTGGAAATTTTGCAGGCATAATTAAGCGAAACAGTCCATTAATAGTGTTAATGGTAATCATCAATTGGTTAAAAAAAAAATTTAAACATATGAAGGCTAACTACAAGTTAGTTTAAAAATACGCACACCTGTGTAGTATCACTTCGCTCTATACATACTTGGTGTCCATATTTGATGGTGCCGGTTTCAACTTGTGGTTAGCATGTGACCGTAAATTTCTTGTGGCTTATCCTGGTTACTGTTTGCAGCTGTGCAGCGGCCCAAAACATTGACTGGACACAATTCCGTATCCGCAATGGCTACACTCACGGGGTATGGGGTCAGAGCTTTTATAGCTGCCTCAACATATCGACGGTGAGTTCAGTGCCCTAGTGTTGTTTCACCGACTGTTGCTCAGCGGTGTGACTTCGCTGAGAAGATACACTCATGAAATGAATGTATTTTTACATGTTGATGTGCTCAGATGGCATCACGGTTTGGGATTAATTCACAGGTTTACACGTGTAGTAATTAATGTTTATAAACATGTATGCTTTTTAGTTATACAAAATTAAGTTGTAAAATATCTATACAAAATCAAAAGTAGAAAATGAAATAAAGATGATGATAAACTAACAATAAACATAATTTATGTTTATTTTGTGTGGCATAATAAGTGCAATGTTCTGATTGCAGTCCAAGAAAGTGATATTCATCAATTAGCTTACACACACAAAATATTGTATCAATTGTGATAGATTTGCATGGTGTGGTACCATAGTTTAAACATTATGACAATGTATAAAAGAAGAGTATGCCATTTAAAATGACAACAGAAATTCATCTCTTGTGGCAAAAGGATTTAATGGATAGTTGCAATAGTTCAGTGAGTCAGTGTCACTTGTTATAAAAATTGACCTTTCATGTAAAACTAATGTAGTTTTTATTGTGTTGTTTAGGAAACAATGTCATAACATAAATGCAGGGAATATTCACACAACAAGGTTTAAACTCCGAAATTCTGTTATTTGGAGGCAATTGGAGCAGAGAAATAAAACAAAACAAGCTGTAGCCAATTTGTTAGTGCTGTCACAGACCAGTTGAATGACTGGTCTGACATTGAGTCTCACCGTTGTTACAGGTTTCCGCCTGGATGCTGTTGATCATCTGGTCTGTCCAGCTCGTCATCTACGCATATCGCAGCTGCCGTTGCTGCTCTTGGGAGATAGCTGAAGAGAAACGCAAAGTCGACCGGTCATGGTTGATCGCACAGCGCCGGTCACGCATGGCCACCCCCATTGGCACCCCTGGTGGCAGACACACCCCAGTGCCATACGGACAGCCCATGCCCAATCCATCGCAGGTTCCTCTGTTGTCACAGGCTTCAGGAGGATATGGTCCGCCGCAATCGGCTGGATACGGTCCGCCACAACCTGCCGGATATGGTCCGCCACAACCTGCCGGATATGGTCCACCACAACCTGTTGGATATGGTCCACCACCATCTGCCGGATATGGTCCGCCACCATCTGCTGGATACGGTCCGCCAAAGTCTGCTGGCTATGGAGGACAGCAAGTGTTCTTGCCCCCATTGCAGCAGAAACGTTGAAGCCTTTCGTTCACAAATCCAACTTTGAACTGTTCTGTTATGCCTTGAACAAGATTCTGAATAACTACTGAAAATTGGAGCACTTGTGTAGAATCCAAACCCACCGCTAAAATTGTAGGTTTGCCTATATTTGCTTCTGCCTTGTGTTGACTCAATAATTCGACATCATCACAGGCATATTTGTGCTGTGAAATATTGCAACTTAGACACATTTTAAGACTCATAATTTATGCCCATCGCAAGCATGGTGGCCATCCTTTACTGCGCCGTGTAACAGGGTTCTTGGACTGAGTAATAAATAGGTTTTGTTTATGGTAACCACACTATCTTTTCAGCTTCCAAAGTGCACAAAGACACAATACCTTTAAAACATAAATTTGCCTCGAATGGTGTTAAATGATTGAATGAAGGCAATGAGTATAAAAAGTAGGCAAAGCTACAGTTATAATGGCAAAACTTTGGTCCAGATTCTACAGGAGTGCCAACATTATCATAATTATACATGACCGAACAGTTCTTGGTTTTAAATAACATACTTTTATACAACTATGTAGTCATTGTTTTATATGTATAGGCACTGATCAGTGATATATAATTTTTAGTTTGTTATTTCAACATTCCAATGCAGCTGTATTCAAAACCATTCCAACTTCTTTAGCAATGACATGTCCATAACACAGGTTATGGCTGTTTACTGTTGAAGAAAGTTTTAATTTATTATCGTGAATGAATTTGTCGCAGTTTCCATTCTAAGAGTACTGATAGTGTTACTTATCATTTAGATATTCATTACCTATGAACCTACCAGAATTTTTATGTAGTACTGTAGGTAAGCCACACATTGAGTTTATTGCAACATATCAAAAGGGGACACTCGATAGAATTTTTGCTTCAATTGGTTATTCTCCAGCTTTGAACTAGGGGGGACACCTGTATATTTTTGTACTTTTAGTATATTCTGGTGGTGCTATCTGTTGCTTCACAACCATAACAGGACCTGTTCACACTATCACACAGGTCTGATACCAGATCATACTAAGTTAATCTTGAGCATTTTGTATTAATGTTGATCATCTTAATAATAAAGCATTTGCTTTTTATTGGTCGTCCTTGTCCAATTTAAGGAAACAATGTCACAGGTGAACCGATGATAATTTACAGGGATAGTTTACATGTAGTTTCACATGACTCAATGTAGTATTATTTTACACATGACAATGGCTGGTAGGTCATTGGGAAAGTATTCAATTATTGGCCACTATTGGTAAGTGGCCAATAATTGCTGTCATGGCCCACTGCCATCAACTATCAGGACACAACACAATCTACTATCAGGACACAACACAATCTACTATCATGACACACTGCAATCTACTAACATGACACAACACAATCTACTATCAGGACACAGCACAATCTACTATCAGGACACAACACAATCTACTATCAAGACACAACACAATCTACTATCAGGACACAACACAATCTACTATCAAGACACAACACAATCTACTATCAGGACACAACACAATCTACTATCAGGACACAACACAATCTACTATCATGACACACTGCAATCTACTATCAGGACACAACACAATCTACTATCATGACACACTGCAATCTACTATCAGGACACAACACAATCTACTATCATGACACACTGCAATCTATTATCAGGACCAACAAACATTTGCTGCAATAAAAAAAATCTACTGTCATGAACTACCACGATATGCTGTCATGACCCAACTAAATGTGCAATCATAAGTTCATAACCCACCTGACCATAATCTCATGAGTCATGACCCACCATAATCTACTGTCATAATTCATCACCAAACACAACCTGTTGTCATGATCCAATACAATCTCCTGTCATGACACAACACAATCTCCTGTCACGAACCACCATAATCATGCAAATACAAAAGCAAAGTTTCAGGCACCTTTTCCTGTATTCATTCAAAACAGAAACAACACTGCTAACAGCAAAATCTATTTTATTATAGATATTTACAATAAAATACAGTATAAACAATGATATAGGTACAAAATAAATTTTTCTGAAATGTTAGAAAACTCATCAAACCCCTCACAAATTAAACCGATTCTGTCTGTTCTACAGTAGCGAATACGTTGTTCCGACTACCAGGTACATTGCACTTAAATGCTTTAAAAATATGAACATGCCAGAATGAGTGTTCACAACTGAAATATTGCACCTATCAAACATTAAAATTGTAAACCTGACATGATGAGTTTGGATTACAGGACCGACAAGGTCATTTTCAATGGCACTTTTAACTGAAAACAGACTGTAAACAAAGATAAAATATACTTTCTATGGTGAACCTGCCACCAGCATTTAATTGTTCATGTCCACTACTCTGTCCCGTGGTCATAATACTCTTTACAAATACAACACATGCAACAATATCAACAATGATAAATAGTCAACATCATAACAATCTTGAATATCTGAGTATAATGCTATCTAGCATTCCTTCTTGTATAAATAAATAAAAGACAAACCCTTTCCACCAAACAATAGTGCAACATTTTCAACCAGTAAATCAATGCTTACTGCATCATACAAAAGCAAATATATACTTGAGATGAAAAACAAACCCAACCTCAAGAATCAGAATATATGCTCACAACTATTTCAAACATAAAACACATTATACATGCATCACCAAAAGAGATCCTTGGATAGGGTACCCGCTTCAAAAAGATACTACAATACTAACAAAACAAGCATCCATGAGAAGACGAAAAACAGAAACAGCTGAAGGAGATCACCAGCCAAGGAACTGAAGACGTACAAACCACCTGGAGTAAAACAAAGATGGCAGCAAACAACCACCTGGAGTAAAACAAAGATGGCAGCAAACAACCACCTGGAGTAAAACAAAGATGGCAGCAAACAACCACCTGGAGTAAAACAAAGATGGCAGCAAACAACCACCTGGAGTAAAACAAAGATGGCAGCAACCAAGGGAGTTCATAGGAGCAGCATTGTTTCAGCCCTGTGCTCGTCTGAGAGCGAAGAGGAACATGTAAGTGTTAAAATAAAAAATAGATAACACCTTGCAAGTTGAAGACGCTATATCTGAGATATATATATATGATATATATATTATATATAATAAACATATATTATATATATATATATATTATACGTATAATATATATTATATATATATATTTTATATATATTATATATATTGTCATGATTGCTGCATTCACCTGGTTGCTACAGGATTTTAGATCCAATCAAGCACACTTCCTGCTAAAAATGATTATCAGGCATCAGAGGATGATTCTGGCTAACAAGCCACACAACTTTCCATTCAGTGCTGCTATCAATGTCAACTTCACAGAAGATCCTCCATTGTAACTCCCAGAGTCCGTAACAGACACCCGTCATCTCAAGCACTTGGGTTTATGCGGCCAATGTTGGCACGGTCAGACTCTTGGTCAGCTTCCTGAGAAAGGTGACGTCTGTTCCGTACAACTCTCATGATGCAAAGGCCTGTCTGTAGCATCCAAACCAGCAGACATGTCCAGCTCGCAATCTGTAGTGACAATGAATAAGTTTAAAAACAGAATTGACAGATATCTGTTGAAGGCAGACTGAGTGTACTTTTTATGGAGGCAGTATCCTCTTGTGGGGGAATGGTTAACTGGTCACAGTACCAGATTGTCAATCAGAGGATTAGGGGGCAGTGGGTAAGTGGTCATGGGACCAGATTGTCTGTCAGAAGATTGGGGGGGCAGTGGTCAAATGGTCATGGTACGAGATTGTCAATCAGAGGATTGGGGGGCAGTGGTCAAATGGACACAGTACCAGATTGTCAATCAGAGGATTGGGGGGGGGGGCAGTGGTCAAATGGTCACAGTACCAGATTGTCAATCAGAGGATTGGGGGGCAGTGGTCAAATGGTCATGGTACGAGATTGTCAATCAGAGGATTGGGGGGGGGGCAGGGGGCAAGTGGTCATGGTACGAGATTGTCAATCAGAGGATTGGGGGGCAGGGGGCAAGTGGTCACCATATCAGATTGGCTGCCGTGTTAAAATAAGGGCAATTTTTATCATCCTGCATTGCTTGAGTCTTTCATAAGATAGATCTGAAAGCTGTAGGTCCCTTCTATCAGGTGAAGTAAAATATCCCATGCATGGAAGTGGAATAATAATGATTCATTTGATACAGCGCCACACCCAGTGTTGTTCGTGGCGCGACACAACATATTGAAATAAATAAAATGTTAGAATTGCAATAAATAATAAAATAAAAATATGAATACATATTATTTAAAATACTACCAGGTAGTAGCAATAAGAATAAAATAATAGTAAATAAATGCAAATATTGAATAGTGTAGGATGTCTAAGTGAAGAAATAAATAATGATGACAATACATGTAATACCAATACATATAAATGCATGATAAATAATATATAATTTAGTAAAACATTTTATATACAATGGCATACGTGATGAATTGTAAATCATGAATATTCATTATTACAAACATGATAACTAATTAAAATTGACTTTAGTGGAGGGCAGCATTTTTCTAGAATCAGACTAGGTCGACATACAAACGAAACGTTTATTCAGACTAGACATGAGACAGGCGAAAGTGTCACAACATCTAACAACACCTGGTAAGGTGTTCCATAGAGACACAGCACCTTTCATGGACTCATAGGCCATGTAAGTATCATGCTCGAAAACGAGGTTGGTGGCACATGGGGGCAGGAAGTCCATGTTATCCATGTCAAAAAATAAGACTTTGTTTTTAGTTGTAATAATCTCGCTGTCCCCAAATAGTACCAAATAGCTATATTTTCCAAAGGATAATTACAAGCAGAAGCAGTGTGACACTTTAACGGTAAAAATGATCATGGAAATCATGCATTTTAATTGATTATTATGGTGGTTGCCATGGCATCGATGGCTAGTACTTGTGTTTAGCAATCTTGACAAGTAACCTGTTGTGGGGAAAATGTGTTATGATGATGTGCATTTCGACACCTTGTCAGATATAACGGCATGCTTATCAAACTGATGTGAAACCACAATGTACAGCAATGTAAAATGCAAATCGCGTAAAAGACGCATACGGCCTAAAATCAGTCATACTATCTGCGCTACGTAAATCACTATGTGTCTATGACAGTGTGGTAGACTCAATATTAACTTAGACAGTTAATAAAAGAAAGCTATAACAAAAGATATGCATGGCCTGAGTGTCCAAGTATTCATCAGCCAGAAACTTCAACTGTGATGCGTCGTTAGAATATCATTCTTGCGTCCTCTCCCCTATCAGCTCCAGTTGCGTGTACCCTCGCCATGTATCGTGACACACTTACAGACCCTATTGAGCTGGGATCTCATTCTATAAACTCCCATAAGTGCTAACATCCAAAAATATTATCGTCCAAGTTAATAGCAAAAGCAGAAAGTAGACACAGTTGAATAACTGGAATCTCGATAAGCATAAGGTTTCCTAGTCCACATGCCACAATGATCTGAAGCAGAAAGATTTTGGTGGCAATCTTGCTAAATCTTGTTAATGTGTTACTAAAGACAGACACACATCACACTAACACTTTTCCCCCCACCAATGCAAAAGGCGAGAAGAAAATGTTCCAACGAGGAGACAGTGAACTGTGCTGTTTACCATTGATTATAGGAGTGTACTAGCACAAACTGATATTGCTGTATGCCTTTAATTGTCATATCGTATTGTATTAATTTATTTCTAGATTACCGGGTAGTCCACGCTTTATGCATCACTGATTTTAAATACGATGTGGCTTATGTAGTATGTAGTAGTAATATGTACACACCTGTAAAGTTTGAAGTTGCTCATAGGTAGACTTATCTTTAATAGGTAAATTGCGCCAATGGACATTCAAAGCTGAGCAGCTTCTAAAACACAAAACATAAAAGTATATTTTAAGTTCTCTGTCCATATACGTTGCACACACACACTCACACATACATGGAAGTCCACTTATAACGGTCCAAACCATCATTTTGCATACAACCACAGACTAATGTAGAGCGCAGTGGCTCAGGGGTAGAGCTTCGGACTCTCGACTACGAGAACCCGGGTTCGAATCCTGGCTGCGGCGTTAAAACCTTGGGCAAGTTTTTTCACTCTACATTGCTCCAGTTCACTCAGCTGAATTAAATGAGTACCTGGCTATAAACAGTGGTGGATATGTGTACGAGCAGCCTTCGCGCATTAATTGTAGCATATGGCTGGATGCTTCCCAGAGAAGCCGAGATGGTGTCTGAGTGAACAGGTCTGTCAGGGAAGTAAAGTGTAAAGCGCTTTGAACGGTCCTGAGGATTGGATATTGCGCTATATAAGAACTGCCTTTACTAATGCTTTGTCAACTATTAGGAAAATAGCCAGGTTGCTAATGAAACAAGGATGAAAAAGCAGCAGAACTTTACACCATTTCACCATTTCACACATGCTGTGCCAACTGGTATCACTGATACTGTGTGTCTTCATGTTAGCCCTTTAATGTTTAAATCCCGCCAACATCAGTAGACTAAATGATTGTATCTTAGTTCACATATGAGCCTGACTGCAAGAACTGCTCAACATCAAAGAGCAATTTTAGGAGCAATTTTAGGAGCAGTTTTAGGAGCAATTTTAGGAACTTGCCATTGACCTCCACCTCCTTCCACATCTATTGTCTGAATGCTCTGGATATGATTTCTATGTGCTGTGGGCAAAAACATTTAAATACCCACAAATGCCTCAACCATATTTTAGAAAACGTAGTTTTGGTGGGAAATGTTATGCAAACATAATTACTGTGAGAGCCAGGAAAGAGCAATAATGTAATCATTTGTAAAGTGCCTTTACCTAGCTTTGGTTATCTTGATGAATCCATGACACCAACTTGCAAACCCGACACTGACAATAGCAGATGCAATAAAGACGAGGATTGTGACAACGCCAGCAAAGAATAAAAACGGCATTGTCCACATGTTGAACCTGGAACAAAATCATAAAGCTACAAGCAAGTACATAATTAGAAATGTTTGCCATAATGTAATTTATTTTTAGCATGAGATGTTAAAAAATAGATGTCCTACTGTGGGATAAATATTTGTTTCGAAATAAAAAAAACAGAAACAAGTAAGTTTATTCACTTATGCCCATAACATAATGTTAGCGCTCTCGTAGAATCTTTTAACATTAAACATGTTGTTTCAATGTGTAAAATACCTACGCAATATCTTTGTCCCTGGAACTTCGCTTCACAGCGTACGCGTAGTAGCACCCAACCAAGAAGGGAAGAACGAGGGAGAAGACTCCATGGGTTGTAAGGATAAAATTACAGTTGGAACGATTTCCGTCTTGAAGTTCAACCGAAGTTGCATCTATCTTCTTCCAGGTTCCATACAGGACACATCCACCATGAAAATCTCCCTACAATTAGAGTAAACAAAACATTACTATAAACATCCGTGTTTCTGAGCCACCATACATAAAAATATCCTGTTTGCATATTTTAAGTTGGCTTGGTCTTCGTGGATACTGAGCCATTGCATCATATTAATGCGTCTCTCGGGTCAGCCACTTGAGAGCGAAAAAAGGCTATTTACTGAGCATTTCCTTAAAACTGACCATCATAGGCGACAATCAGCAATCTACAGAAATGCAATGCTCAATGAAATGCAGCACAATTGCGTTACCAATATAAATACACTATCAAATATAAATGAATTCCAATAATACAAAACTGGATAGGGAGTATTAGGGCATATACGCTTAATAGAATAAATACAGTAATACTGTATGTGGCATGTTGGTTGACTGGAAATTTATTTTTAAATAATCTTGTACAGATATGCATGTTGGTATGCAGCAACCTGCAACAGAAACCTGCAATAAAAAAAAAACTTTACCATGTTGATGATGATAACAGGTAACACGATACCAAATTACAAATTACAAAATTTAAATATTTTCATGCCGTCAAAAATTACGGCAATTTGTAATTTCAGAAAATTATATCAAGTTTGTGATCATATGTTCATACTGTATAGTGTGACCTTGAGAGGCGTATGACCTTGAAATATAGTTTTATATCCAATATTACCTATATTTGGTGTATTTACAGCCTGATTATTTGTCAGACTTTTTTTTATACTTTTTTCCATTCCACTCTTCTGGGCCCAGTAAATTGTTCTGCACGCCTGATGGAAGCCTTTCAGTGACCTATTTTTTATGTAAGTATTTATACAAGTTAACTGACTCAATACATACACCGTTTTGCAACAGGCTTCAATAATTACCTATACATATGCTTTATTAGCAGTATGACCTATAGTAAATATTTCTATAGCAGATCTGTTTGTCAACCTTGACGTGTCTCTAAACAATGTTTCTCTGTAAATCAAATTAAAACGTACCATAACCAGTATAATGATTAGCATGGGAAAGCTTCTATGCCAATACTTATTTATATATGATTCCGAAATAAACATATACATTTAAAATATTAACCTTAGTAGAAAGATTATAATAGATATTCATTCACATCGAAATAGCATCTTTAAATAATATTGTGTTGCAATGAAGCTGCAAAGAGCTCCATGCGATTTGTATTAAATGGTCAGGGTCTTCTTAATAAATAGTCGTCTATAAATACTAGCCAAACTTCAGAAAAATTTATTAAACTACTACAAAGATATAATTATCCGAACTTATCGCATATTCATTCGTCAAATGCAAAATTAAATAACTAACCTAAAATGTTAAACGGTTCGTGTTGTCAAAAAAATGTGGTTTCACCTTCATACATGAGCTTATGACAGGAGTTTCCCTGGATCTCCCCACACGAGCAGAGAAAGCCTAATGTCAGTACTGAGTACAAACGGCAACCGGCCTACCGACGCGAACCTAGCGGATTTGCAGGTCCCTATCAAGGTCGATGAAATTATCTTTGCTTTATAACTCATAAGACTTCGGTATGCAAAAAGTGTAAACATATTATAAATGTTTAACTTTGATTTAAGAAAGGGAGTACTCGCACATTCATTGTGCACGACATGATATAAACGTCTTCACCAACTAACTTTAAATGCAGTAGGCCGCGTTGTCCGTAGATCTGGAACCCATATATTTGTAAAAAGTCTAAGACTAGTCTAAAATAAGAAGTTCGTCTTACCATAGTCAGTGCAATTGTAACAGAACTGACGGCACCAGCGATGCATGAAGCAAAATAAAGAATTGTTTGGCTAAACAACTGCACGTCAAACATAGTGGCTGTCTTTTGCAACAGCTACAAATGAATCCTTCGCAACAGGCTGACTTCCTTGTTGTTTCAGAGGGATGACATGACACCTTGCACGTCGCAGTAGAGTGATTTGCTACATTTCCGATTTGTTCTTTTAATAGTCGCTAGATGGCATAACTGTCGAAAGATATCCTAATTTTATTATTTCAAGTTGATTTAGACTAAATTACAACTGGCAGATGCCACGTTTTTAAATTTGAATGCAACATACGATTTGAAAAGTTATATTTATAATGTACTCGCATTGTAACTGCGAATGCTGCTCTCGGGAATAGGAGATGCGCATTAGTCATGGATGAGTGCACAGCACCGGTCACGCGTGGCTGCGCACAATACTCGAAGTATCTGAAACTCGATAGCGCTAGCGCTAGCGTGTGTGTGTGTGTGTGTGTGTGTGTGTGTGTGTGTGTGTGTGTGTGTGTGTGTGTGTGTGTGTGTGTATGTGTGTGTGTATGTGTGTGTGTGTGTGTGTGTGTGTGTGTGTGTGTGTGCATGCGTGCGTGCGTGTGTGTTTGTACGTGCGTGCGTGCGTGCGTGTATACGTGCGGGTGTGCGTGCGTGCGTGCGTGCATGCGTGCCAGCGTATGTGAGACTCTCTTTCTCTCTATATGTCGCTCTCCCTATCATCCTACCACCCTCCATTCGTTCTTCCCAGTGTGTATTGTATGTATGTATGTATGTATGTATGTATGTATGTATATGTATATATATATATATATATATATATATATATATATATATATATATATATATATATATATAGTATGCATTTCATATAACTATAATTTTCGCCAATCTGAACTTTTTGTAAACTTCTTGTCCAGTTTTATTTTGAAGGCGTGGATCTGTTAACAGTTCAATGTTTACTGGTGGTAGATGGTTAATTGTTGCAGTATTGGGAGCTAATTTGTTAACTTTGAAAATTATCGTTTTCTTATATATCTGCTTGGTATCTTGTAGAATGTATTGCTGTGTCCTCTTATAAGCAGTTTATTGTGAAGATGTCTCTTTGGTGATGTTGTCGCCGTCACGAATATACCAACTCCGTGAGGTTGGATCCTCGGAAACCACGGGTGGTGTATACGTACACAACCCCTGGCATATCTCCTACGTGTTAAAGTTAGCTGAATAAAACTCGTAATTGTTATTCTCGTTTCCGATCAGTGTTTATCGTACTTATCAAGACCATAGACAACTGGTCCCTATCTCGCTGTCCGTAAGCATATTCACAGTAAACATTACTGCAATGTGCAAATAATTCGAAAGGACTTTCTACATTATTTTTTGGTGAGTGGAAATTAACCTATAACAGTTACAATGGAGGTTGTTCCTGCTGTGACGGTTACGCCCGTTGCGAAAGAACTCATAGCTCGTCCGAGTCGCTGGGAACCAATGGCAAGATTGCATAAGAAACGGCGGCAGACGAAATTAAATGTGCGTGCTTAACCCTTAAATTTATTGACTTCGCTGGTCGTGACTGTAACTAACCACACGTGACTGACGTAAGAACAGTACAGACTATAAGATTATATAACATCCTACAGGCATCTGAACGGGAATTAGAGGACCCTAACCCTGCAATAATTAAGATGGGGGCTGGATCAAGATATGGTTTGCCTCATAATATTTTGGGACGGTTGCACAGTTGTGGAGAAAAGGAGGTTTTTAGAGAACCTCAAGAACGTATAACTCCATCCAAAAAAGTCTTCAACAGCACGCCCTTCCTCCATGTACCAATTTCATGAGCCAACAACAGTAAACTGTCGAGAGTAGCCTGTGTAGGTGCTGAAAAGTTTATGACCTGGCGATTTGTGTAAACAGGGCACCTGTTTTCCATTCCTACGGTAAATTAGAAATGTTGCCGTCACCGATGTCTTTTAGCACATCCTGTGCTGCTAAAAATAATTGTCTACGACGTTAATTCAAACTATTTGTATTCATCTTCTCCATAATCCTCGATTCTAACAAAACAAATACCTCTTCCCTGAATACTGAGGCTGTTTATTTTCCAAGCCTCCTCCACACATTTCAAATGGGTACCCCTTCAATTAATATTAGGCTAAGGTCCCTCCTCGAATATTAGGCGGTTCAGCCTCCAACCCCCCGCCCCCCGACACCTATGGATTACAATAATATATAGATTATTTTCACAAGTTAACCTTCACCATGCAACATGAAATACAGATCATTATAAAGGGTCTACGTGTCGACTGTGGTATAAAACTGTAAAAAAAGACTAAGTGTAATCATGAATCAAAATCAAATGTAATCAAAGCTCGTAGTTTTTATTTTTTATCATTTACTATTACGTTCTTATGACTATGACATGCACGTTGGGGTTCACTGCCTGTTTATTTGTGTTTATTTAGGTGAGACCTGGGCATGTTGCAACCCGGGGGCTTGCCATCGAGTTACGTCTCCTTAATGCAAAACGATACTATTCTCGACTTTCTCTGTACCTAAGAGTTAAGCGCTTGTGTATCTATAATTCATCTTTTCTCTGCTTATATCGCTGATAGATGTGTTTATAAGTATAGTGTTGTAAATATTATAAAACACATTAAACAGGACTTGAAATGCGTTTCTGGCAATCGCGTGTTTTGCGAGCGAGACGGTGTCGGGCCAAGTTGTAACGTTCATCTCGGGGCAAATTGTGACACTGTTAGAACATACCCCCGCGGTGTTTGTTTTCCTGAGTGACCTTTAAAATGACCTTTGCATTATAAATCGAAGATGACATTGCCCATAACGGTTTCCTCATTAAACGAATGGGTGATCCAGCATAAATGTCCACTAATTAAAATAATTGCAGTTATAAAATTAAATAGGAGTTGTCAATGTTTTGTTGGTTTGCTATAAATGAAGACCTTGATGAAGACCTTGTTCAACTTGCCTTATCTATATATACACTACGCTACACGTAGCGCATGACATACATTATTTTGAAGGGGTGGCGCAGTTTGAACATTCATCGTTTGAAGGTCACCTTGTTTGACCTTTGTTTTAACCTAATACACCACTCCATAGCGCCCTGGCATAGCCAGTATTTACAAAGAGTCAACAGGCTTTCTCTTTTCGAAAGTGTATCTTAGGTACACCAGCCGATTGATATTGTATTGTGTTTGCAGGAAGACGCAATTTTAAACATTGATCACATGACAATGGTACTGCTTAGTTATCGCCTCATACATGCTCCACCAACTGACAGTTCCATGTCATATCTCGTTGTGGGGGATACAGTATTATTTCACATAGTTTGTAAATTCTTCATAGAAATGTATAAGTTGCAGAATCATTATAATTTGATGAATTTTGTAGCATTCTATAAAAAGTCGAATATTCTTCGTTTGCTTGTTTTCTGTGAAATTAAAATTATTCATCCAATGTTCATGTGAATTACACATTGCACACAATTCATCTGCAATGAATCGGAATGCAACCGCACAATATAATACGCCGTTAAAATAATAAGTTCTTTTTATTAATTCATGCGAATTAACAGTGAACAAAATACTATTACAATTAATCGGAATGCGACCGCACATTAACGCTGTTAAAATGGTAAATTTGTATGAGCTTGACTTGCTTTTCATCAAGGTTTTCTTCCAAATTAGCGACACTACATAAGACGTCTGTTAAAAACAGCAACAGTTCTCTTGTACACCGAATGCTGAAAAGAACGCTGGCACACTCCCATAATTGTCGACATATTAACAAAAAGTAAAAATCTCTGTACACGACTTCATTAAAATGTCATATAATTATTTAAATATTTATTGGTTATTTTTGCATTTAAGGTGTTTCACGTGTCCGTCCTGTTCGCCGATGGAATCGCTACGCTTCGGTGCGTTGCTGTTCAGGTTCGGTTGTTATAATTATTTTTGAGGGGGTGCATGGGCACGAGTATGGCTGCAGTGGACTTGACGATATGCTATTAAATCATAACCATTACATTAAGGCTATGAATGTTTGCTCGGCTCAGTGTTCAATACTGCATGTTTCTAGGGACATCATTGACCTGACTTCACTGAGACGCCGGATCAACGATTAGCGAATGACAGCCGAAACACCGGCCCGCGATCTCTGATCGTTCCTCGCTCTTCACCTACGGCAACGGCGTGTCATGGGACTGATGAACGTCGCTTGAAGCGTCTTTCGCCTGAAGCGACTCTGTATAGGCCCTACGTGCACCGAAACTGGATCTTTCTTAAAGTCGATAAAGAAGCCGACCGAATAACAAAATGAAACTTCTGTCGGACATCCGCGATGCTCCGACAACAAGACGTCAAGTGCGAGAGACATGTCGCTTGTGTCATTGACATTGACATCTGTGTCTGTCAAGACATGCATGCGCCGATCGGCCAATGGTCGAAAAACTTGAGACATTTCTAACGATCAGTGATGATGACGACGGGACATTCACAAAGTGTTGCCACGATGACGTTCTTTACAACATAGTCACGTCATCGGTTACGTACGTGAGCAATGCTGTCACGTGGATTCTGAATGCGTTGTTTCTAACGATCAGTTATGATGACGACGGGAAATCCATTGAGTGTTGCCATGATGACAATTACGTTCTTTGTAGACATGAACATTGACATTGATTTTTGTGCCTTTCTTTAGATTTTTGTTGTTCCATACTCGTTCGCACAGTCTACCGAAGGTGCTGTTTGCCTTTGCTAGCCTACATAACTGTCAACTTCTTTGTCTAGTTTGGCATCAGATGTGGGAATACATCCTAAGTAGCTGAATTTGAGGACTGTTTTCAGTTCAGACTGTTCGATGGAGATACTGGGTGGGTGGTGCTCTTCTTGTGGCGCTCAATCAATGTCTACAAAGCTGTTGTGCTGACCACTCTCCTGTGTGGTGTTGTGTCATATGGATCACATATCTGCGCCTCATCGAGCGTCACCATCAGAGAGCTATCCTAAACATCCATTGGAGTGATTTCGTCACCAACATTGAGGTCCTTGAAATGGCTAAGGTTACCAGCATCGAGGCCATGCTCCTCAAAACACAGCTTCGCTGGGCAGGACATGTCTCCAGGATGGAAGACCACCGCCTACCAAAGATCGTACTATAACATTTGTGACAAAGGGACACTTCGGAAAATATACAAAGTCACTTTGAAAAGGTTCATCGCCACTTGTAACATCGATTATCACAAGCAACGAATCGCATGAACTGGCGACGCACAGTAATTACCAGGCTACGTACCACTTCCTTTGAAACCACACGAATAGATCGACGTTCGGGACCGGTTTACGTTCTAGACCGTCACACTGGGTTCGAATCTTGTGCTGCGGTGTTAAAACCATGGAAAGGTTTTTTCATTCTACATTGCTCCAATTAACTCAGTGTATGACTTGGTGTCATTTTTACGGGCAGCCCTCGCGCATTAATTGCAGCGTAGCTGAATGCTTCCCAGGGGTCCAGGTTGAAATGGTGTTCGATTGAACATGGAGTAATGCGTAAAGCGGTTTGAGCAGTCCTGCAGGACTGGATACTGCGGTATATAAGAATTAACTTACCTTTACCCTTTAAACGTCTTTTCATAGGATATAAATCTTGTAAAAGTATATCGTTATTTTAATTTTTATTTCATATTTGGCCTGAGAGCCAATCCTCTACCCTAATCTGGGGTAAGGCCGCCCTGGCGGATAACAAATGCAGAGCATTAGTTTCCCCAGGCAGAGTTGATGGGGCTGTGCTGCCACCTCACGGAGCCTGGATAACCGAGGCTAGGCCCTTATAATACTTCCACGATGTCACCAATGGTCGGTAGATGTCGCAGAAAAATCTGTGTAAAGAACGTGCATAAAAGTAGGGTCAAGCAGCAGGGTTCTTAAAGTGTTGTATCATCGGTTACCCAGGCTCCGTGAGGTGGCAGTATTTTTCAGCCCCTCAACTCTTCTCGGCATAGTTACGCAGCCGACCAATAGTCGGTTAAGCGAAACTACTCCAGGCACTTAGTTTCGCTTAACCGACTATCGGTCGGCTGCGTAACTATGCCGACAAAAAAAGTTGAGGGGCTGAAATGTGCTGCCACCTCACGGAGTTTGGGTAACCGAGGCTAACTGCCGGAGAGGGTAAGAAATTATTTGATAGCAGTACAGAATATTTAATTCAGATTGACAGTAAATCAATTATTTCATAATAGTCCCTAACAGGCTACTGACAGGACTCTAAACAGCAAAAAAACAAAACAGCCTTATCCGACAGGGGGCGCGGTGGATTGTTAACGACAATATGGAGTAATGGATACCATTTTCCACGAAAAGGTAACTTATGGAAATATTTTGCATTGCATGTATGCATAGAAATATGAACACTTACAGATGCATGTTCACTTTTGTATCGATACAAACTTGATTTTTACTTTTTATATTTACGAATACAAAGTTTTATAGATTTGTTACAGCGATGGTGTGGTCGATAATAGGGGTTAGTTGATGTTTATCTTGTTTCTTTTGTACGACCAAAATCAATTGTTGATTATGTTATTTCCCTGCGGGGAATCCTTTACTTTCCCTACTAAATCCTAAGGACGGAACGAATCTGGAATTTGCTTCGAATCGAATGTCGAATTGAATAACCCCGAAATTTAGAATACGAATTGAATACGAATATTCGATGGCTTTTTTAATTCGATTAGAATATTGAATGGTGTCGAGATGCCTTGCTGGGACATGGTTTCATCCCGGTTCATGGGAACAAGTCCGAGCCAGAGTCGTCAGCATCGTGGCCATATGCATCGCTGCCGTCGGCGTCGGTCTTTTTGTTTACTTTCTGATCCAACCATGAAAATGACTTCTTACAGCCACCACACTTTTCCTCATATCTTATGTACGTAATTATATACACACAAGGTTAAAAAAAATCATTTAAATTCCTGTAAAGAATAAATTAACAAAATAAACTTGCACAAAACTTGACATGATCTGCAATGGCTACGCATAGCTCGGCGTTTACCGTACTATTGGTCATTTATTGCAGGCTTTGCACATAAATGACCTTCACAAATTCAATTTTTTTGGCTAACCATAAAGTAACTGTAGCCATAACTAGCACTAAGCTAACTTTAACTACTCCTAAAGACCTAAACTATCCCAAACCGTAATCTTAAATGTTAACCTGACATTGCTAACAAAAGATCCCTCAACACAATACTGAGTTAGTATTGTGTTGAGTGGCAGCTATGTGTCAGTATTACTGACACATAGCTGCCACTGACAGTGACGACACCGGTGTATTTTACGCGAGTTTGGTTTGTGAAATAAATTTGTTTCAGTAAAGTTGCTGATTGAATTTTGTAACCTCGTGCGTATATACAAAAAAGATTTGTGAGGAATAGTTTGGCGGTTATATGTTGTCATTATCATTGTTAAGTCAAAAAGTAAAAGATCGCCTGGGACCAATTTTGTGGCGGAGGCCATGAAGGAAAATATTTTTTTATACAGCTTTGAATGTCATTGAATTGATTTGAATTGAATAGCGGAAAAGCAAGTGTATATATTTTAAATTAAGTCCCCCGGCATGCCATACTTGCAATGTATGGAGAAAATGTAGATATGGAATGTGTCTATTCAGGGCTTTATGCATGATCACATTTTTGCCAGTCACACATGCTTTGGTGGATACGTGGATGTTAACTGCTATTGCTAAGCCAATGTTAGTAAGATAATGTTGATACATGATTACATTCTGTTGTAATATATGTCTATTTTACTGAAGATTTTTGTAATTATTTAAATGTGTTTCTTATAAATGTATGAACACTGCTTGTTTGCAGCAAGAGGGTTCGCTGTGTGCACAGCACTGCCTCAATGCCCTCCTGCAGGGCCACTATTTTACCGCAGTTGACCTGGCTGATATAGCGAGACAGCTTGATGAGTCTGAACGCCAACATATGGCCGAAGCTGGCACTGACAGTGCTGAATACCGACGTTTTCTACAGGTCAGTCGACAATATTTACAGCGTCGCTTGTTTTGGGCTGATGATTCACTGGTGTAAAGTAAGAACAATATGTAAACCATATATAAATTGCAAATGTATGACATGTTTGTAGATTAAAACCAGTCGTACAGAGGATGGATGCATGCCATAAGTGTGTAAAACTTCTCTACGTAAAAAGTCAATTTTTAAAAACATGTTGAATACCGCGAAACTTTACATGAATACCACATGAATCATGACGAGAAAAGCCTAAAATTAGAAAAAGTCCTGTCACTTGCGACGTTATCAAAATGTCTCTCATCATGCAGGTATTTTTCAGCAACCCTCCAGCAACTTTGATGACAGTGGCTACTTCTCCGTGCAAGTCCTAGCTACTGCCCTGCGCGTGTGGGATCTCGAGTTTCTGCCATTCAACAGTTCCGATGCAGTGGCTGCTGCTGCTAGGATAGATCCTAGGTATTGATCACTTGTTGAGAATTTAGATTTGTTTAATATAGGCAGGTCCATGGCATAAGTATTCTTGACTGTAGTGTCTGCTATGTGACCTTTAAGACCCAGAAAGCATTAATCTAGCTTCCATGAACACTGCGTCACTCACTGCCTCTCTTGTGTGATTTTTAAAACCCAGAAAGCAGACATCTGTAATTTCCGACACCACTGTGTCTCATGCTACTTATAAGACCCAGAAGCATACATCTGTAACTTTTATGTATACTTGTTCATTGTACTTCTCATGCGTAACTTTTGGGACCCCAAAAGCAAACACCTTTAACCACTATGACCACTGGTTTACTATGTCTCGTGTTACTTTCAGGACCCAGAATGCCTACATCTGTAACTTCCGTGACCACTGGTTCAGCGTGCGTAAACTTGGCCGCCAGTGGTTCAACCTGAACTCTCTCCTCACTGGCCCTGAGCTCATCTCTGACACATACCTCACCCTCTTCCTCACCCAGCTCCAGCAGGAAGGTCAGTCACCTTGGCTCTATACTTGTATATTAAACTTAGGATGCCAAACTTTCAAGGACTTATCTATGATCCAATGGAACAAAAGCAGTACAAAAATATATTAACTTTTTTAAGGGTTTATCGGTTTTAGTTTTTATTTATTGTTCACAGCATCATGAATGTTATGTGCAGTTGTTCCAAACTATGTAAACTATTGATGTGGGTCAGGGAGGTTTTGAGTAAACAAAATGCACAGTTATACCACATAGCAAATGTACAAATACTTCATTATACTTCAGTAGGTCAGCTTTTGATAATTGTCATATCAGAGGCCGGTGTTCTAAGGAAACAATTGTATATAAAATGACACAAGTGGATGTAGACTAAGATACATTTATGATATGGCATTGACTCAGACCTTCCAAGTTGAATGACTCAAAATATACACATGTACGCACGCACGCACGCACGCACGCACGCACACACACACACACACACACACACACAATAGAAAAGAACGCGTGTCATAAGCCACCTAAAGTGAAATGTACACATACAGACAAAACGTGAAACATTAGACACACAAGACACCAATTGATATGCAATTGTCATTTTATTGTTCTGCAACATGTTGTTGTAAAGCTGTTGTTGTAAAGCTGTCTGCAACTTGTTGCAAATCTTTCCAATTGACACCAGCAAACTCAACGACATCTGCAATTAGTGGCATCAATAGGAGATGTGGATTCTGCCCACCAGCCAGGGGTTGATAATTAAAATATGGATATTTGTATTTTAATATGGGAGATAGGGACATTTTCTAGAGTCTATCAATATTCTGTAGATCTCCCACCATCGAGAGACTTGGGGCTCTACATGTCAGTGGGTCGTAGAGTGTCAATGTACACACAAGTTGTCATCCTTCCACTTCCAGGCTACTCCATCTTTGTGGTGGTCGGACAACTGCCTCAGTGCGAGGCTGATGACCTGCTCAAGGTAATGCCCGCCGTCCAGAAGGTCAAGCCACAACTGTTGTCTGACGTCGCGGACAAGAGCGTGGTCAGCAGTGATGATGATGTCCAGCGAGCACTGGACGAGAGCCGACTACTGGCCGCAGAGGAGGAGGAACTGCAGGCTGCCATTGCTCTCAGCATGCAGGGTCAGTGTTGACCATCACTTTTAGCTAATGTATTATTTCTTTAAAAAAACCATTATAATTATGTTTTACTGTTTAATTTACCTTAACTATTTATATTTACACAATTGACTTCATATTTTTAGAAACAATATAATCTTAATTACTTGCTCTATCTATATATATATATATATATATATATATATATATATATATATATATATATATATATATATATATATATATATATATATATATATATATATATATCAGGGTTGCCACTGGTCAGGGAAAAGTCAGGGAAATTCAAGGCAACCATGTATGTTTCATTGTGATTGTGATGTATGTGCACACCTGTGAACAGGCTTGTCCTGGATATAGTAATGCTAGTAATGATAATAAATAGTAATCATCTATGGCATTCATGAAGTCATGATAAAATAAGATGATGTTTGTTGTTTCCCGAGTTACAGCCTCACTTGTGTGACTGTGATATTGTGAAAACAACAGATGAGTTTCTCGTGATGCAAAACCACGGTATAAACTCCAGTAGGTGTTATTCAAGTTTCATCTGAAATTTGACATTCTCTTGAAATTAATCTTTCTATTGAAAACAACACTCTTGTATTTCTTTTGAAATTTGCGTTTCTGCTTAAATTCAAATGTCTCCCAAATTCACATTTTTGCTGTAAATCACTTATTCCTTAAATGCACATTTCTGCTGAATAATCACATACATTTTTTAAATATATTTATTACTAAGATGGTATTTCTCATTAAGATTCTTTAACATGTTAACGTAAGATTTGTTGTTGAAACTAATTTGAGTGGCTGTCAGTGTAGATTTTTGTCTCGTAGCCGGCAGCAACCGCCACCGTGCTGAGGAGGCAGGGACATGTGAGTCTGGGGGATCATCCACAGTGGCTACAACGTCTACTGATGATACTGTAGCACCTTCCACAGAGGAGGTGAGGAAGAAAAGGCTTGCGTTTCTGCAGAGAGTTGAAAACCAGCCAACGGATGCTAGCAATGAAGTCACGGATTCTGCATGTGGCAATGACACAAGAACTCTAGGTGAGTCAGATAAAATAATGGTATAAAATTAATTTTTTTTAAATATTAAAACAGAAAAGAAAACGGCAAGCAACTATGTTTTACAGTCGGTTCTCATGCCAACTAGTTAATGGCTAAAAATAAAAATGTCCATGTGTATCATCACAGGATGCAGATTAAATATATTCACCTTCTCATGTGGTTATTTTGGTTTACGTTGTAGAAATGTCGGAAGAAGAAATGCTAGCTAAGGCCATCAGTATGTCAATGCAGACATAGATGGATTCAATGAGATCATTCCACTGGCTGCGTCAGTGGTTTCAAGGTGTATTTGTGTGATAGCTTGAACTTAAAAAAGTTTTGTTTGTTAAATATCCAGCATTGCATGTGTTTCACTGAAGGCATTATAAACATGTATTTTATATAATCGCATGAAGTAATATAGAAATGAAAATTGTTGTGGATAGCTTAAGAAGCACAATGTTGAATATAGATAAAACTGCAGATGCATTATATGTCGCGTTAAAACAGTCAGGTAAAAAATAAGAGGAGTTTCTCTTTAGCATGAGATAAAAAATGAACTGTGACATATGGTTTCGCAGTTTATAATGTGCACAAATCTTGCTGGATATAGAGAAGTTCATCTGAAACTTATGTGATATACAGCAGTTGTGAACCAGGATGGTTTACATGGATGGTTTCGTTGCCTTGGTTGACGTGAAACATACAAACATCAGCCATTCAAGTTCCACACCAGGCCAATGAAAATCTGACTTAAATGACTGGCACGATAACAATATTAATAGACAATTCAGACAGGTTGTTAGAGAAGTTGTTTTTAGTGAAATATTTATTAACCCACCACTGTGGTGAGCTGGCACTGTTATTGCACAAAACTTCATTTCACATAAAACTGTTTCCAGAAAGTATTGAATTATTAATTATCATAAATGATGGCTCTAACATAAGTTCTGACAGCTGTTGTTGTTGATTTCATCTGTATAAAATGGTACTCTCAAATGAGCACCCACACAATTGTGTCAAGTTACGTAGTATTAAACTGTTGGGGGGTGATATTGTTTCTTGGATGATGACAAAGATTATTATCCTTTCGCAACTTTGTTTCACCAAGGGAGGCACTGACTTGGTGCTATGTCTATGCACTCTGTAGCTTTAAATGTGTGCTGTGTCCTACAGTATTAAAATCGCTGGATGCACTAGTGTGACACCTGGTGAGTGTGTTTGTTACTACATGGTGTCTGGTAGGGAAATCATTTTTTTTTCTTCTAAAAACTAGGTTGACCATTTGACATAACAACTTGCAAAATACAATGATATTTTAAGATTTGGAGCGTTTGTGATTCCTCAGAGTTTTAAGATAGTACTATGCCATTCATATGTGCTTATAATTAATAACGACCTAGACATCCTCAGTATTGTATACTTGCTATGTCTATAACAGTGTTGTTGTTTCAGAATCACCCATTGAATGATCATGTTGTCTCGGAAATACCAGCAAATAAACATAATATAGAAATTTCACTGAATAAACACACTAATGATATTGTTGCTTTTTGTGTATTGCAGTGGTTACCAGGAGTGGTGTACAGTTTAAGATAAGAAATATTTTTTGCCTGCATCCTTTGAAGACGTGAATGAATGTCGTACCGTTGGATCTTGGATGACTTGATATTCTAGTCAAGACCATCGGTAGTAGCAAATAAATAAATTATTTATTAACAATTGAGTAACTACTGCATGTAACCTGTTTTATGTGAACAATGTTTTGGTTTATTATAGGTTGTTGTCATGTTTAAGGTAACTGAATTGACTTCAGGCTTGGTTTATACACACCCGTGTGTGTGTATGTATGTATGTGTATGTTTGTGTCTGTGTGTGTGTATTGCTTAGCTTATTCACCCCTGTGTGTGTCTTTTGCATTCATATAATATATGTTGGAAGGAACATGGAATGGGTAGAATATTTCATGTAAAACTTCCAAATAATCAGTACAATTTATAACTTTTGTACCAATATACCATCAGAATGACAATGCATTTTGTATACACGTGAATGTACCAGGAGGTTTATGTGATGACGCACTTTGTTTGTTACCACTGCTGCTAATGATGTGGGCCAATGTGCGACTGAGCATCTATTCGCTGTCATTACAGACCTTGTGTCTGGTGAAACTCGAGACTTCACGATAAAGATTTTTTTACATGAATTTGTGTCTGTTTCCATTTCTTCTCTTTCTATTCATTGGCCAGATTCATCACTTACTGAGGGTAGAGGCAAGGCTCTGGCAGGCAAACAGGAACTATGTGTTGATATTCTTTACACGTGATCTCCATACTGTTTCCGTATGCTGTATGTTAGATGATAAATGTTGGAGTTGCATTTCAAGTTGTAAGAGTATTTAGCACACTTTACTCCCTGGCAATCAATCTTCTCTGAGAAGCACTTTATTAAAAACAAGTTATGCAGCAATTTGTTTGTTGTGTAAATATATATGGTCATCAGGTCTCGCCTGCAGAATAGTAAACACATGACCGTTTAATATAATTTGTCATGTTTTGACAATCACGGAGTTGGATCATTATTCGTTCCCCTATAGATTAGTGTGTTCTATTTATATCCATATAACATAAAACTTGAGACAGCCTCCGATGCTCAATTGTGGGCACTCTCCGTTGTTGGAGGTACGAAAGTTGCTGCCATGGCGTTCCGATGTTCACAATCTGGTCATTATCAAAAAACACGCTATGACAACGATGGAATCAATTCAGCTACGTATTCAGAACAGGTAATTATGTAGTACACGTGCAGTGATAGTGAATTCTTTACGCATAGGCGATTTGTTATGGTCTTAGTGGTGTCAAATTAACAATGTTCCGTATTATCGCCCACGTTTATGATATTATTTACCATAACAATTTATTCTCGATTAATTTCGGCAGCTATTGTTGCCGTGGTTATTAACATATTTATATTTTGTGTCTATGGAATTTTGGAGACAGTTGTTGGTTGCATTAATGCAATTATATATGTTGTTACACGCTCTGACAGCCATTATACCAGTTACTGAGTTAGTCTTTAGAAATAGAACGTGGTAATCTTCCACTGCCACTAGTCACTGGTACACTAGTCTAGTGGCAGCGTTCTAACAGGTTCAAACTGGAAGTTCAGTTAACTGGCCTAAATTATTAAGGCCTTTTCAGAACGGTTTTTCGATGCATATGTGTTTGGAATGTCATTTTACATCACTTCCGGTACAAAGAAGTAAGATAGTTTTTTTAAATTGTGTTTTAGATCAATTTAATACTGTCAAGTCGACGTAAACAAGCCAATGTCACAGGTCGTGAACAGTTAGCGCACCTCAGATGCATCACGACTGCAAAGGCGATGTCTTGCGATTTGCGAATATGTCCCCAAAACTAAGGCTAAACATGTGCTAACTGCTTGCACCTTGTGACATTGGCTTATTTGCATCAACTTGACAGCATTAAATTAAATTGATCTAAAACACAATTTTAAAAATAATATCTTACTTCTTTGTTCCGGAAATTATGTAAAATGACATTCCAAACATAAACTCATCAAAAACAGTTTGTAAAACCGTTTCGAAAAGGCCCTAATAATTTAGGCCAATTAACTGGAAGATTACCTAGAACGCTGCACTCCAGTGAACACCCTGGTCAATGAACTGGCCTAGTGCTAGGCTATGCCTAAAGACTATGTCTCAAGTCACATATGTCCTTGAGGCTCTGTCCTTTAGAAATAATTCTTTGGGCCGAAGGTCCAGTGGATTCATGGCATGGCATCACTTAAGTCAGCCACCTGCCATTAGGTCCCTTATCTCAGAAACCTTTGAGGATCTATTTTTCTGTTTTTTCTTAGACTTAGGGCTTTGCTACTGTATGCGATAAATGGCAATTTTTTATGTAACCGAGTGTGTATATGTGTAAGATATGTGAGCAGTTTTGCAGTTGTAAGAGGTCATTTTCATGGTTAAGTCAGAAAGTAAAAGATTGCGCAATAAATTTGTATTTGATTGATTTGTTCTGAAGGTCCTCTAAGCTGGTCCAAAATTTAAAACTCTTGGTAACTTTTTTTCTGATTTTGCGTAGGCATATCTTAGTGTACACATAGGTGGTTTACAAGAAATAAAAAATTTCATGATTTGATTTTTTAACATATCCTTAATACTTCTAGTATTAAAATTGGTAACACAGCATTAGTAGAGGGGAGATTCACTGTACAGTGTACATGAAACATAGTGGAAATTCTTTCATAGTGAAGTGGGACAGAATTGCCGTGACATTATAATTTCTCTGTACGATAACTTTGTTAGTAGTAGTCTTGGTACAATGGCCTTTTACTTTTACATAGGCCAAGGTTCAGGACATGGTAGCCAACTGCTACAGATACTTCAAGAATTTACTGGACATAGAGCCTGCGTAAGTAGTTCTTCGTGCAGTATAATTAATTGTTATATATTTATATATATATATATAATGTATATATTTAATTATTATTTTATATGATATTAATTAGTGTATATGTATGGCACTGCATCAATTCATAAACGATAGTTACAAAATATATCTTCATCCTAGAAACAACAGCCGGTTTGAATATTATTTCATAAGCACAATAGAAAGATCTGTCTCTCAAAGTTAAAAAACTATTTGTTTTTATTTGTAGAGAGCCTGAACTACATCGATTAAAACATGCAACGTTCTTACTAAAAGGATTGAGCAGCCTGCCGCCTTCATATGTGGTAAGTTCAAATAAACGACAATTGTCATTTGATTAATGGTACTATAAGAATAAATGGCCATTATCATGTACCGGTACCATTGCTTAAGCTCAGACATGGCTTGTGAAACTTAAATTGTGAGGCTCTGTGGTGTAGTTGTTAGACTAATGAAGTGTCAGTGAATACTGTTGAGGGAACCTTATGGTGAGTTTCACAGATCTTGATGGTCTTCCATCATTTCTGTCTTGCAGTCATAGTTTCATAGTTTGCAGTAATCCACTGGCAGTGGTCTGCTAAAAATATCCTGCATTTTTTCACAGACAGATCATATCTTAAATGACAGTAGAAACCAGCAATTTAATTTGAAGAACTATTGGGCTGAGATTGTGTATTAGCAGAATAATCTCCTTAACGCAGAGCTTTGTAACAAGGAGTGATCTCGTACACTTTCAATCTCCAAAAATGTGTTCAGCATTAAGTGGGTTTGGTCATCATTATAACATGTGGATCGGTTGGCCCAGTAGTGTCACCTAGTGAGTGAAAAGTGTATGGATGCATTGTTTTATCAACTTTGCAAACTGTTGAGATTGTGGACATGAGTCAGCGTGAACGCTGTGCTTGTGCTGCAGTGTTTGGATGCGAGTCGACCATGGCTGTGTTACTGGACCCTTCACGGCCTCTCTCTGCTCGAGGTGCCCATCTCGGAGGACATCGCCACCCAGTGAGTGTCACAGTCAGTGTGACAAACTATCACTCTCACTCCTAAATGCTCCTTCAGTCAGAGCGATAAACTGTCCCTGTCATTCTTAGATGCTCCGACAGTCAGTGTCTCTGTCACTGCTAGCAGCTACAGTAGTCAGTGTAACAAATTGTCCGTCTCGCTCACTAAGCTATTCCTTGTGTCCATGCAACCTAATTGACAGTGTAAATCATTAAACAAATTCTATTTAATTTGTGATCACAACGATTAACGATTTCAGGTAGAGGACATGCCCTGGAAGGACTGTTATTGTTATCTAGAATGTTAGTGATCACTGATATGTTTACAGTTCATTCTCTGTTACTTTAGATAGTTTGTTAAACAACTAACAGATTCAACTTGAAACAAATTGGAGGAATATATGTAGTTTATGTACTATAGGTATAACATTTAGTAAGAATATCCTCGCAAGTTCGGGGGCACCATGTGTGTGTAAATTGAAATCATCCAAAATGTTATATTACGTGACCAGAGGCCGACCACACTCCATGTGAGCGATTTCTTTGGCTGATATTAAAAGATGAGTTTTTGAAAGGGATGTGCCAGGGTAGAGTAGAGCTGGTACTGATGAAATCAGCCGCAGTGACCCCTCTTACGCAACGATGAGCAAGAGGAAAGTTAACTGTTTTTGTTTTAATACATCTTGAATCGTTTTGACAGTTTTCTGTTTGTTTTCAGTGTAGCCACCTTCCTTGGAAAATGCCAGAGTCCAACCGGGGGATTTGGAGGTATGTTCTGAATTGTATCCTACATATGTGAACTGTTTGATACATGCAATCATGATGTTATTCTCTTATCAGAATTGACCTGATTGGTCTTGGGTGTCACATGATTATCACATGGTTGTTGTGTGTTGTAGGTGGCCCTGGTCAGGATGCCCATCTTGCACCTACCTATGCCGCAGTCAATGCCCTCTGTATCCTTGGTACGGAGGAGGCTTACAAGGTCATCAACAGGTGTGACTGTCAACCTTAGCTTTCCATAACCACAGTTGGCCACTTTGTGTACACTTCCTGTTGTTGAACTGCTACTGCCAGGAACTTATTACACACTCCTGTGGCCTCTGCCTGGGCAACTAGATACCGTTGTTTTTAATTGTGCAAATAGTTCATCAGAGTCTTTGTTGTATTGGCAACAAATACTGATCTCTCTTTCAAAGTCTTGATGATACTAAGCAGTTTGTAAGCTCGGTGTTTGCAAAAAGGTAAGCTGCAAAATATATGTAATACAAATAAGCAAATGCATACGCCACTAATCACCAGTCCTCGGTTTTCAAAACAGATTAATTATCTTGCTAAATGTTGATATTTACTGATATATGTTCACCTGTATATGTCATGCAACTCTTCTAAATAAACATATTTTGATTTGATTCTACATGTGTATATATATAGTTATATATATATATATATATATATATATATATATATTATATTTGTGGTTAGTAATTTATTTAAGTCATACAAAGGGCATTAAGAAGGCATTTGTAGTAAATTATGGCTGACTGTTTACTGAAGTTAATGCATTAATTGCAGAGAAACATTACAGTCCTTCCTCGAATCATTACGAGATGATTGTGGTGGATTCTTCATGCACAAAGGTGGAGAAATTGACATCAGGTAGGTAACATGTGCTTATCCAGAAGGTGGCTAGAGAGCTAGGTAGGCTGTGTATACGTCGACATGGATGGCTGTGTAGACTGAAAGTTACATTATTAATCATTTAATGGTTTATTTTGCCACAAAATTTAGGTATATGTGGTAGTTATATACTGTGACATTAAACTCCTAACTCTGTAGCTTTAAAACTGATATCTTCCTATGGGTAACTATTTTTTGATGTGCCATCATTTTATATAGACATTAGACACCCCTATTAAAATGTCACTTTTCAACCACTTTTATAAACGTCCTGTTGTTTGTGACATTGGGCTTGTTGTTGACAGGGGGGCGTATTGTGCAGTGAGCGTCGCCAAGCTCACAAATATTGTCACCCCCAAGATGTTTGATGGAACTGCTGAGTGGATTGTCAGGTAGGATTCTCAACTGTGCTCTCACCTGTAGCCATTTCTGCATTTCTTGCCATGTCTGTCACTGCTCCGTTTGTTATTGGTATGTATGTTACTGCGGTGATGTTTGTTGTAGTTTTACAAGTGCGTTTCTTACTGGTACGTTTGTTAGTGTGATCTTTGTTGCTGGTGTTTTTTTACTAAGATTTATGGATTGTTGTACCACAATATTTTGCCTAGTTGTTTCCAAAATGAAATCTAGTTATATTCTCACACAATCATTGTCTCTGGCTAAGGACCAGCTAATGATATGTGTTCCACTGTTCCATTTGTTAGACTGTGAGACATTGTATTATTTGTCTATTCTAACTATCAATACCATGATAGTTAGATGGAGTTTTTATTACTTGTGTGTGTTTCTCTGTTCCTATTGGTAGATTATGAGAGAGATTTAGCTACCTGTTTGTGTTCATCTGTTGCATTTGGTAGATTATGAGAGAGATTTAGCTACCTGTTTGTGTTCATCTGTTGCATTTGATAGATTATGAGAGAGATTTAGCTACCTGTGTGTGTTCATCTGTTGCATTTGGTAGATTATGATAGGGATTGAGCTACCTGTGTGTGTTCATATGTTGCATTTCGTAGAATGTGAGAGAGATTTAGCTACCTGTGTGTGTTCATCTGTTGCATTTGGTAGGTTATGATAGTGATTTAGCTACCTGTGTGTGTTTATATGTTGCATTTGGTAGATTATGAGAGAGATTTAGCTCCCTGTGTGTGTTAATCTGTTGCATTTGGTAGATTATGAGAGAGATTTAGTTAGATGTGTGTGTTCATATGTTGCATTTGGTAGAATGTGAGAGAGATTTAGCTACCTGTGTGTGTTCATCTGTTGCATTTGGTAGGTTATAATAGTGATTTAGCTACCTGTGTGTGTTTATATGTTGCATTTGGTAGGTTATGATAGTGATTTAGCTACCTGTGTGTGTTCATATGTTGCATTTGGTAGATTATGAGAGAGATTTAGTTACATGTGTGTGTTCATATGTTGCATTTGGTAGAATGTGAGAGAGATTTAGCTACCTGTGTGTGTTCATATGTTGCATTTGGTAGATTATGAGAGAGATTTAGCTCCCTGTGTGTGTTAATCTGTTGCAGCTGTCAGACGTATGAGGGTGGGTTTGCGGGGTGCCCAGGGGTGGAGGCCCACGGGGGCTACTCCTTCTGTGGCCTGGCAGCCCTCATGCTGCTGGGCCGGGAGTGTCTGTGTGACACCAAGAGTCTCCTGGTATGAACTTTGACCCGTAATGTTTTATTTTAGTATTTAATTTTATGTGAGACTTTTTTGGTCAATTGATCACTTTTAGCTTGGTTCAGTTGTTTGACTTTTGGTGCAATATGGGTGTTGAAAATGTTAATGTCACCTACTAAGTATTGATAAATTCTACATTTCTTATCATCGATGATGCTGTAATGGAAAGATAGTGTAAATGTGTAAAATATTACCTGTTTTGAATAATAAAAATTCACAGCCAGAACAATACTACAGATATTAATGTTGCCAAATTTGAATTGGAAAATGTTGTCCCCAGAATTTTAGCAAAATTTACAATGAGAGCATTTGTTCAGCCAACCATTTTCTGACGGATAGACAGAGTTTGTGCAGGTCAGTGGTGATAGACGAGTGTGTTGTTGTGCAGCGATGGGCGGCCAGCAAACAGATGTCCTTCGAGGGTGGATTCCAGGGCCGCACCAACAAACTCGTGGACGGCTGCTACTCCTTCTGGCAGGGTGGAGTCTTCCCCCTCCTACACCTCGTCTTCTCCAAACAGGGTCAGTTTTGGGGTCTTCTTTGTAAAGGGTCTGTCGTGATTTAAGCGTCTTCTTTTTAATGCAGTGTGAGAGTATAGGGGTCTTCTTCAAATAGGGTCAGGGTTTTGGGGTCTGCTCCAAACATGGTCATTGTCATGGTTTAAAGGGTCTTCTTTTAATGCAGTATGGGGGATTTTGGGGTTTTCTTTAAACAGGGGCAGAATGAGGGTTTAAGTGCTGTGCAAGGCAATATATCTAGGTTTAAGGATCTTCTCCAAGTGCCGTAGGTTTTGAGTTATCTTCCGTCAGAGTTTTGCAGTCTTCTCTGAACATAGTCAGTGTCATGATTTTTTTGGGTCTTCTCTTAGCAGGGACATGTTAGGGTTTCGGGGTCGTTACTAACAGGAAAATTAGTGGGAGGCAACCATGTATTGTGACAAGTATTTATGTGGGCAGATAAGTAAAGGGTTGGAAGTTACAAGCAGACTACTCACCTGTGCCATGTGATTGCAGGTGACAATGCCTTGAGTGTTGAGAGGTGGATGTTTAATCAAGGTGGGTGCAGCAGTTACAATGGAAACTTCTTAACCTTCTGAGTAGACTAATGAATAGCTGTTGCTGTCATATGAAAAAATGACATGTTCAGAGACTTGTCTATGTCAATAATTTGCCATTTTGTTTAGTGCAACTGTGTTGAGTAAATAAATCTTATGAAGTCGTCTGTGTATTTGTAGCATTTATGTTCAGGCACAGTTAACAAGTTCAAGTGTGTTGGTAAAACAAATTTAAGATTAAAACCATCGGGCAGGTTGTCCACAAAATATCTGGCAATTGTTGGTTTGTTTTGCAGTTTCTTTTCTACTCAGAGATATTATTTGTACGTTTTATACTGGTTAATATGTATTGTTTAGTTGTTGTTGTTGTACAGAAGCCCTGCAGGAGTACCTCCTCATCTGCTGTCAGGCCCCAACTGGGGGACTCATTGACAAACCCGGGAAGTGAGTGTTATAAAAGTCTCATATACACAGGCTCATTGTCACTGTCCACTCTGACATGCCACGCTTGAATGACTCCATCCACATAAAACACCTGCCATATTTGGCCAGCCTCAGCATCTTTCAAGTTCAGGCAGCTATTATCTTTGTGTACCTAATATTCCCCATTTCCAGTTGCTCTGCCCAAATGGTGTAAAAAAAACTACTATCATTTTATAATAATATAAATGCAGCTAAGAAGCAATTGCCAAAAAAACTTGATCTATTTATTCAAAATTCCAGAGTCGTCAGGGGTCCCTCACTCATGATGATTCTTACATGTTATTCAGATGTGCTTGTAGTTTATTATTTACTCCCTAACTTCTTACATGTCTCCTTTTAAAAGGAGATGTTTAAATACTGGTTAATGGTGTCATATGAACTGTCCAAAGTAAGTCACCAATATAACACTCAAACTAATATTTGCATGTATAACTGAAACATTCCAGAAACCTTGGCATACTGAGAACATAATTCTAAACCCTTTCATTTCGTTTATCAACAAATCATGTTAATCCAAATACGACAGTAAAAACCAGTGTCCGTATTAATCGCCAATGACCTGACCTCAGTGATGCTTGACCATTTATTCTGTTCTTGAATCAGTAATGAACTAATCGTATGATGTGTTGTTTTCTAGGCCGAGGGATTACTACCACAGTTGCTATTGTCTCAGTGGACTGTCGGTGGCCCAGCACTTCGGCGAGGGCAAACTGTCAAAAACCTACAACATCGGTACCGCCAGCTCGGAATTAGTGAGTGGCCCCTGTACTCTTTATCATGAGGAAGTTTTAATTGTGTAGTTTTTCAGTTATTCTTGTGCTCAGTATGTTATTAATAGCTCTATTTGAAATTTGTGTACAGTAGTAAAATTTTCTTAAATACGCAAACATATTGAAATAAGGTGAATGCTTGCTAACAACTTCTGCTAGGCTTTCAGGAATTTTTAATTAACAAGGCATCTACTATCTAGTGCTATTTTTCACCAGTTGTTTTACAGTATTTTAATTGCAACATTTGTTTTGTTTGATTTTGCTAAAACATTATTAGATTAGACATCTCGATTCACCGCCATCTGGTTCCATTGTGCTGAGTTAACTGTAAATTACATTCTTTGTATTTCAGGTTGTCACCCATCCAATATTCAATCTGACCGTGGAGGTTGTAGCAAATTCACATCAGTACTTTGGAAAACTGCCCGTCCCAGGAATGCCATAGAACGCCTAGTTGATCGACGCTAAAATGTGTTGCAATGTTGTCTATGGTTTACTGATGTGACCTGTAATTTATCATAGATTGTATTGGTTGCCAAATAAGTTACTTGACTGAAGCTTAGTATATGAATGAGTTGGTTCCGTTGGAAGTCAATTTCAGGTTGACTGATGTGATAACAATTTTGCTGAAAATGCCAAGCCAAATATGTTCTCAGCTCAGAGATAAAACAACTTCCTTTGTTCAGTCTTGGATCATATCTTAGCATAAACAATATCCTTAGTACACTGTGTCAGCAGACATGCCCCAGGATCCATGTTTCAAGAGTGCTCAATCCGAGTTCATCTGTCTCAGCCTCTGTTCTGAAGAGCTGCTGATTTTCTGTCCTTGCCTGGATTCCCATTAATGCTATAAACTCCATGTTGAAAGTTAATGTTGAGAAATGGTTGTAAACATTACTTTATTACGTAATGTCCAGGTTAACATTTTTGAGCCATCAATAATTCTGAAACTTCCACAACTATCAGGTAACACAAAATATCCATCAATCGACTACTTTTCAAATTTGTTTTCAACATTCCCGTTACTATTTGGTTTTGTGGTATCATATTGGAAATGGTTGAAACTGGCTACTGTGTATTATTTTCATAGTCGATGTGAACTGTCATTGTTTAAGGATAAAAGATTGTAACCGATGACTGTATTTGTTTGTTGACTGTGAACTTTACATATTTTGTAATTTCTGTATTTTGAAATGTCTGTTTAAATATCAGTGTCAAGTTTGACTAAATACTGCCATTGTATCTTTGTACAATGTCGCACCCATTCTGGCAACGGTTCAATTTTTTTTTACCTACCTTTATATAAAATACATCTATTTGTTATTGTTGGTTTCATTTCCTAATACAGCATAGTTCATCTGTTGTACCTATTAAACTGAATGTGCATAAACTTATTTGTCTGATTTATTGTTGGGTAAAAAGGGAACTCTCCAAAGTAATTTTAAGTTCAAAATGTCTGCCATAGTGATGATAGTAGTCATTGGTTTGTTGATCCACTGGTATTCCAGAGGTCATGGGGGGCACATACCTTGGCAAGCAATACTTGGAACACAAACTATCATCTAGTTCCTTTATTTACAGTACATTAAGTAACATTCAGTTATTTTCTCTCGTCAGTAATGTTGACAATATGTCCAAATCTCGGATTCTTTTTTGTAAACATTCAAAAAAGACGCTACACAACCGTGGCACTCTACGACGACAACATTACACATAATCTCCCCTCCCTGCAGCTTTGCATAACCATCCGACTTCGAGTGGAATCTGGACGTCAAACGACAGCAAACCACTGTCATCAGCAGTAACCGTTCACTCCAGTCAACAAAACGGCGCCGAAAACAAGTGTTAATCATAACGGTAGCATTCCATAGCATTTAAGATCATGACTCAGGACATGGGGGAGTGCCACAAGCCCTGGCGAACCTCCCTAAAACCTTAATAAGATGCACAGTAACAAAAAATGCTACTCTATAATGAGCCGTGTCTACTCGGCACCCCTGTCGATTGCGACAGGAACCCTCGCTTGCATAGTGGCTCCACTCCGGGAGCCTGGGCGTGCTACGTAAATGCTATGTTCCTTCGGGTCGGCGTTAACAAGACTGGCGTGTTAGATCTGTATCGTAACGAAGCCTGGCGGCCTCGTGACGTCTGCAGCACGTCTTGTGTGTAAATGAAAGTCACGATACAACCAGAGTGCACTCGCTCCGACAGAGCCCCGACACGCGAGTACACGCGTCGTGCCCTGCGACTGGTCTACACCAAACCTACACAATCTACTGGACAGCTTCGAGAAAGCGAGCCGGAAGTTTTCCCTGCTGCGACGGTGCCGTCTGGTCCAGTCCGGTACGCGCCGCACGGGACAGACGCACACTGTCTATATATTAGTCCCAAGGGAAACAGTCACCAGCCGAACAGCGCCAAGCCGAGCCGAAGAGCACTAATTCTATCTCGCTGTCTTCAGCCGCTTGCGTTTGCTCATTGTCACTTCGAGGTCGGAGTTGTCTGAATCGGACGCGCCGTATCGGACCGTCGTCGACACGTTGTTCTCCATTATTGACGACTTGTTTATATATGTGCCTGCTGCCTTTGCCTTCTCCAGCGCTCGCACTGCAAACAAGACGGCACGGTCGCCATTAAACAAAAGAACACAGTCTAATGCACAAAGTACCTGTTTGGTGGATATAATTATGACTGGCCCAGAGTACAGTGTGTGCAGCAAAACCTTTGTGACCAGGGTTGGCACATTTCCGGGAAAAACTGGTTAAAGACAGGGCACCTGATCCCAACACAACCGATTCACATTTAAATGTTTTTTTCTGGCTCACTGCAGATAGTTCAGACTTACAGCTGCCCTACAATAACACAGTAGAACGTCAACCACAGGTGTACTACTATTTTCAACTGATTTTGCCCGTCAGAAACCCGGTTCACTGATGCTCAAATGTGTAACACCTGAATAGTTGAAATAATGCATATATTATGATTTGGTAAAATCATTACAGAATTAAGTTAAATTGATCACAAAATCTGATAACCTGTGAACAGTGTTATGTAAAGCTATATTGAAGCAATGTAACTTTAGCCATTTAATGAAGCATTTCATCTCCTGATCATTTTTTTTAGTTTATCCAATAATATAACAAAATTATTTACACAAACGAGTTGTCATAGTATAAGACAAGGGTTGAATTATATATGCAATGGGACATGCAAGAGACCATAAAATGTAACCAAAAGAACTCCTCTCTCAGTAGGGGAACAGACATCACAGTCCCGTGAAGTTATTTTCCTGAGCAGGCAATAAATTACCCTCCCCCATGGGCTATGTTCTTCACATTCTGGATATCGGTTAATGGCCCATTACACATTGCTATGTCCACTTATAAATGCATTCACAGAGGGTGGTGGGTGGGTGGGGGGGGGGTAGCCTCCTACTAACTGGCTAGACACAACAACACATACAAATATTAAAGCTATAGCATTATTGAATGAAAACATTAAATCAATCTAGCAATATTTTAAATCTAACCAAAACATTCTGTCCCATAACTGCGAATAGAATGTCATCATAAGTAATGACATCATTTATTAATTATTTCAGCAGAAACAACAACTTGAAGAAAATATTTTTTGGCAATGAAATCAGAATTTATGTCCCCCAAAACAATCAATTATCAAAATACACAAATATTATTCTAGCAATTCACGTGTCTGTCCCACTGCAAAGTTCATGACATAATTGACCTTTCACCCAATCATATTCATGTCACCTTAACCTGTTGCCAAGGTGAACTCTGAACATGGATTGTTAATAGGCACTTCTGATCTGATGCCTATCTAAGACACAATAACGGGACCAGCAAAAGTAGATCTGATGCCTATCTAAGACACAATAACGGGACCAGCAAAAGTAGATCTGATGCCTATCTACGACACAATAACAGGACCAGCAAAAGTAGACTGCCAGGGTCAGGTTTACATTCTACACTTGCCATTAAAAACCCAAACGACTACCCCCATGGTTGGTTGGACAAACCAATCTTACCTTGTGTTTCAAGCACCTGGTTCTGCTTTTTAACATCATCTATGTCATGCTGGATGATGCTGTTTTTCTTCGACATATACTGTATATAGTCGGTGGCCTGCTTCAGTATTTGTGCTCTGGATGCCTGTGAAGTCAACACACCAATGCCAGAAGTGCATTAATTCCTAGCTAAACAACAGGCTGAGATATAACTCCATTCTGAAAATTTGACACTCGATTCCAATTCTGTAACTGCAGTTGATTTTCGAAAAAATTGAATTCAACTCAAGATTTTTGCAGCAACAAACATGAGTCTATGAACTTGACTTATTTAAGCGACAATAAATGTATGATTGTGCATTTTTAAATCACACCGAACTGCATATGCCTGCACGTGATTTCAAGCACAAATGAAATTGTAACAAATTTGATTTGTCCTTAGAATTTTTCAAAGTTGGATTTGGAATGAACTGGAATTGGCAATGGAGAACATAATTTTTGCAACATGGTACTGAGGCAAATATATTTTAATTGACTAGAATTGGAACTGGCAAAATGGGACTGACCTCATGTCTATCCAGTGCTTACTACCAGTGCACATGGCTTGGACTACAAACCTGTCAGCCAGCCAGGCTGCTTAATTGTAACTGTTAGTGCAGTCAATGAATACATAATGTTATCAGGAATGGGCCATGCCTGGGAGCATTGCATGCTGCAATGCAGAGATAACATCAGGTGGCTCTGTGCAGCTGTGTTAGAGCAAGGCTATGTAGTGTGTACATGCCAACACATAAATACAGCTGTGTTAGAGCACAGCTATGTAGTATGTATACACATGTGCCAACACATAAATATGCCAAGACTTCATGGGACCGCAGTGACCTTACTGCTTACACTGTACTTAGCATTGTAACCAATGTTATTCTGGTTGGAAACCCCAAGCATTATATTATACATTTACAGATGCCTACTGGCTAATTTAATAGCGTCAATATCTTGTCTTCACTGGACACATATGGGAAATGTATACATCATATCACTGATATCAGTGGCATTCATCAGTTATTTTAATATATTTTTTGCAAAAAAAGCTATATATCAATAATAGATCATTTTATTTTATCTACTTTCAAATGGTATATTACATTTGAAAATTGGACAATAATTATTGTGAGGGTGTGAGACTAAGATGTCTGTAGGCAGTAGTACCTTCTCCCCCTGTAGTGCGGGGACGGAGTCACGTAGGCTGTGGAAACTCTCCTTGATGTGGTCGCGCCGCTTCCTCTCCAGTGCGTTGTGGTGGGCTCGCTTTTCCGCCTGTCAACAAACACACGCGACCTATTTGAAACACAATCAAGCTAGCTTATGTGCATGTGGCGGTATTTTAACGTTTTCTTTTAGTCGCGTAGCCAACTTCCAGCTTCCATTTCATCTACATCCCTTCAGAATGATATAGTTTGAAATTCACTATTGGTGATGGTTTTAAATCCGTTATGATCCATAGAGTAGGTTAGACACATGTAAGCCAATTGTTCATAATGCTCGGATGAATGTTAATCAGCTGAGCCATTTTATTTATGAAGATTCTGGTAATTTTTTTCTCGTTTTTGTTTGTTTCTAGTGCCAACAGGATAACGAATGGGTATTTTTACTTGAGGGATAGAGGGAGAGGGAGGGAGGAAGACAGGAGAGAGGCAGGGAGGGAGAGAGCGAGAGCAAGAGAAAGAGAGAGGGGGGAGACAGACAAGAGCAACAGCTGTAGATTATCTCATTCGTACACAAACTCAACACCATGTCGTAGTCACAATTCCCCAATAACGTGTATAAAAATAATCATAATGCCACATTTTTATATCACTGGTAAGGTCTGCGGAAGGCACAAAGAAAGATTTGGGCAGCTGCTAAGGCATCTAATGTAGTGCTTGCAATTTTGTGTGGAACAAGACAATTTGTTCTGAATCTAGGCTTGACTTTTTTCATCTCCCTGTGTGCAATTCTTTACATCCCTATGCCAGGGTACTCACTGAACAGGCTGAAAGACCAATATTTTTAAGGATTTCTTCTGAAAGACAAGTTACCCTGCCCCACTTTCATTTACAATACGGCAAGAATAATAATAATAATAATAGCTTTATTGTTACATAATGTCATGTACATACAGTAAAGTAATACAGTAAAGTAATAATTTCATGTCAAATTACATTTTACAATGTAACAATTGGACTTAAGCAACAGTGCTTATTTTTCTTATTCATGTATTTTAACAATTTCACAACAATTATAATTCGTGAACATAAACACAAAAACCTATACAACAGCATCATAATAGTGCAACTAGTTAATTAAAACAGTGAAACAGTGAATTACAAGTGTACCACAAAATTAAATACACCGATGCACGTGTATGACAAGTAAAATTGTATTTAAATAATTGTTTAATATAATTATAGAAAAACAACGTATAATACCAGTACATTCAGAACAGAAACAACATATTACTGATTTTTCATAAGCAGATATTTGACACTTTTTTAAAGATCTGTAAAGTGGCAGAATATTGTAGACAGTTGTCTAAGATAAGGGTGTTCCATATTTTTGGTCCGACATACACCAAAGATAATTGTCTGAACTTTGTTCTGCAGAACGGTATTTTATATGCGAATTTCTGCCTTGTTGGCTGAACACATGGCTCAAGTTCAGGTTTACATGCCATCATGTTCAAATAATTAAGATACAATTTTTACATTTACAAAACAATTAAATGCAAAATACTGGAAATATGTGGGTGAATCGCAAAAGACACATGGTGTCAAAGTGATGAAAACGCATGATATTTTCTTAAGATTGGTAGAATCCACCAAATATGATGCAGTACAGCATTTGGAACCGTTACACTAGTACAGGTGTATGGACAATGGAGGCACTGCACTTAGCCCTGATTTAGCACAGTAATGTGTCTTTATCAATCAATCAATCTAGCACTGGCATTCACTGCAGGCTGTCAATGCCAACTTACATCAGCTCATAACTGTATCTCCAATCAGTGTTTTCCAGCTCACACCTGGGCACAAACAACCTAAGACTGCACCTCGTGTGCTCTGTGCATGTGGTACGAATACTGGCCAACAATGATCCACTTAAAAAGTATGCGCTGTTTTAGGCTTTCACGTGGCTGAACCTCTATCCAACTGAATCGTGTTTTTTAGAGAACACGCACAATCTACTACTATAATATTATTATGCTCCAGGTGTATAAGTCATAACTTACTGCAAGAACACTTATCCAACCCTTATATAAAAATCTAATATGTCATCAGATTATAAATATCGACCCCCACCATTTAGCTACAAGTAACAGTTTCTAGTATTTAGGTTTTTCACATTTCTGTTCTAATTGCAATGACTTTATGTACATTTATTTATCCCTTGACCTGTCTAGTGCATCATTGTTAATTCTATATTTTATCAAAATATACACTGCAGCTGTGTATTGGCTTCAGATGGCATACTGAAAAGCCATGCTAAAATGTAACAACCGACATCCAGTGACAATTGTGAAACAAGGCTTCTAATGCGTACCACCATGGGTACATATAATATCACACCACCACCACCACCGCCAAACTGTATTAATTTACAAATAACAAACTGTGTTTTGGGCAGTCTTTGTGGATATACCTGACCACATTGACAACTCCCGCTCGGCGCTCAGTTCACAATCATTTCAAAAAAATGATGTGTCACATGCATTTATAACATAAATGAAATACTCAATGAAATATTCAGCAACAACATAACTCCCAATCACATGACCAGTGCTGAAAATTTGCCCCTGGCACTCTCTGTCCAGCCTTTTATAGTTTCTGCTGTCATACGCCACTCATGACCCCCCCCCCCTAGCCTCCCCATGAGCTATCAGCTCCAATCAACCACTAATACTATATGCGAGGCCAAGGCTTTTGTCGCCGTACAAGAGCTCTGACACAGATACGTCATTCGATCACTGGATTGATTAGTTGCACCAAGTTACATGTCACATAATAAGCCGCAGATTATATCACGTTTACACATTTATTTAACATAAGCAGCAGGAGCACGCGCCTGCCTGACCTAATAATACCACATGACACACAGGCAGGGTCACCAGGTGCAACTTCCTTGTACTACAAACGTACATGCGGTGGTGATTAAAAACCCAAAATCAACATTAGTCGACATAACGGATCAATACAGTTTAGCGTACAACCAGGTCATGCGATCTAATTTCTAAACATTGTCTGGTGTTCGTATTTTTGCTGACATTCACGTACAGTTGAAGTTGTCCACACAGAAACACTGCATGACTCACATAAGTACTCAATTGACTTAAATCATCTGCTTCGGTACGCCCACAATAATTACTAGTATGTTTAAATTTATTACATTTCAACACTGCTGATATGAAATATAAATTCTTATTCAAATGATAAATAATGTAATATTTACTTATTTCTATAAGGCATATTTATTAAAAACTTATTCAGTAGTGTTCTTAAAGAAAACAAATTAATGCATCACAGCTTTGGTTCAATGGTCACTGTCTTACTCTGTAGGCCGGTACTACAATTATTGTAAACATTATAAATAATTACAATCTATAATTTCTTATTTAAAGAAGACCACAAATGATCTTGATAACAAAAATTCCACCATCTTGACTTCCAAATAACTACTGTGAACTTTTAGTATTATTTGTCTTTCAGAGGAAACTAGAAATCATTGGTTTACAAGTCCTAACTATTCTCTGTGACAAAGGAAATAGTAGACGTGGAAATAATCAGTGGAAGACTCTACAGAAGGAAAAATATGAAAATAAAACACTCTGATTTTAGCCCAACACAATACTGTTTTTGGTAAAATGTCACATGCTGATATAGATGGCCAACCCCCCCCCCCCCCAGGAGTGACCTTATTCTCTCAAACATGGTACAGCAGTAAACAGGGCCACAGTGAAAGTCATCAGTTCTGAGGTAATTGACAGCTGTTTGCCTGTGTAAACACGTGGCTCACATCGCTGTAGGCATGCTGTTATTGAAAGCAGCAAGCCTACCTAGGTGCCACCTTTGTTACTATTGATTACATTAATCCGGCGAATAGAGGATTAGGCACCAGTTATCATCAGGATATGTGACACTTAGTCTCATGTGCAGCAGTACTGTACAAATTGGTCATATCTTTATGCACAGACCCTTCCACCCATCATTTTGGATGGGTAAAAACAGATATGGACGTTAAAAAAATGAAGGAGCAAAAAAAGGTCTTCTAAAACCATAGATATTGTCAGTTATACCTCAAAGGTGGTTGTAAATGGTGTCACATGTGGGTTTGTAGTCCATTTCAGGTCATCAGATACATTTACAATTTGTCAACTCGCTTAGCAGTTAACATCCATGTGTCCACCAAAACATGTGTGACTGGCAATAATAAATTTTGGTCCTGCATAAAGCCCTGGTGTTGGTGCACTTGGTAATGCCAGCACCGTGTTGACAGTGCCAGCACTGTGGGATGTCTAGACAATAATGTGGCATGTACTGAAGGTTTTACACTATTTTGTGTTGACGTAACAGAGGCAACAAAGTGCAAGCTTTATGTGGCTGCTTCAAGTATTGTCAGATCATATTATCCTGTATGGAAAAAACAATCGAACTGAATAAAAATACAACAAAAACACTGGTGCAACCACAACTGAGCACACACCAATTAGTGTACACTGGCTGGGATGGGTGTCCATATTGGGGGGTCGATATGGGGCGAGAGAGGAGAGAGAGAGGGGGAGAGAGAGAGAGAGAGAGTGAGAGAGCGAGAAGGGTGAGTGAAGTAAGCTATGAAATACTACCACATCTTCAGTGGTCGAATGCAGTTTTGGGATGGTAACCTTTTGCAATCATATCCTTGCAAAATTTATGACAATTTCACAAATTAATTCACCAGTTCCACTTGTCTTAAACAAGCCACCCCGTCACTCTACCCACCTGAGTGGCGAACTCGCCCCCCATGGCTGAGCCTTCGCCATCATCGTCCTCCTGCAAGCAAACATCACACACATGTTCAGAAAAACACGTTACTAACATTATGCTTTTACAATCCTCCCTAAATGTGACTGCAGAAAAACAGGCAATACATCAAGATTATCCATGCACAGTGACCTGATGATGGCCAGGTGCACTCCAATCCAACCTCCCACTTCCCAGATGTATTCTTAGCCAATCATGTTGACAGCTTTGTCACCTTTTACATCTTTTTCTGACGTTCAAATGAACATGGATTTTGTAATGTTATACACTATTTGGTCACATAAGTTCAAACATAAGTTCAATGTCATTTTACTTTCATTTAAACAAATTGTATTCATAATATGGAACCTGTTATTAACAAACATGGCAAATGTAAGTACTACTAAGTAGGGTAACTCCATTTAGCCCTTTTATGAGTTTTTGGGGTAACATAAGAATTGGAAGGTTGGTGCAGTGCTGCTGTGTTAAACCCAGGGCAAATTTTTTCACTTCATGAACAAGCACCTGCCTATAGACAGTGGTTGATATTTGTGTACAATGAGCAGGGTTTTAATTTAGAGGAAGCCCGTGGCTTACTGGCCCTTATTTACTGTCTCACCGCTCCAAACAATCCAACTGTTCGGGCCCAACTGGACCCAGATTTTTTGGCAGAATTTTGCGTTACAAAGTCTATGATAAAAAAATATTGTTGTATCTCAAATGTAAAAATGTATAGAGTGCCATATATTATGCTATATGTTATTGCAAATGTGTCCTACTGAATTTCCTGCATCCAACAAACATGACCAGACATCCGCTGTTAATTAACAACATTAATGTTCTTAGTCATACTGTTTTCACCAGGGGGTGTTTGGTGTGCTGTTGGTGGACAAATTACAACTATCGGTAGTCCAGCCGTGACACTCTACAGAAGATTTCCATAGTTAGTTCAAAAATTGACCTCCGTACACATGATTATCAAACATATCAGACTATAGAAAATTAGACTACAGAAAATTATACACAACAAAAAACTTTAAAATGTATCTATGAAACAGAGAAGTTTTCCTCAGATCGTGGCTGGATGGCTGACCGTGGTTTGTGTAAAGAATGACACAACGAAAAGTGCCATGTGCTGCATTGTATGCATACAATTCGGGATGGTTGCTGACATTAACCCGGATTTAAAGTTTGAAACCCTTGTAATAATTACTAGTCAGACTGCTCCACTGCAAATTTTCTGCATGTGTGTCAGGCCCATTGTGTGTTAATGATGCTGAATAAACTTACATTACACATTCTAGAGCACAGTGACTCAGTGGCACCGCCGGTAGAGCTTGGGACTCTCGACTAAGTGAACCCGGGTTCGAATCATGTGCTGCGGTGTTAAAACCTTAGGCAAGTTTTTTCACTCTACATTGCTCCAGTTCACTCAGCTGTATAAATGAGTACCTGGCTATAGACAGTGGTTAGTATGTATATAAGCAGCCTTCACACATTAATTGTAGCATATGGCTGGATGTTTCCCAGAGAAGTTGAGACGGTGTTTGAAGTGAAGTGTAAAAGCGCTTTGAGCAGTCCCGAGGACCGGATACTGCGCTATGTAAGAACTTACCTTTACCTTACACATGGATCTCACAGTATGATGAGAACATAGTGAGAATTTGTCAACATTAACTATTGTTTATCAACTTTTAGCACATATAATTGTATGGACTTTTCAGCTACAGGTTTAATAAAGTTTTGAACATACTATAAAATAATAGTAATTTTATTATATATAATTGACATATTTATTAATTAATTTACTCTCAATTATTAATTTATTTACTTATTTTATTAAACATAATGATCAGAATATGGAATGGCACAAGTGAAACAAATATGATTTATTCATGTCTGCAACGTGAAAATGCAAATAATAATAAAATTACAATCTGATTTATTCATGGTTTTGACCTTTTGGCCCTACATTTTTATGTCTGGTCCCTAGATTTTGAAAAGTGGGTGTCTTGGTGGTTCCCTCTAATTTTAGGCTAAATTCTAACCTTAATTAGTCTTTGTGTATTAATTGCGATATGGCTGGATGCTTCCCGGGGAAGTCATCCCAAGATGGTGTTTTATTGAACAAGGCTGACAGGAAGTAGAGTCATGATGACTGAACTGAACAGACACCCAAACTCCAATTAATTGCTACTGTGTATTATGTAAACATTTAACACTTCCTGAACATATCACATATCCCACATAACCAATACCAGTGAAACATGGAATTACACATGTAAACACCAAATGTTATGGTGACAATCGCACAGAGTCTAGTTTGGAGGCAATGGAAAAGGATGGAAACGAGTATGTTAAACATCACATACCGGGACAGAAGAACAAACATCTTGGTAAGAAAAAAGATAAAAGTCACAGATATGGTTGAACAAGTCAGAAGACGGAAGTGGACCTGGGCAGGACAGGTCAGCAGAATATGAGATAACCGATGGACATTGCGTATCACCATCTGGAAACCCTACGAAAGGAAATAACCTAGAAGAAAGGCAGCGAGACGGTGGAGAGATGAACTAGACGACTACTGCAAGGGTACCATCTGGCAGAGGAGACCGCAAGACAGGCAGACATGGAAGCAGCATGCTGAGGCCTTCGCCCATCCACGGGACATTATGGCTGCACGATGATGATGAATGATGAACTGTTCACATGCTGACACCAATGGCGATATGAACAATTATTATTAATAACTGAATTATGTGTGCCAGTAACTCAGCTGAAGTGAGTTATATCCAATTTTAAGTTGGATGCCGGTCACAGATGTACAATCACCAGTTGTGGGTAAAATTCACTGAAAATAAATGGACTTTATGCCTGGTAAGGATGGGATGAAATTTGATTTGTATTTGAAATTTTTAATATTCAAGCCTTTTTCTGCTATTCAATTCAATCAAAAATAAACGAATATCGCTCGAATATTTTATTTATCCTCAGCTGCAAAATTGGTTTCTGGGTCTTTTTCCTTCTTACCTAACTATGAAAACAACAACATACAACCACCAAACTACTCGCGCGCACACACACACATGGCACTTATGTAGAATTCGGATCATCTCAATGTTTCCATAACTGTATATTTTGCCTGTATTGGATACTTCTCACAAAATCTATCGTAAATATGATCAATCAGTATTCCCAGGTATATTTACTTTTCACAAATATTGCATTTTGAGACCCAAATAAAGCTCCAATTTGTGCCAGTTGCAAGCGCAGCGGTTACTGCGTCATGCACATGGAATGAGCGATAGTTTGTCTATGCCAGCGGCGCTGTCTTTTCAACTTCAAAAGTCTGCTAAGACATGCTGTTTATAAAACATAAATATGCGCAAGATGTTAAATGATTTAATTAACAAAATGAAGTATCAAATGTTGGCAAAGATAGTCATAATGGCAAATTTGAGGTGGGTTCGAATTCTACATAAGGGAAATATATATACACACACATTAGGTTTACAAAATAAAGAAGAAACTAGCCAATCACCTAGAGGAAATCCATTAAAATGCTACAGCGACAATAACTGTAAAGTTTGCGAGGAAATGCATCGGCAGAGCCAGAGCCATGGCCCAAAGCCGGGGGCGTCTATAACTCGCATCTTTCGTTTATGCCTTCGTTAAAAACATGGGGTTTGTAAAGCTTCACTTACCGTTAAATAACATAATTCACAGCCAAAACAAATTTGTGTCACACACTTATTATTTCAACGTTATATGTATTCAAATACTAATGTAAATTGGTGATTTATTCACACCGCCAAAGCGGTGACAGTTTCGAGACCGAGTTCGACGTTGTGTGCGGGAATTGGACATGTAAAGACCCCGATATTTTAGTTATAAAGGTAAATATCCCGTCAATAACACCACAGGTGATACCTACATCACTCTCAATGTCTATATCTGCATCCCGGTCGTCATCGCTCATCTTCCTACGAAACAAAACAAACCAAATACGCCCAAAATCATACAATCTTGGCTGAAAATGGCGACCAAACAACGACACGCGGTATAACCACGTGGTTTATTTCCGACAACCAGGAAATCTTTCCGCGTGTTGTGTATAAATTTCACGCTCATTCTTATTTGATTGTAATTCGTTGTTGTATTTAGTTTCATGGATGCATTTTATTGTTCTGTGCAGTAATTCAATTAGTACATTAAAATCGCTCTGCCGAAGAAAGTGAACTCAATCATCTATGATCATGAACTACATTCTTTTGGCAAAAGTAAACATTTACCGGCCTTGTCGCCGTTGACCTTTCAACTCGAGCCAGCGAGTACTGCATAATCAATGAGCTTGCGTGATGAACGCCTTCTAAAATGGGCATCACATTAGCTTCTTGTTATTTTGCAATTTTCTTTTAACTGACTAGTCTGTACGTATTGTGGTTATACAATGTCATGATATCATGAAGTCTCATTCTACTACTATATTGGAGAACATTATCACATTCTCGCGATGTCAAGCCGACCTTTTTTATGCTGCAACTGAGCGTGATGCTGAGGCGGTCACTGCCAGGCCACGGTAGCCCGGGTAGGGTCCTTGCCGTTCTCGGTGTATGATTTTGAAAAGCACATATCAAGAAAATACCCCATGCGCCCTCTTATAACTCAGCACTATAGACTTAGACGTCTTAGACTTAGTGTATTTTATAGTATAGTCACTATTTATATATTTGTTTACATTTATTCATTTTTATTTTAATCATGTGTGACTCGTATTGTTTTTTTTTAAATATTATCTTACATCTGTACAATAGTTAAGACCACAAGATAATTTCCCATTTGAGCAATATAGTATTTGAATGTTTGCGTCCTATCTACAATAAGAAATAAAGACGCGATGGGTGGAAAGTGCTGCCACCTCGCGGAATCTGAATAATTGATGCTATGTTACAGAAATCAAATACGGTTTTAAAATACGATTGTAAACGTATTTTGTAAAACGAAGCAGATCATTATTACAATAATAATAAAGAGATTGTCAAATAAACGTGCAGTACTGTGTGGAATTTTTATTTTACCAAGTAGTCCGACTTAATTTTGTATAGGGTAGAGTGGGATAAAATGTATTCCTCTTGCGGGAATTTGATATCCCATCCACCTATAACGGCGTTACGTTACTTCGAGTAATTCGGGCGTTTCGCGGACACACACCACGCACCACGCACCACGCACCACGCACCACGCACCACGCACCACGCACCACGCACCACGCACCACGCACCACGCACCACGCACCACGCACCACGCACCACGCACCACGCACCACGCACCACGCACCACGCACCACGCACCACGCACCACGCACCACGCTCCACGCTCCACGCACCACGCACACGCGGGCGGGCGCGCACACGCGGGCGGGCGCGCACACGCAAGCACGCACGCACATGCACACGCACTCACACACACACACACACACACACACACACACACACACACACACACATACATCCCTTGTGGTAGCTAACCAGGAGGTCGAGCCTTGGAATGAGTTTGTCACCTCCATAGACCTTGAATGGAACTCCCTCGACCTCGAGGTCATGGAAGATTCTCGATCCAGGGTGCACTGAGCCATGGAATGTTTAATTCTCACCCAATATAAGTGGGGTCCCAAGGACCCTAAAAAGAAAATTGTCGCCGGTGATGGGCCCATGGGAGCTGTGGTAGCTGGATGTTTTGTTAGGGAACGCCGGGCCTTATGGGGCATGAGCATAATGTTAGTTGCCTATTCTCGTTGCGTCCATTGACGAGCAAGGATGGTTGCTTGTCGTAAGTCAAACCACGTGGCTTTGTATAAGCTCGTAACATCCCATTGTCTTTTTAGGGATCGTCAAGTTTCGCGGCAGCGCATGTGCGACTATGGAAATGTGGGGAGAATTTCGTTCAAAACCTAAATGTAAACAGAGAAATGTGTGGCAAAATTTGCATTGTTGTTGGACTGTTGACTGGACTGTTGGACTGATTTATTTAACTGATGTAATTGTGTCTTGCTTTCAAGTACATTTGACTGCGGTCGTCACAATATTTCTTGTTACGGCCGTTTATTGAATTTTGCGCTATAAAGCCTAGGCTTTATAGATGGACGAATATGTATCTAGGATATCTTGGTAGAGCCTGAATGAAACGATCTCTGGTCAATGACGTAACTTTATAATCGGCGATGACGTTAGTTATTTCTACGGGAGTACCAGTTGAGGTGCGTGTCACCTACGAAGGACGTTTCTTAATAATTATTCGTCTTTTTATTATTGTTTTCATCATTATTATTATACGACTTTGAGGTATAGTCTACAAGTTATATAATGCGTGGGGTAGATAGTTGTGAAAGGATTGATCGCTAAATTCGACCGAAAAATTCTGGTTTGATGAGAGTGATATGGAAATTCAAGACCTTCTTGGTTGCAACAGAAACACCTTCTGCCTTTGGCAAAATGACACTGTTTCTCAGCAGAAGCAGAAAGAATACCAATGCGTCAAAACTGAGACCCAAAAGAAGACCAGAGACATTAAAACAAGTAATGGGAAGAGAAAGCCAAAATGATTCACGGCTTTACTGATCAGCATGACTTGCACAATTTCTTCCAAGCAACAAAGGCTATCTATGGGCTCATATAGCCCCACTCCTCTCCAGTCCCAGGATGGGACACTTCCTGAGGATGACACTGCCATTCAATAACTACTGAGGCAATGCCTTTCTTTCCATTCTCGTTCGTGGTTTTCTTAACTGCTCCTCCCGCTGACAGAAGACATACTACCTGAAAGCCAATGTGGCTTCAGGACATCTCGAGGAACCACGGACATGATCTTGGTGGCCCAAGAAATGTCTGGAACAAAACAAGGATCTGACTTGACTAAGGCCTTCGACTCCATCAACTGTGAAGCTCTCTGGAAAGTTCTGTCCCGATTTGGTACGTTGCCCTGCATGCCAACCTCATCACAATCCTGAGACTTCACTACGACAAGATGCCGGCTAGTTGTAACAAAAGCAACACCTTTCAAGATTGCGGGTGGGTTTCTTAACCGATCTAAACTTTTTCACGCCAACGGATCCCCACAAATCTCCCGCAGATAACTAGGTCATAACTAATAATTTAGACTATATAAGTAGCTTGTTACTTAACAATAAGGATAGAAACAATGACGTACTATCGTCATTGATGTGCTATTTTAATAGAAATTCACATTTTAAGACCTCGATAAAACCGTTTTAATTACCAAACGATGCAATAATATAACCATTTTCAATTACGATGACCTGTAGATTGTAACTGCTCAAGCTAGCATTCGCATATGTAAAAACGTGATCTGATTTAATAGTTATTGTGAATATTATATAAAATATGTAGACACGCAATCTAGTTATAAAAAAAGACCAGACTCTGCATCTTCTTAATTTCAATAAAGAGTTCACAAACTATGTAAAAGAATAATGTATCCCCTCGCAACAAGATACGCCACGGAGCTGTCAGTAGATGGAATGTGTGTGGAGCGATAACCAAACAGTGTCACCGCGCTACAAAATGATTTATGCCAAGCAATGGGTGTAGAGTTGTTTATAAATAAGTATACGAAGAGAAGTTAAAAAAGGTCCGCATCAAGTAGCACTCGAAAGCATATTCCGACCACTGACATGGGAAACCAGAGGCTTGAAGACAGACGGCGAATATCTTAGTTATCTTCGCTTTGCCGATGACATATTTATATGCGCTAATAGCTGATGAAAGTGAAAACCATGGTTTGAAAATGAACAAGTCGAAGAAAAAGGTGATGATGGAAAACGACTCATCAATATATGTCAACAACACTCAGATCGAGAACGTTGAAAGCTACATCTACCTGGGACAGAGATACAGCACCAGACACAAAACCCAAGACAAGGAGATTCTAACAAGAATCACGGCCGGATGGACAGCATTCGCCAAGCACCGCGACATCTTCAAGATATGTGAACATGCTTGAAGAGACAGGACTCTCATGCGTACTTCAAGCAATGGCATACCACACAAGCAAAGAACAAGCTAGCAGCCACACAAACAAAGTTGGAAAGGAGTATGTTAAACATCACATACCGGGACAGAAAAACAAACACCTGGATAAGAGAAAAGACGAAGGTCATAGACGTGTTTGAACACGTCAAAAGACGGAAGTGGACCTGGGCAGGGCACGTCAGCAGCATACGAGATGACAGATGGACACTGCATGTCACCACCTGGAAACCCCACGAAACGAAAATACCTAGAGGAAGACCGGTGAGACGTTAGAGAGACGAACTAGACTATTATTGGAAGGGTACCATCTGGCAGAGGATAGGGCAAGATAGGCAGATGTGGAAGCAGCATTCTGAAGCCTTCGCTAAACCACGGGATACTATGGCTGTACAATGATGATGATTATGATATACACACAAGCTTGACTATTGTTCAATGCATTTCTAAAATAGTACAAAACCAGCTTAACTTATGAAATGGAATTAATGTGTGTGCGCACAATATGTAGTGTTTGCATAAGGAACACCAGCAGTGTATGAACCTGCCACACACAACACAAAACCGACATTAACTTCAACTCTGCAAGAGAACAAAATTATCTTAGAGAAACATTTTACGGTGCTTTTGCGTTAAAACTCAGTATTCTAACTGCAACCAGTCAGTATTTTATGGTATTAGAAAATGAATATACATAATCTGAAAGCAATACGTAATTATTAGTACACGATCTGAAAAAAACATACACAGATTAATTTTTTTGGACAAGACTGCTAATTGTAGTTTTGAACTTTTCTTTTGTGAAATCATATCCTACGTCACTATGGCTGTCCAACACCCTATTTGAACGATAGTTTTTGATAGAAAAATTACGAAACGAGTGCACCAGTTTCCTACAAGCATGAGTTTTAGTGGTGATTATTAAACCAAAACATGTTACATCGTCTAACAATATCCAACATTTTCTCTAGTTCGTTACCTTCAATAAATACTCGTTAGGCGTGCATGTGTGTCTGAGTGTTTGTGTGTCTAATAATGATAAATGTATGTATGGTCCTACGTTTTATATAACAAAAAGACAAATATGTAAGTTCAAAGTATGTTTGACATTTTTTTATGTGTCTTGGTATGTTTAATAGATGTTTTGTTGATGCAGGTATTTTGTCACGTGTTGTGTACACGAAAGTGTGGTAATGTATACGATTATACTGATTGGGTATATATATATATATATATATATATATATATATATATATATATATATATATATATATATATATATATATATATATATATATATATATATATATATATATATATATATATATATGGTATGATAAGTAAATGATAATTATTAAATAATAAACATCGTAAAGAAATCATTCTTCACGATGATTCTGAATAGCTTTATATTGATTGCGGTTGTTCAAATATAATTGTGATTATCCATATCCCGCTAGATAGCGCCACTGCATCTATAAATACCGTAGTGTCAACGTCCTGTCTGTTTAGCTGTGAGATCTATAATAACAAGCTCCTATTCAACAGAAAACCAACATTGAATTAATAATATCTTCCATAAATGACCAATGATTGAAGTTTTACTATTCGATAGATTTAATTCCTTTTTCAAGGAGAGGAAGACGGAACAAGAATGGTTTATATTTGGCCCAACAGGAAGTGGAGAGAGTGTACATTAAATGTGTTCGTTACTAACTGCTATTGGTACGTACGTATTCATTTTTAACGGCTACCTGTTCCTCACTGGGTCTACTAAAATCCGGCTTGTGTCCGTTTTTAGTTATTGATTACTAATAAGCGTGATCAGTAAGCAGATAATGCAAATAATGAAAACAGTAAGGTAAAAGTAACGATGAAACAAAATCTCTTATCTATTGTATGTGACAGTGATAAGATATAGTAGAGTAGATGTTTTTAGCTGGAATTGATCGACGGGAGAGATGTTGATAATTATAGTTGTATCGACGCGTTAAATTGTAGTGTTTATATATTCAACGGTACGCCATTTTCGAGGTACATTTCTAATAACAGTTTATTTGAATCGGAAGTAGTAGTTTACAGCTTTGATGTTTATTGTTTGTGTGTGTGTGTGTGTGTGTGTGTGTGTGTGTGTGTGTGTGTGTGTGTGTGTGTGTGTGTGTCTGTCTGTCTGTCTGTCTGTCTGTCTGTCTGTCTGTCTGTCTCTCTGTCTCTCTGTCTGTCTGTCTCTCTCTCTCTCTCTGTCTCTGTCTCTCTGTGTCTCTCTTAGTCTCGCTTAACCGACTGTCGTTCGGCTGCGGAACTACGCCGAGAAGACAGTCTGGCCACATTAACGCCCTTTGTTTGGGTAGCAGCCGTGATCTATAAAATGCTGCCACCTCACGGACACTGCCGTAATATATATTTTATAGACAACTGCAAATTTGTATTTCTATTTATTTTGTGTTAATATAAGTTTAATTTTTAATAGTTTTTATAATACAGCATTATTTGATCAAAAGGTTTCCTTATTTAATTGGTATGCTATCCGTGTCGAGCTAGACAATGCTGCCACCTCACGGATACTGGTTAATCCTGCCGTAATTCTTATTTTATAAACAACGGTAAATTTGAATTTTTACTTACTTTTGTGTTAATATAAGTTCAATGGTGAATACTTTTCATATGATATTATTATCTTGTAAAAGTATATCGTTATTTTAATTTTTATTTCATAGTTGGCCTGAGAGCCAATCAGCGTCTCTACCCTAATCTGGGGTAAGGCTGCCCGGGTGTAGAAACTTAAGCTCATATACTGTCCCAGGCGGAATTGAGGGGGCTTAAAAGTGCTGCCACCTCACGGAGTCTGGGTAACCGAGGCTATGTCTCTCTGTCTCTCTGTCTCTCTGTCTCTGTCTCTGTCTCTGTCTCTGTCTCTGTCTCTGTCTCTGTCTCTGTCTCTGTCTCTGTCTCTGTCTCTGTCTCTGTCTCTGTCTCTGTCTCTGTCTCTGTCTCTGTCTCTGTCTCTGTCTCTGTCTCTGTCTCTGTCTCTGTCTCTGTCTCTGTCTCTGTCTCTGTCTCTGTCTCTGTCTCTGTCTCTGTCTCTGTCTCTGTCTCTGTCTCTGTCTCTGTCTCTGTCTCTGTCTCTGTCTCTGTCTCTGTCTCTGTCTCTGTCTCTGTCTCTGTCTCTGTCTCTGTCTCTGTCTCTGTCTCTGTCTCTGTCTCTGTCTCTGTCTCTGTCTCTGTCTCTGTCTCTGTCTCTGTCTCTGTCTCTGTCTCTGTCTCTGTCTCTGTCTCTGTCTCTGTCTCTGTCTCTGTCTCTGTCTCTGTCTCTGTCTCTGTCTCTGTCTCTGTCTCTGTCTCTGTCTCTGTCTCTGTCTCTGTCTCTGTCTCTGTCTCTGTCTCTGTCTCTGTCTCTGTCTCTGTCTCTGTCTCTGTCTCTGTCTCTGTCTCTGTCTCTGTCTCTGTCTCTGTCTCTGTCTCTGTCTCTGTCTCTGTCTCTGTCTCTGTCTCTGTCTCTGTCTCTGTCTCTGTCTCTGTCTCTGTCTCTGTCTCTGTCTCTGTCTCTGTCTCTGTCTCTGTCTCTGTCTCTGTCTCTGTCTCTGTCTCTGTCTCTGTCTCTGTCTCTGTCTCTGTCTCTGTCTCTGTCTCTGTCTCTGTCTCTGTCTCTGTCTCTGTCTCTGTCTCTGTCTCTGTCTCTGTCTCTGTCTCTGTCTCTGTCTCTGTCTCTGTCTCTGTCTCTGTCTCTGTCTCTGTCTCTGTCTCTGTCTCTGTCTCTGTCTCTGTACAAACATTTGAAGCTATCTCTTAATGTAATATTAATGAGGTCCCGACAGACTATTTAGGAAAATAGCACAGAAACAAAACAAGTTAATAACTAATAACAACATTGCAATGACGTCCCGAGTAACCACCAATGGACATCAGGAAATGAAAACTGGAGTCTTCCAGAAACAATGCCGTGCAAAAGGAGACACGGAAGACATTGGAAGAGATGGACAGACAACACTGAAGGATCAACTGGAACGACTTTCACAGACACACAGGCAATATCAAGATTTCAAGACCGTAATCAACTTGTAGGACCACTGATGCTGTTACCCACGTACATGGCATTTACGGGAACAGTAAACATAGATTTGTCGAACGACGAGGACAGTTATTGTTGATTCAATGGTGTTATATTTTATTTTCTTGTTCCATTATTTCTACGTCACAACAGGTACATCGAGACCTGAGACGAGTGCTAGTTGAACGCGTGACGGGCGCCGAGCAACAACATCGTCGTGAGACTCGTAACTGTCTCCCACCACAAGTCTACAACTGACTACTGATAAGGTTGTAGTGCTACTCCAATGTGGTGCGATAACACTGTTGATATCTCCAACCTGTTAGCTTATATGACGGCGCATCTACCGTAACGCAATTCAATATCACCGCCAACACGGATAGGTTGCAGACGACAGCGCCACACGCAACACGGCTAACCGTGTAACGGTTCAACAGTCAAGGGTCTTTGCGCATTACGGGATAATTACACCACACGTGCGTTTCCTCCCTTGGAGCGGGTTGTCAGTACGGAACCACGACGACAACTAGGGCCGCAGGTGGTCAAGGCAAGCCACTCGCGATCGATCGCGGGGAGCGTCAGACGGCCGTCAGCACGTCTCTGGCAGCGGACACTCTCTGCCGGCACGCGCCGAGGCGATACTCTCAGACAGGCGCTCTCCGCCCTAGTGCCTCATCCACCGTCGTCGCTGGGCCACACAGCACCAAGGTGCAGTCGGCCCGGCTCACAGCTCCCACCTCACACGAGCCGTCGATATGGCTGGGGTCGTACTCATCGCTATCGACTCGAGTCAACAGGCCGAGACTGCTTTCGAATGTGAGTACATGCATGGCGGCTTGGTATCGATATTGTCATGGCATGCCGATATCTATCTACCTTGGCGATGCAGTGTAGGGTTTATGGAGAAAACTACTGTGTTCTTCTCTCTACTCTTATCCCGCTATGATGGCCAGCTGTTCCGCCTGTTGTCGTAGCCGTTGGATTCTTCAATGTCTTGCTGTGTTTGCTAATCCAATGTCTTACCTCGACTTACCTTACCTCTCCTTGTCTGACGTCAACCACGATGTCTGAGGCTGTACTTACGCATCGTCCTACGTAGCACCAGTTGAGCATTTCTTCGTCTTTGGGGAGGTCTGGAATGAGGTCTGGAATGTTCAGTGTTTCACAAATGTGAATTAGCTAAGAGCTCCACTCATTAAATATTAGTAAGCCGATACAAAAAGTAAGCGTAATCGGTAGCGTTCATGTTGTTCGCGTTCCTTGGTATGCCTGTGTGTTTTGTCCTAATGATCAAGTTTGAAAATCGTACTTTATTCATGCAACCAATTATTAATATGTTTTTATAATATTGTATAATAATACTAATTACTATTATTATTATTATTATGTATTTGACAATATTTTAGTTGAGTTACTCATTAAAATGTCGTCATTAGTTTATCGTGTAATTTCTAAATATACAACCGCATGTCCATAAAGTGGACACCGAAATCATGTCATTTCAATTACATTTGTGAATAATTCTTTGATGATAAGCCGCGCACAGTTGATTCTTACAATCAAAACGACGAAAGCAGCAAGTGATCCAGCTGATACTATTGCCATCCGAGAAATATTGGCTCGAGTGGGTGATTCTTGGTAATGGCGCTTTAATACAATATCATCAATAGAACGTCTGTTACAAGCAATGGTAAAATAACGGCATGTAATCAACTGTGTATTGTGTTAATATTAGTAGTAGTTCCTTCTATGGACAGCCAATAATTACTACATTTTATTTCATGTGGTTATCAAACCTACGTAGAGGAGAAGGACACGGAATGGTTCTTTGGCCTAAAGTCGGCATGGGGAAATGCAGAATGCACTAATAATAAACTAGAAGCTTCATGAAAACAATGTATCTATCTGCTATGGCCTCTTTAGCTCCTCACTCCGTCACTCCGTCGCCCCTTCTTTCAGTCTCTCTGTAACTCCGTAACTCTGTCTCTCCGTCTCTCCGTGTCTCCGTCTCTCCATCACTCCGTTTCTCTGTCACTCCGTCACTCCCTCACTCCGTCACTCCCTCTCTCTGTCACTCCGTCTCTCTGTTACTCCGTCTCTCTGTCACTCCGTCTCTCTGTCTATCTGTCTCTCTGTCACTCTCTCTCTCTCTCTCTTTCTCTCTGTCTCTCTCTCTGTCACTCCGTCTCTCTGTCACTCCCTCTCTCCGTCACTCCGTCTCTCTGTCACTCCATCTCCCCGTCACTCCCTCTCTCCGTCACTCCGTCTCTATGTCACTCCGTCTCTCTGTCTATCCATATCTCTGTCACTCCGTCTCTCCGTCACTCCGTCTCTTTGTCACTCCGTCTCTCCGTCTCTACAACACTTCGACTCTCTGTCTCTCCGTCACTCCGTCTCTCCGTCTCTCCGTCTCTCCGTCTCTCCGTCCATCCGTCTCTCCGTCTCTCCGTCTCTCCGTCTCTCCGTCTCTCCGTCTCTCCGTCCATCCGTCTCTCCGTCTCTCCGTCTCTCCGTCTCTCCGTCTCTCCGTGTCTTCGTCTCTCCGTCTCTCCGTCTCTCCGTCCATCCGTCTCTCCGTCCATCCGTCTCTCCGTCTCTTCGTCTCTCCGTCTCTCCGTCTCTCCGTCTCTTCGTCTCTCCGTCTCTTCGTCTCTTCGCGTCTCCGTCTGTACGTCACCTTGTCTATCTGCCTCTGTCTCTGCATCACACACATCTCTCCATCTTTTCGACTCTCGGTCACACAGTCTCCTTCGTCCCCGTCGTAGATCATGTTACTTACTTACTTACTCACTTACTTACGCACGCACGCACGCACGCACACACACACACACACACACACACACACAAACACACACACAAACACACACAAACACACACTAACACAGCAAAAGCGACGTAACTCGAACCTAATTGGCTGGTCCCGCTGGTGTTTATCCATTACTGAGTAATATCAGAATAATATTTTCCTGAAGTATCACGATCTCTATCGTAATTCTTGCATTCGCACTTCGAAGTAAACCGGCGATCTTCGAGCACTTTGAAGCAGGACGCCAGCTGCAATTGTTCTTTGAATCCACTGTAAACGGATGTTTTCAATTAACTGTAAGTAGTACCAGCTGTCTGTTCAAGCGCTCATAAACTTATTCAAGATATGGTTGAAAAAACGTTGTTTCAATAAGTCGAGTTACCGCGTATTCTGTCAATTTGATTTTTTTTATAATAATACCAGTTTGTAAAAATAAACCATACAAGTATTGTTCTCTGTATAGTTACAATGTATTAATGTTTTTAACTAAAATTTGATAGTTTAGGTTATATACACATTCAGTGTTTCCCTGGATAAAGTGATATGCGACGTGGTAGGGTGGGTTGAGCGAGCACCACAGCTACATTGCGAATAATTTCTAAAATGGTGCATCATTAAGTGTGTTTTAACATATTCCCTGCCTTATAGTGGGGAAATAAGTCTATAAATTAGCATGTAAACGTATTTTAGCATTACTTATAAATTGTCTTTGGGAATTACGAGGTGACAATATCGGCATATTTCGGGCGAGATGGCTTAGAAAAACAGCGAGGTGGCCCGCCTCCCTCGTGATACAGCAGGCGAAACACCGCACATTGCCGCGACAAAAGATTGACTTGGGTGGTTCTTGGTTTAGCGGCTAGCCAGCAGAAGATGCACACGCGTGACAGATTAATTTAACCATGCGCTTCTTCACGGCAAAATCTGACATTAATTGCAATGCACAGGACCGTTCAATCATGCTCTGAAAGAATTAATTACGCCGAATCTTGTACAAAATTTTTTTCTTCAGTCAATGCATTAACGCAACGACGCGATTTTTACGCAATCGGACACGTATAATCAATATCACGTGATGTTTTACGTAACTACGAGGCAGGCAATCGCGTGTCGTATAGATGCAGATTAAAACAAGCTTTGGCGGATGCTTGCAACTGACAAGGTTTGTTTAGTGATACATTGCCATTGTTTTCGTCATTTTCGATTATATGATATCGTATTATTGTTATTACACACTGCGCGCGTAATTATGAGAGCAAAAGATAAGTAGATACGCTTACACATAGTTATGTTCATTGACGTAAAAAAATCAATGGTTATGTTCACAACTGTTTTACACAATGGCGATATTTAGTGAGAACAACGAAAGATTATACGACTGTATCGTGTGAGGCACTCGTAGCGAGACGCAGTCCTTTATGCCATTTGTGCAATCACAACGGACGCACTCGACGATAATAGATGCCTTCTAAGTGGTGCCGTCGCACGGATTGCTATTGTCACTTCAATAATTCAGCAGAGCTCCGAGTAGCTGTCGCCAAAGATGAGAGTCCGCGAAATAATACGGACGCAGCTGCGACTGAAGTTTCGCGAGACGACAGGTGGATTCGCGTGTCTGTGTTGGTTGGTTGGCTGTGTCGTTATTGGTGTCGACAAGCTCTCGTGCAGGCTTAGCGATCGCCGGGAAAGAACACCACTCTGGTGTGAGCAGGCGAACTTACCCTGAGAAAGGTGTGATGTCTATGTACGTCACTGGATAGTGTAATTGCCTACGCAACGACCACTGATGCATATTAATTTCAGTTGGTATCGATGACGGTTTAATTAGTTTACGCGTACACACGTACGTGCTTGTACATGCGTGCGTGCACGCGTGCATGTGTACATGCGTGTGTACATGGCATCTTAAATTAATTACGTCTGCCATGAGCTATCTTACGCCTCTGTTTGGGGTGATAAGATAATCGGAAGTAATTTCACCCAGACTGTTGCACGGGCAGACCCACAGAGGATTATCTCCAATCTCCTCGCTGGATGAAGATGACATACCCTGTCAGCAGTAGAGAGGACTGCAGTATGATAATGACGGTAATAGCTGTGATAATGACGAGTTAACATAATGTTAACGATGCTTCAGATTACAACAACAAAACAGTGACAAGTATGTTAACAATAAGGAGTCGCAATGTTCAGAGGGAGCAGTTTTGAGTAATAAATTACCAGGAGGGGCACACTTCGAATTAAAGTGGGTTGT
>OZ024856.1:52993834-53016334 GCA_964017155.1 Oasisia sp. SBJ-2009 | reverse complement strand
CAATGGTCGGCGACGACGTGACGGCGTGTTTACCAGCGCGGTCGGCGACTCGCGATGAACGACGTCGACCTAGAGTTGTAGGCCCTATCTTAGACAGAAATATGTTCTACATTAGAATGTTATCTTTATCATATACCATCCTCGCACGCCAGAGGTCGCTGCGGCTGATTACGTCAGTACCACGTCTTCTCTACCATTGACACATCCCTTTAAAAATTCCAATTTTTACGTCAGCCAATGAAATCGTCCACGAGGAGTGTGGTCGAACTCCGTCATGATATAATTTGTTTGTGATTTCAGCGACACAATGCTCCTGTTACATGCAATGATTTGGATGTTAATGGGTCGCTGAAGTTAATTGCTATAATTGTCTAATTCGACTCCGCACAATCTCCAGCTTTACGCAGACTGGGGTAGTTTTGACCCCGACTTGAGAAGATGTTATGTACGTGTTCATGTAGACTGTGCACACTTAAATTGATCTATAGATAAGACGTGTGCCTACTTGTTATCTGTTGGACAGATGGGAGAATCCACCTTTGTGTGTGTGTGTGTGTGTGTGTGTGTGTGTGTGCGTGCGTGCGTGCGTGCGTGCGTGCGCGCGCGCGTGTGTCGTACTGTTAGCCTACTCAACAACTGGACCGATGTTGACAATCCATCTTCGTGTGCGAACGAGCGAGCGAGCGAGCGCGCACGATTGCATGCGAGCTGTACTTTGACTTCGACTAAGTGACGTTGACATTCATTACATGTTTCCCGCCCTCAGAGTACTTGTGATAGCTGTTGATCAGCCCTATCCGGCTCACTCCAGTGCCTCGGGCGGTCGTGATAGATTACTCTCATCTAGCTCGTCTATATCCATCTCTGGCGAGCCATGGTTAATGGTGGCATCACTTTCTCATATGTTCTTGTTAATTGTAATTTGGTTTTTTAATTTGTCCTCGGAAACAGTCTGCGACTAGTCATGGCGCAAGACACACACGGAGCATCGATCGATAGAAATAGACTGTGCGAAATTGGGTTGAAAGACGTTATTGAGTTCCGCGGCGAATATATCGATGAAGGTCCACGTCATAACATTAACGTTAAAACATATACAGAAGGGTGATCCGACTACAGACTGGAATGCACAATATAGACCGGCCGAACATAGGGGCCTATACAGGTTCGAATTAAGCCGAAGCATTAATATTCGTAATTTACGAATACTGGACAGTCTACATATATCAGTCCTTCTTGGATCTGTAGCGGGGTTGAGGTATATCACTCTACCGTTTAGAAAAATGAAATTAACGACATGATTCATTCAGTACCTAGACTACATACATGCCATATCGATTCCGTGCTCTATAATAAACCCTTTATTGTTCGCTTTGTTTTCGTAGACTACGCAGAAATCAAATATCATTCGTGATAAACGTAGTCATTCTTCGATGAGTTCGTAAATCTACGCCTTTATTTTATCGTTCAAGTTACGTTTTGTCGCCTGGTATGACTGTCACTGGTGGAAACAGTCATTGTCGTCGTCCCGAGTTAGTGAATAATGTCCAGGCCATTTCCACTGAATGTCGCGCATTCACACACGCACATTTGACGTAAACCACACTAATCTGCAATAACAACGCAGTCGGCTTCTAGGCCTTTGCGTTTGCGTTGCGGCCTTTCTGTGTTCTACATGTCACGTGATATCAGCATGAAATGCAAATCAGTGCATTGTGTTACACCCTGCTAGATCACTCCAACCTCTCCGTGTGCTCTATGTAGACCTCTACAAGTGATAACCTAAATCACGCTAATGGCATTTCCGAAGTAAAACATCATATGACCTTTCGGTGAAGATGCGATTAATCCCCCGTGGTGGCAAACATGTTGATTACGTATAACTACATAGAGTCGAAACCCGTGTGTGGAGCGACGTAAAGTTGTATTACATAACACTTCAGTATTATTAGTTGCTTAGAACATATTTCGAGGCTACGTGTCGAGCCAAATTACTAAATAAGCATTCTAGTAACTGCCTAATCTCAATTTGGCAGCATATATGATAATGTTGATGGTTTGTGTAAAGTCGCGGCTTATTAGATGCAGCCGAAGAGGGGACAGATAACGTATACATACATATATATATATATATATATATATATATATATATATATATATATATATACATATATATATACATATATACATATACATATATATTTATACATATATATATATACACATATATATATATATACACACATATATATATATATATATATATATATATATATATATATATATATATATTAATCGCATAATTTGCATGTCATTTTACGGAACAGTTTAAACGAAAATTGCAAATAGGCCACTACACAAACATGCACAAAAAATCACATTTTCAAACATATCTATGTATATAACCATTCCATAAATGTAGGTATGCAGACACCATGACATTTTGACGGTTTTTTGAAAGCACCAACGAATATGAGTCATCGTTCACATAAACAACTCGTGGTCAACTCAATCACGTCGGTCTCAGTCTGCGTTGCATCTCGCCGACGACTGAAAAGGTTTTCATCCGATCAAGATCGATCACCGACATCTTAAGAAACCGTCTTTTAGTCAACGGAACCTTCGCCAGATGAAAGTGTCCTTTTCGTGTGATTATCGATCACATTCGCTCGGCTGTCCTAATTAAGCTCTTTACGTCCACGACGGCCGCGTTAATTAAACTGACTCTTTATTAGGCGAAGCTATACCTGGCGCTGGTGATCCTGTTACATAGGAGTTATTACATGTGTAATGAGCATGCGGATTTTGACAGTTTGATAACTAATAGACGCAGAAGAGCTTAGTGGCCTATGGTCTAGGCAAAGGTCGGTAAGAACTGGACGGTCTTGGCTTACAGAATCCATTATGACCTGGTTTTAACCAAGTACAGTGTAGCGTTGTTCGACCGCCAGGAATTGGTCGGTTCAATCAGTGTAAGTGGTCATTTTTTTGGAGGTAATCACTGGAATACCGACACTGTCATTACATGAACACCATGCATCAACATGAATGAATATATGTAAGTGCATGGTATGGCGTAAATAACATAGGCGCTACATCTAAAGATGATCGCGAGATCAAAAGATAGAATAGTAGAATATATTATACTGGGACAAGATTACGCAGGGATGCATAACATCGAGGCAGATGGTAGTGCGCAGGGATATTGTGCCTTAATTTAACCATTCAGACTTCACTATCGCCATAATGAAATTACAACGTTACTTATAAGCCTATGTTTTAATATATATCAACCACGATATATTATTTCATGGTATTTCATATTCACATGTGTATTAGCATTTATTATCTCTTATTATTTGCAGTATTCGTCGGTTAGTCGCGCTACGGTTTATTTAACCACAGACAATCGTTCCTTTTCCGTCTACTTTAATAGTGCGAGTTCTTACAGATGAAATAAATACCATCAGCTATTTCCTTTATCAGCGTCAATTATTTTCCTTCGTGTTTAACGAAATGTGATAATAAACTGCAACACGGTCGTTGATAGGAAGCCGAAACAAAGTTATAGATAAGAGAGCCATTCGTTTATTGGCATGTTTATATAGGCTACACGATTTGCTGTGCCTACAGGATATAAAAATGCCGAATGGCAGAAGCAGAGTTCCGAGTTAGATCTACCACTAGACCTAAGTACGCAAACAATGCCGATAAATGTATGTATAGGGCCTATATCTCGCGTATCTGTAGCTTTATTTCTGTTTTGTAGTTGGGTCAACACCTTGATGATCGTACTGCAGTACGTTATCATAATATATAACGACTTCTCACAAATGCCAATCTCATAAATTGGCATAGGCAACATTTCTGGCAGGTCAAACATTTGCAAATGTCAAAAGGGAGTACTTTACAAAGTTCAAATAGCTTGACCACCAGACTATTTCGCACAGTTGTTTGTTTAATGTTTTTTGGCTATGTGCACTCTAGTGATATATGATTATACAACATATTACCCGTAAGCTTCTATGCGTTGCGGATGCATTATGCTTGTGGGTGTGTGTGTGTGTGGGTGTGTGTGTGTGTGTGTGTGTGTGTGTGTGTGTGTGTGTGTGTGTGTGTGTGTGTGCGTGCGTGCGTGCATGTGTGAAACACGCATAAACTTGATATATGTCTACTGGAAATAGGATAAACACGTTTGAAATACATTCCAAACACGACAAACATTTGCTATCATGAACACACACACACGCACACACGCACGCCCGCACGCCCGCACGCACACAAACACACACACGCACGCACACACACACGCCCGCACGCACACACACACACGCACGCACACACACACACACACACACACACACAGGTGTTATGACAACATTTCGAAGAGCCAGAAACTAGGAAGGATATACATAAACAGTATGCGACCAGTGAGCTAACTTCTCCTTCTCTTCAATGCTTGGCTAGGGGCTATATGACCTACAGTTTGGCATACTGTGTAGCGTAAATGTTATTCGGATCGCCAAAATCTCATTTTGATAAAAGGATGTTCAACGATTGGAACAAATGACTAGTGGCAGTCAAAGGCGAGCCAAGAGAACGATGTTTGAGCAGGAACGGCTGACATTTGGCATCGGTTCGACAACACATCACGAGACAAATGGTAGGGCTTTCGACAGACTAATGGATTAATGGAACACGGCCCATCTGGAGATAGTTGTTTTATATGTTAATCTTGATCAAACCACTCAAGTGATGCCATTAACCTAACATTGTCTGTCAACGCTTCAAGCATGTCTTAAACTATGGTATCGTGTGAAATAACCTATTTGCTACTTCCGACATTTAGAACGTTGAGTAGGGATGTTACTTACTTACATATGCTCATCGTCCCTCATGGGACATAGGCCATTGACCACAGGCTTCCAGTCGTCTGTCCTGGGCTTTTATTGAAATTTGTCTGCAGGTGTATCCTGTCATCTTTGTGTTTGTCTGGAGATCCCTTCCCCACGTGTTCCTTGGACGACCTCTTTTTGTTCTTTCTTATGGGTTCCGTGTCAGGGCCTGCCTGATGATAGTTGATGCTGGTTTCAGGAGCGTGTGACCAATTCACCCCCATCGTCTCCTTCTGATCTCAACTCCAGCAGTGAGTTGGTGTGTTTTCTCCAATGGGTCAATGTTGCTGATAGTGTCTCGCCAGTGAATCTGATTCTTCTCAGACAGTTATTGATAAAGGTCTGTACTTTATTGATGGTGATGTTAGTCGTCTTCCGTGTCTGTGCTCCATACAGTGGTGCGGAATTCACGTTGGAGTTAAACAGGCGTATGTAATGACAACACTTCGGGACTCCAGATGTTCTTGAGCTGTACAAATGCTCCTCTCGCGTTCCCAATTCTTGCTTTAAAATCCGCATCTGTACCACCCTGCTCGTGTATGATACTACCCAGGTACGTGAAGGTCTCTACCTCCTCGATTTCATCCCTTCCAGTGTGAATGGCTCCGTGATGGCTGCATTTACCTTGAGGACCTTTGTCTTACCTTTGGGTATAGCTAAGCCCACTGGTGAAGAGATGGCTGCCAGTTCACTGGTCTTCTCCCGCATCTGTTGATGACTGTGGGACAACAGTGTCAGGTCGTCGGCAAACTCCAGCTCTTCTAGTTGCGTTTACAGTGTCCACTGGATTCCATTTCTTCTCTGCCTTGTGCATGTCTTCATAATCCAATCGATGACCAGAAGGAAGAGAAACGGGGACAGCCATCAACCTTGTCTCACTCCGGTCTTCACTTCGAAGCGGATGGTTAGTTGTCCCCTGCGGATTACTCAGCTGCCTGTTCCTAGGTAGCTGTTCTCAATCAACTTGACCAGTTTGGTTGATATGCCGTAGTAGTTTCCAAGGGGTGTTATTTAAAATAAATAGTTGTACTACCTTTAAGCAGGCTCCTTAAAATCTTTAGTGATAACGAAAAATACAGGACGCACCATAGGCAAATTTCTACATCTATGCCGCCTCCTGTTACTTAATGTCATAGACGCACCGGTACCCAGGTTTATGCGAATTCCTTGGTTAAGTATGTGTGTATGCGCAACGATTTCCTATTTATGCTTTCTACAAACCAACTGTGGGAGTGTTTGGCGATGATGTCAACTGTTGCAGGTCGATGTGCTTTATATCTGTTGGGGATTTGTCAGAATAATTTGAAGTATGACATAACTTCGGACCATTTTGCACAACAAACATTACGCTAGTCAATGAGTGTTAAACTTAGGCGTACCATGCATTGCACCAGTGAGCCTGGGGGGTACGTACCTTCGTACGATGTTCTTTTCTTATGATGTCAGCCGTGAAGAGGTAATCATCCATGTTACTTGCGTCAGAGGATTAACGAGGTTGATTGGTTCAGTATATCGTCGAAAAAAATACATTGGACACACATTCGTGCATCCTCACACACTTGTATGTTGTTGTCAGCGCCAACGGTGACGTCACAAGTAGAGAGGATACGAGTAATTTAAGTGACGTAAGAGTAAGAATGACACGTCACAAAGGTCAGCAAAATGGAAAAGATATTTTGACAAAGCTTGATGGGTGTAACTGGCATAAATGTATGTGTTATATGTACAAGGTGGCGTCCTTAACCATGTAAATAATACCTTAATTGTAGCGTTAACTTGAGCAATGTGGACTGTATGCATGGTTTTGTCTCATTTTCCTTCAGTTAAATATATTAAATGAAGATATCACCCTTTCTGCAGTTTCGGTGGCAATCGAATGAATAATTCACGGTTTTATAAGTAATCTAGTTTTTATATTAATAGCTAACGTTATCTGATAGCGAGAGCGAGAGAGTGGGGAGGGGTGTAAAAAGGAAGGAGGGATGACGGGTGGGCGGAAGGTAGGGAGGGAGACCGAGAACAGGGCAGGAGAGAGAGGAGGGGGAGAGAGAGAAACGGAATGACAGACAGCCACAGAGATGCGAGTACTGACGACATGAACTGTCTCCTTGTTGCAGGGTACCTGAAGACGCTGCACAGACCTGGCAACGTCATCGCCGTTCTCCACTGTGTCGACCTGGGCGCCATAGCGACCCCCGGTAAGTCACTTCCGTAGCCGCGTCTGTAAGGAAGCCGGTTCTTTGCCTGGCCGCATAAAATATCAGTTCACGCAGTTAACAACGTGCGAGTAAGAGTAGGCCTATTGATTCAGACGTGTAGGGGCGTCATTGTGCCGATCATATAATCACATCCGGCGAAGATGATGGAATTACGGCAAAGATGATGCAGTTACCTAAATGTCAAGCACGTCAAATATGGTTATAGCGTGAATCTGAAATCGTCAGCAGCAACAGCTTCTAACCTTAACTAAACACATAAACCAAAAGCCTCATCAAATCAGCCGAATATGACTTTCTCATCATCTTGATGAATATGAGCCGAGCTCATGATATCGATTACGGAACATTACATTCGGCCCAGGCACACGGCCAGCCAGATTATGCATACTTCTATACGAATGCATACACATCACTGCGTGTGGCTAATTGGTTTGAACCACTGGTTGTGCGTTACTTAACTATCTCTCTTACGGTGCGCTCTCCGTGTCGATGCATAACGGTTCGTCGACAGAAATTGTCAGCTTCTGCATCGCCCAAGCTACGCTCGCCTGACAACTGCCTTCTTTTTAGATTATAACTGCGAATGCTACAGTGCTCAGCGCTGATGAAGACTAATGACTGAACAACAGTTGAAAAGTGACGTTAATGGCCGCTAATGGTAAAAACGAATAGTTGTCCATACCGAACGATAGAACATTTGATGGTGGAAAGACGTGACGCGGTTAGAGCTGCTCTTTAAAGGTCAAACCTAATCGACCACAGTGTGGGGCCGTCCTTTCAACCGTCTTCATATCGACGCACGTTTATCATCCAATGTCGTCGGCTGTGCAGAACTCACTCTGTAATCTTGTAATATACATGATACAGCCTACATTCAGTGTCAACCGTGGCACCAGGGCAAGTGTTGAGACCACGGAGATATCCAGCGGGCAGCCATTTTATTGGTAATACAATAGAAGCTAGACACGAATTGGCATACCAGATAACCCATTAGGCTTAGCAGTAATATTGTCGTGCACTTAATAGATACCAATGTGATTGGGGGCATTTTATCCACGTGTGTATGTGTGTGTGTGTGTGTGTGCGCGCGCGAGTGTGCGTTTGTGTGTGTGTGTGTGTGTGCGTGCGTGTGTTTGTGGGCGTGTGTATACATGTGCGTGCGTCAGTGCGTCATGTGTACACGCTGTACTTCTTCTCGTTATCAACTCGTTTAAGAGATACGTTACTTCACCCTGCTACCTAAACCGAATCAGTTCAAAACTATTCGCTTCTTGAGGTTTTTGTCCTTTTTGTCCTGAATATTACGAACACATAAATGCACACATGCCTGTTAGTCCTGCAGGGTACAGACATACAGATTGTGGGGTCGACCATCTGCGCCGGATCTCGGCTTGAAATACATAACTGCGATATTACGCAGCATTTATTCCCCCAGTCTGACAGTTACATCGCTTCTACAGTGTTATATGGCAGTCTAACTCTTCCTCATCACCTGCGAATCCAGTTACTAGAACACTGTTGAAAGCGAGAAAACATAAATATATCCGCAAGGCCGTAGTGAGAATTTTATCGCTGCGTTTTATGACGATAGACATGGGTGCTTTTTATTACGGTGCCTTTTTTCTGTTCGCCGACACGGACGTTCACCTGGCGTGAAATATTCCTTCCGTAAGACATCGACCACTTGCTGCTTCTGCGCATGACATAACTTTGCTGTCTGGCAACACCACTGGGGCGCAGTGGCACAGTAACTAAAGCATCTGACGCTAATCTAAAAACGGCTGTAGTGGATGTGTGTATACGTCTTCGCGTATTAATTAGAGCATTGCTGAATGCTTCCCAGATACACCGTACTGGTGTTCGACCGGACAGGTGCGCCATGGAGTAAAGCGAGGTTAGCTTAAGAGCCAGTATTCCATACATAAGCTTAACAGTTCAAACGTCGCCTGCTGTCTTCCGCTTCATTGGAGGTGTTTAGAGTCTGTCTGGTGTCCGTCCGTCCGTCCGTCCGTCCGTCCGTCCGTCCGTCCGTCCGTCCGTCCGTCCGTCCGTCCGTCCGCCCGCCCGCCCGCCCGCCCGCCCGCCCGCCCGCCCGCCCGCCCGCCCGCCCGCCCGTCCGTCCGTCCGTCCGTCCGATTTGTAAAGGTCGGAACCAGATCGTTAAACCGTATAGGCAAACGCAAACAGCTAGAGTTTATGCCAAATTGTATCTGTCTCCCGGTGTGTCTCTCCATCCCTCCCCGCGCTCTCTGTCTGTCCGTGCGTGCGTGTGTGTGTGTGTGTGTGTGTGTGTGTGTGTGTGTGTGTGTGTGTGTGTGTGTGTGTGTGTGTGTGTGTGTGTGTGTGTGTGTGCCGGCGTCCGTTCGTCCGTCTGTACATTTTCTATAACGGAAATTTGAAATGTGAGTTTAATACGTAGGCTTCTGTATAGTTTTGCAACCTCAGGCACGGCTAGCCAATGAGCTATATGTCGGCGTCTATGTCGGACAGGACAAAGGCACACTAACGGGACGACGTCAATTGGGATAGAGGAAACAACAGGCATTGTAAGAAGGCAATGGGTAAACGGGTTGATGTGAGATGGGACAAGGAGCGAGCGACATTGTGTGGGACAGAATGGACAAGGAATAATGTCTGGGAGGACATTAAAATGGGAGGAGATATCACGTTGGAAAACAGAGACAGGAAATGTCGAGAGGTTCGTGTGGAGATGCAAGCATTACATAGGCAACGTTCTCACTAAAGACTATCTAGATGGACCCTTAAACGTAACGTGTCCGGTGATCCATATTTTATATGACCAATTTACAAGGAACAACCTACTTATAAGACTAGAAAATAATATTATGCGACCACTTCACAAAATAGTGTTCACGCGAAAATGGAAGGCGAGACGCTAATCGCTTTACTGTGTCGATGCCGTTGCCAACACATGTCCAACATAGGACCAAATGTAGTATCCCTGGACCTTTCTATTTCTGTGTCGCGCCATTTCAAACCATGCGATGTTAATTTCCCAAAACAGTCATCAGGCGGTCTGACCTTATCTCGAATTAACGCATTCCATTTGAAACCGCCGTTATGCAAAACAAAGCACTTTAGACATCTCCCAAAGTTCCCATTGTTCGTCTGGTCGAAGAAGCAGCCACGTAGGCCTATTAGACAACTATTTTCTGGCAGCAACAGTTGTAATTCAAAGACGGGGTTTTACGCGCATTTCTCGAACGGCATCTGGCAATATCGTGGTTAAAATCGACCCAGTCTCGAGAGTCTGAATTGACTCTAAAGTCAACGACCAAGATGGAGAAGCAATGAACGATGAATGAATATGGTCCAGTTCGGTCACGAAACAATGGCTTATAGTTTTAATTGCTCCCACGACGAATGGTAAAACAATACTGGTTGGAACTTTCGATGTTTTGAGTGCCGCAGTTCAGACCACACTTGAACTTTCGTTGTTTTGAGAGTCGCAGTTGAGTCCAGACTTGCAGCAAGACACGTGACATCCATCATACTTCAGTATGCCTTGCAAACATCGATTGCTTGACATGCTATGTTCTGTCGCCACATTGTCGTAGGGCCCTCTCCGATATCGGAGCCCACTGTTGTTCACCACATCAAGGTCCGGTGTACACGCAACCTGAAGCCTAAGCCCAGTGCCACTGATGCCCGGGGTCTAGCTTGCAAGTACCATAAGACCGAGGCCTGGTGTACAGGTACTCGGAGACAGAGGTCCGTTGTTCACCTACCGAGTGACCGAGGCCTGTTGTGCACGTACCATGAGACCGTGGCCTGGTGTGCACATACTATGACACCGTGGCCTGGTGTGCACATACTATGACACCAAAGCCTGGCGCGCATGTACTATCAGACCGAAGCCTGATGTACACATACTATCAGACCGAGGTTGTGTGCACCTACCGTGAGACCGGGGTCTGATGTGCACAACGGGCTTGTTGTCCACGTACTATGAGACCGAGGCCTGGTGTGCACGTACTATGAGACCAAGGCCTGGTGTGCACGTACTATAATACCGAGGCCTGGTGTGCACGTACTATGAGACCAAGGCCTGGTGTGCACGTACTATGAGACCGAGGCCTGGTGTGCACGTACCATGAGACTGGGGCCTAGTGTGCACGTACCGTGACACCGAGGTCTGGTGGGCACGTACCATGACACCGATGCCTGGTGTGCACGTACCGTGATACTGGGGCCTGGTGTGCACGTACCGTGAGATTGGGGCCTGGTGTGCACGTACTATGAGACAGAGGCCTGCTTTGCACGTACCACGAGACTGAGGACTGATGTGCACGTACCGTGAGAGTGTGACCTGGTGTGCACGTACCGTGAGACTGAGGCCTGGTGTGCACGTACCGTGAGTGTGACCTGGTGTGCACGTACCGTGAGACCGAGGCCTGGTGTGCACGTACCGTGAGTGTGACCTGGTGTGCACGTACCGTGAGACCGAGGCCTGCTATGCACATACCATGAAACTGGGGCCTGGTGTGCACGTACCGTGAGAGTGTGACCTGGTGTGCACGTACCGTGAGACCGCGGCCTGGTGTGCACGTACCGTGAGACTGGGGCCTGGTGGCCACGTACCGTGAGACAGCCCTGGGTCTGGTGGTCACCTGACACGTGACCTAGCGAATAATCTCGTGACGGTGCCGACCAAGTTGATTAAGAGGACACCAAGCGGGTGACATCTGACGCGGATCTTAGTTATATGCATTGCCCGAGGAAGAAGTAGTGAATACTAATGGGTTCGCCAGATATCAGCTTCTCACTCTGCTCTCTGTGTTCGTTTGTCTCTCTTTCTTTCCCGTTACCTCTGACTGACTGAATGTCTGCCACACGACAGGGAGGATATAACGACACCTTTCGCCCTTCTCGCACACTTACTCCTCGGCCTTTTCATCGCTTCCCCGGCTTCTTCCTCCTCTTCCCATGTTTACTTGAATGGAGCTCTATGACATAAATAGTAATATTACTAGGTAATGTATAGACTCTGAGACTCACCTGTAGGCTAATCGCACGTGTAAATATACACGCATAGATTTGTCTGCACGCCTACCTCTTCTTCTTCTTCTTCTTCTATTGATCAGCCAACATCAATGTTGTGATGATTATGCTGATTTGTGGAGGTTGCAGTAGACACTTCTGAAATGTAGTAAAAGGGTGAGGGGGTAGTAGACATAAGAAACAAAGAGGAGGGGAGGGGAGGGGGAGGGGGTGGTCTGTCGTGGTTACAGGTGGGCAGCAAGCCTGGACTTGAAACAGTCCAGGGACTTGGTTGCCACTATTGCCTGGGGCAGGCTGTTCCATTCGGGTATGGTCCGGGGGGGGGGGGGGATGAGATATGTCTGTACTGTGTCCTGCAGTAGGGGATGTTGTAGCTGTGTGTGTTGTTCTTTCTGTGGCTTGATCTGTTTTCTGTTGGCTGTGGTAGTTATATACCTAAAACAAATACGAATGCATATAAGTTGGACATATAATAAACATGCATATAGACACATACATGGAGCAAACATATATAGACATGTAGACACTACATCGCGTAAACACTGTATAATACGTATTTCCTTGAAGTAATAATTGTCTTTGTTTAATATATTGTGTTTATATAATACGTATATATACTGGTTGGAAGTGAACTAGTTGTGTGAAGGCCTCAGCATGCTGTTTCAACATCTGCCTATCTTCCGTCTTCTGACTTGTTCAATTACGTCTGTGACCTGAAACCTTTCACTTACCCAGATGTTTATTTTTTCTATCCCGGTATGTTAGGTTTTACATACTTGTTTCCATCTTTGTGCTGCTGCTAGCTTGTGTTTTTGCCTGGCTGGTGAGTGCCCATGTTTCCGCGCCGTATGTCACTGCTGGAAGTACGCATGTGTCGTATGTAGACTTGGCTCTTCAGGCATGTTCCAGTGGTACTCTTGAAGATTATGTCGCGGTGCATAGCAATACCTGAACAGTCGGCCGTGATTCTTCTTTGAACGTCTTTGTCTTTGACCCTGGGACTGTGTCGCTCTCCCAGCTAGACGTAACTCTCAATGTATCTCAGTGGTGTTGACATATAGGATGGGCTTAGATGCACGATATTGTGGTTTTTCTTAACAATGGAGCATAATACCTAAATACTTATCGGATAACATAGAAATAATTAAAAAAAGGTGTCTCAAAACTATATTTCCAGGTTATCAATACGAAAATATCCTGCAGATGGTAAACCTGTCGACGTTGCACCGCAGACGCGATGAATTGTGTAGAGTGTATTTCGCTAAAATGAAGAGTAATGATCACAAACTGAATGCGTTATTACCAAATGGTCGAAGTGTGCCATATGCCTTGAGGTTGTGTAACAAGTTACCAATCCCAAGGGCAAAAACTAATCGCTACAAAAATTCCTTAATTCCGTGGTGTTTAGAGCATTTCCAGATCGGCTAGTAATGGACATGTATTTTAATTTGATTTAATTAATTAATGTATTTATTTATTTTATAACAATGTTTGTGTAAAGTATATTTTAATGTACAGTGTATATGTTTTTAATTTATTACGTAGGTTTCTAATGATGATTTTTATTTTTAACAAGATATGCTAACATTGTACATTGATATGATATTGTATGGAATTGTTGATTTTAGTATGAATGTACATGTACAATCCAACTGCAAAGTTGCCACATAATAAATGTATATATTTATCTACCTTAAATATTATAATGTGTCTTTTTTACCATCACCTTTTTCTTCGTTCATCTTCAGATCCTAATTTTCACTTCCATCAGCTAGCTGCTGAAGCATTTAATGTAGTTGATGTGGTGTTTACTGCATATTATGAGTAGTTCGTCGGCGAAGCACAGATAAACCGTCTAAAACAATTAAATCTTCGGAATGCGAACACAAAGGCAATAGAAGCCAGAATCTTTCAGAAATACGGAAAAAAACCAAGCGACAAGCCATGGCGGACACAATTTACAATTAATTCGATCGACAACTGGATCAAAGTCAAATAAAGATTTCCTATTTTAGCTATCCTAACTGAAAAAAAGTGTACCATTTTTATTTTGTAAGTCCCCATACCACATGTGCCCGAAAAAAATTCTGCTTTCCCTTCCAAAGTGCAGAACGAGTGCACTTTCCCGATATGAACCCAGGCACGTTTTATTCCACTACATAGACTAACGCGATGCTTGAAATCATCAAGTAATCTATACGTATATGGCTGACTGCAACAAGAATACAAAAATCTCGAAGTTTACAGTTGGCCAGCGGCTGTGGCGTATTGCATGCAAGTGTGAGACGAATGCTTAGTAGGCGAGATGCCGCGTCACAACACGACTGACGCACAGAGCAGAGACTCAAACGAGAGGATGAACTGTGGAAATATGTGCCGGGACGGATGGCGTCGTACCAGATCGACCTACAAACAGATCGTTTTATCAGACGATGTCGTACATAAGTCACGCTAACTAGTGGAATGAGACCATGTACAACAGTTATACGGATAATCAACTCTCGTAAACGTTTTCGCGGACACCAGTAACGAGTGATGTGTAAGTCAAGATTGACACACTTCGGAAGCCTATGTGTTGTAGATGGACGTAACTGCGCGAGATTGGTTTTGTGTGTGTTAACAATGGAGCACGATGTGTTTAAGTTTAAATGCCTAAATATACATATTAACGTGATCATATTGACTAAACACATGTAATATAAACAAACAAATAATCACATAGTATAACCTGATTAGCTTTCGTATAAAGATCGTCTGTTTCCCGATGCGAAACCTACATTGCAACTCGACGCACATGAAGACCATAGCCTATAATGACAGAACGTTCCATGCGTGTAGAACTCACACGCCTATGCCTACACCAACTGGCGCAAGAACGAAATTAATATCAGGAGAACTGAGAACCGGAGCCTCAGCACCAGTCGGCTGTTAGATAAGGACTTAGGATGTTCGGAAGACGGTGGGAAGGGTGCTATTGAATTTTTTTCGCGGTAACGTTTCAAATTGTTTTATTTAACCGGAAACATCCCCCTTGACGCTGGCCAAAATATGGAGCTCAAATTTACTGGGGGTAGAGCTATATGTCTGTCAAAACTCCAGGGCTAGAGGCTAGGTTCGTTTCGGGGGAAAAAACGCTCGCTAGGACCTAATTTCAATATAGACACATGACATGAGTTATTCAACTTCATCGTTATCTGGTCATGTACACCATAACATACCGATGCACGAAGACGAATTAAATCATCAACTGTATACGTAGCTTGGTGCGTGTAATCGTGCATAATGTTTATTGATACGCGTAAATACATGTACAAACATATATCTACATGCATGCATGCTGGCAGACAGGCATACGCGCGCACACCATCATGCATACACTGTCACGCACGCGCGCATGCGCGCACGCGCGCGCGCGCGCACGCACGCACGCACGCACGCACGCACGCACGCACGCACGCACGCACACACACACACACACACACACACACACACACACACACAAACACTCACACACACACACACACACACACACACACACACACACACACACACACACACACACACACACACACACACACACACACACTTGCCTGTGCTAGCGAGTGCGAGTATCCGACAGAACCAACATGGAGCTATAAATCGGGGCGTCGTTTAGTGACGTATGCTTTACTGTGACGTAATAATAACGCAAGAACTTGACGCAGCCTCTAATACGTAAACGACATGTTTCCAAAATCAAATATAAGTGGCCTGCGGCGACATGTATTTTATGTTAATCGTGAAAATAAAACATTGTATCTGTATCTATGATCGTTTCCATCTGAATGAATTGCTCTCCAAAATAACTTATGTTTACGTTTACGTTTATTTTGGATATCTTCCTTGCGGGAAGTGCTTCCGCTAACACCGACTCATACCGTCAATCCAAGATGGCGGCAGCATATTTTGTGTTACGTTTAGTAATTACTGATTTACCATATTTCATTTTAATATATGTATATTTGAGTTTGACAAGACTCAATCACCAAGTCACATTACTAATTTAAATGATATAAATGTTTTCAGTTCGTCTCTGGGAAATGTTTGTTCCTAAAGCGAAGCTACAGACGAACGGCTTACGTAATCATTAGATTTGGTTCCATTCCGAGTAGCGGTCACAGTAGTGATTCATTGTCATTCCTTCTGTGCAGATGACGTCGACTCATCTGACCAAGCCTTCAGTCATCTGTGGGAGCAACAGCGGGGGAAGATCAAAGCTCTCGAAGACAAGTATCGCTGGAAATTGAACGAAAATGGGGTAAGCGAGGCGGAAAGGAAATGTGTCCGGAGCGTGTGATAAGCGATCGTGTTGTCTGGCTCTCAGACAATGAGAACCCGACGTGAATAAACAACACTCGTCTTTCGTTTGACTGCGCTCGCTGGCGATACACATCTGATATATCGAGTTACCTTTACCATTTGGCAGACCGTGTTAGCTTACGCACAAGATGGAACGGACACACGCATGCACTTGTGCACGCACGGGTAATCGCACATACCGGTAATGTTAGTCTAGCAATGGACACATGCAAAATGTTTGTGTAAGTCGCCACGTTTTCAAAATAGTTGAGGAAGTAGCCCTATATATATATATATATATATATATATATATATATATATATATATATATATATATCAAATTCCCCCAGTTCCGTTTTCTAAATACGTCACGTCATTGTGCAGATATGACATTTTCTTTGTTTGAATTTGTGGTTTGGCAATAAAGAGATGAATATGTGAATACGATATAAAATGAAACATCAAAAAAGCTTCAAACAATAACACGTATGGAAATGACTTTTATTCTACCTGTCTGCGAGCAATCCGTCAGTTATACAACCGTGTGCGCTGTGTCGGATTAGCGCCAACACGTTACGTTTGAATTTTTGCTTGTCTTTCCGTGCGTGTGTCCGTACGCCCGTGCGTGTGTCCGTCCGTCCGTCCGTCCGTCCGTCCGTCCGTCCGTCCGTCCGTCCGTCCGTCCGTCCGTCCGTCCGTCCGTCCGTCCGTCCGTCCGTCCGTCCGCCCGCCCGCCCGCCCGCCCGCCCGCCCGCCCGCCCGCCCGTCCGTCCGTCCGTCCGTCCGTCCGTCCGTCCGTCCGTCCGTCCGTCCGTCCGTCCGTCCGTCCGTCCGTCCGTCCGTCCGTCCGTCATGTTTCTCATGTTAAAAACGACTTGTTTGTCAATTACGCGAATTGTCGCAGTGACTTCCTGGACATCAGACAAATCCCAATTAAACCATTGTGATATCGCGTAAGGTCCATAATGCAGTTCACGCTTCGGGAAAAGCAAGCAAAGCTCTAGCCATTACGTCCTAATCGGATCAGAGCCGACACAAGAGCCCTCGGTAATTGCGTTTGAGCGTCGAAGTGACACAACTGGGGCTCTTTGTTGTGTCTTGTGTTGAGTCTACTCTCTATATAATGCTGCCCAATTTAATTCCAGGCCCACTCGATTGTTCTAGTAAATTGGTAGCCGGGTCGTCGCCATGCATCGCATGGAAGAACACAGTCCATCAGCAGACTGTACCGATCTCTCTGTCTTTGCTTGGGACATGTCGCATATGAATAATTATTGTATTCACACAACGAGTTCGCGGTTCTTACAAATACGGGAACGGGATGCTATTCCCCAAATGGAAGCGATGCTCAGTTCCTGTCTCAGTGCAGCAGAAACAGTACTCCTAGTAATAACGGACATGTTACAATGGAAAACAAAATGAGCCATATCTCCATCTTCATCCGTAACGGGAACGTCATCAGAGGGAATATATGTGTGTATACATTCATATATGACCTAATGGGTCCAATGGTACAGTGTGTACACCGCCTTCTCGGCATCTGTCACATCTTCCCGACCTGAAGGCGGCTCCTTCAGCCGCTGGAAGGAAGACCCAGCGTGTTAGAGACAGAGACCACCACTCTGCGAGACCACGACACGTTACACATTTATCCCGCTGCCGAATAGTTTGCTTGCTCGATATAGACACTTGGTGGCTTTTAGTGTCCCCTGCGAAAGACACAGGCAACGCGAGGTGAACGAAATTGCCCAAGTTTAGTCGGTGTCGTCTTACTAGTCGTGACTAGAATCATAATCACTTTCATCAACACTGCCGCGGACACCGCCAAAGCAACGGTAGTTCGCTCGCCGTGGCCTCAGCAATCTCTGGAACACTCTGTCTGATCACATTAAATCGTCGGGTAATCCTGGCAGTTTTAAATGTCAGTTAAGAAACATCTTATAAAACATCATTGTAAGCGAACACAAAACAGCCTGGTTTGTCACTTTCCCCAGTGGACAAGTGGACGTATTTATATTAGCAATAATTTAGAAGTATTTTATCTATTTGATTTAATACTGCTACATTTTAATGAGTATATTATATGCATCATAACTGACTAACTATGATATGCTGTACAGATAATGTCTTACTATGATATTTTAATTATTTGGTTTCATTTTACCTATAGTTAAATAATTTTGTTAAGTTTTTAATATGTTATAATTATTGGCTCGATTGTTAATTTAAATGAATCTCTTAATACTACTATTTTACGTTAATGACTAAGATGTATTATATATTGCAAAGCGCCTCGAACAATACTTGTGGATCTGGCGCTAAAACAAATAAAATATATTGCTATTGTTGTTGGTGCTGTTGTTTTTGTTTTGTTGTTGATGTTGTTGTTATTATTGCTATTATTATTGTTATTGTTGTTTTTATTATTACTGTTGTTGTTGTTGTTGCAATTGTTGTTGTTGTTGTTGTTGTTGTTATTGCAATTGCAATTGCTGTTGTTGTTGTTGTTGTTGTTGTTGATGGTGGTGTTGTTGTTGTTGTTGCAATTGTTGTTGTTGTTGTTATTGCAATTGCAATTGCTGTTGTTGTTGTTGTTGTTGTTGTTGATGGTGGTGTTGTTGTTGGTGGTGTTGTTGGTGTTGTTGTTGTTGGTGTTGTTGTTACACATCATGTCCGTGTTGCAGCTGGCGGGCCGTATCCGGACACAGAGCGGCAAGCCGGGCGAGGTGATCGTGGCGGAGGCGAAGAAGGAGAAGGCGGGACTAATAGTGATCGGGTCGCGGGGCCTCAGTCGGGTCAAGCGGACGTTCCAGGGCAGTGTGAGCGACTACGTCCTCCACAACGCGCCGTGTCCAGTCTGTATATGCCGCTTGATCGAATGACCACGTCTTGTAGCTAGAGCCGATATGTAAGGTCACGTGGACTGTGCTGATGGGCGACAGCTGCTGTTTGGGCGACAGCTGCATGCTGCAGGTGGCTATGCTGCAGAATGAGAAGAGTTGCATCTTGGGATTTCTGCAGGGGTGTGTTGTTCTTGCAATGACGTCACGCTGACGTATTAAGAGGACATAACAACGAAGTTGACGCACAAACTGCAGACTGAATCTGAGAGGTGGCGCAAGAAGGCGAAGAGAGATGCTAGTTGGCGAGTGTCGTCGAGTACCGCACGTTACGAGCGGCTGGTGTTACGACGAGTTTATACCTTGAGCTTATCTGTGTATATATTATGTGATTGCGACTCTTGCAAAAGGAACACCAGCAACGAAGCTGCTGGGGTATATTCAGGTGACTGACAGACGGATTACTCTGATCTGTCACGACAACAGTAGCACATCATCCACACTGGTACCGCGCACAATGAGTAAGACACGAAAGGTGACAGCGATTAGGGATATGTTTCAACTGTCAACGCCGGGTACGGCCTTAAGACAGGAGATGTCATCTGAGTGAAAAGACCGCAGGTTCCCTTGACATGTTCCCACACGAGGACCGCTTTTTCACCTACGAAAACATGTTCTAGCCATCACGTTTAACTAGAGTAAGGTAGCCAAATCGTTCTTTCAGATCGTTCGTTTGAAAGACCGCCAGTTCCTCTTAATCCTATGTCGCTCAGTGCGTCTAGCTTGAGGATGGTACTGCAGGATTATAGAAAATCGCAAAAATAAATACTATCAGATCCGTATATATAACTCTCCATTGAGGACAAAGCGGTTGCGTATAGAATCCACACTGAAACGTTAGCTAGCTCTGACGATACCCATCGAGAAGGTTACACGACCTCCTGGGAATGTCCGCTAGGGAGATTGTTGTTTATACCATTATTGTGTTCCATTGTTAAGTCAATAAGTTATGTTTGTGTGTTAATAAATTTAAAAACCAGCGTTCTTCATGCATGCATTTACGAAGAACCCCACTATTTGAAATGGCCATATCTTCAAACACATGAGCAATGAAAACGCCAAAGACATACAACTGAGCGTCCGTAAAGACCAACATATAAACAACACGTCTCATGTGTTTCATATCGTAAAACAATGTCATCTAGTATTAAGATATATTATAACCCAGGCAACTTTACCACAATGACTGTCAACATTTTGTTTAATATTCTAATTTGTTTATTTACAAATTAAACACAAACAGTTGTGACGCCACCTGGGGAAGGGCTGACAACTCAATGTGTCAACTGAAAATAGAATAAAGACCATTACGGATAATATCGCAAAATATTAGATCACGCAGAGGTAATGTGCAAACCCCAAAAATGCAAGCGAGCACACGAAGAGGCGTGTGGATCGCAGGACGTACAGGACGTATGTATGTGAATACATCAACTTGTTGACTATATGTGGATGGACAGAAGAACAACATATTCTGATTTACATATCACCTGAATTATGCTGTTTCTTGCTGACCTATACTCGAATAAGACAACTCATGGGACGCTGACGTCACAATACCGAAAGTAACTCGACTAATCATTGAAGCCAGAGCTAAGAGCCAATCGTCACACTCATCGCACGTGGGTGTACGTGCTTACACACAGGACTTACGCACGTACGCACAGAAATCTAGCAAAACGTCCGTGATGACCAATTCGCTCTAATCAAGTAATTCCGGCATACTGATTTCGTAACCACGGCATGTTTTTTTCCGGCATACCAAACAATAGAACTTCCTTTAAAATGTACTGTATACTCAGTGTCAACGTGATAAAACATCGCAATTACGAAGTGTCACTGCCATATTAAGACTCACAAACTAAATCCACATTGTTTTAGCGATCAGCAAACTGTTGCTTTGTACATAGCCAAATCACACAGAATCAATGCGGTATAAAAAAAAGCGGAGTTCACGAAGTTGCAATAGAATTGAGCATTCGTTTCGCATAGAATGGAATTAATGACGTGCGCACTTCACTGCGCTTGGTTGGCGTGTGTGCCCTTCTTTAAACCCGAGTCCGTCACCGTGAGGCGATGGCTAGGAGACCTAAGTGCTGCAGGTATTGATTTGCGGCCTGCGTCAGACCTGTACCGGGTGGCGATACGACATGTTCGCTTACCGAATTAATTCCCGTCCTCAAACGTGCAGAGCGTGCCCGAGCACACGCTTAGTGACCACCAGGCCGGACTGTCACACGCTGACCACACTTCTGCGCACAAGTAGACGTCGGTCAAACTGAAGTGGACGCATATCGTGTCTGCTAGGACGAAAGGATGTTCTGATAACAGAAGCCAATGTTTGCGACTGGTTCCACGCTATATTCCTCACCTGTTCGCTGTGATGCGTGTGCAAATTAGTAGCGCTCCGAATTGCTATCACTGTAACAGCATGAGTTGCTGCATTGTTCTGTAATTGTTTTGTTTTTACATCAAGAAAGTTATTTTAACAACCGATGAAGCAATCCATGTTATGGAAATCCGATATTCAACAAATTATCGTCATCAAGTCTACAATTCGAAGAACACAAAGAAAATGGGGCCGGTTTCACGCACCGTACTTGGCGGTACATGTTTGCGTAACCTCCTATATTCGCTTACTGAAATAAAATCACACAATTCACTAAGACAATTATCTTAGCGAAAAAACGTTCTTAACGACTTCATGAAACCAGCTACGGGGCTGAATGGCTTCTTTAAAGAAACGGTTCAATAGGCTGCAATCACCGAATACGTTATCTTCTGTAACCAACAATAGCTGAACAAATTCCCGCAGGTAGCAAAAACATACGACTAAAATAATATGGTTGGGATGGTTTCTGCACAAATCATCGTTGAGTAGCTGTCCATTGGGAAACGGCGAACCTATTGGAGATGAGATTGGAACTGTCCTTCGGCAGCTGTGTCCGCTGTAGGACAATTGCTTCAAGCGCACGAAGCGGCTCCAATTAGCAGTGAGCTGATCGAACCTCTCGTCACCGGTCGAATAGTTCACCACATCCAGAAACACGTACCCGAATCACATCATTTTATTCCCTCAACGGTCCTCACTTGATATTCACTTCGTTAAGGTCCATACGTCATTTT
>OZ024856.1:52828834-52991334 GCA_964017155.1 Oasisia sp. SBJ-2009 | reverse complement strand
ATTGTGATCCAGTGCCCGAACTGTGAGCAAGAGAGACCGACGCAGCAGCCATCTTCGTGAAAGTTCTACGCACTGAGCGCGCGAACCAGACGTATACATTACTGGTAACTCTCGTCCGAATCATTCCCAGATACCGTTGTGGTCAAACAATGCACATGAAGGGACAGTCAGCATTGGTGGCAGAAATATCACAAACTTGCGTTTTGCCGACGACATAGACGGCCTGGCAGGAAGGGAAGACGATCTAGCTGAATTGGTGGAGCGCATTGATAAGACTTCTACAGCCTTCGGCATGCATATCAATGCAGAAAAGACCAAACTGATGACCAACAACACCAATGGCTTCAGCACTGACATCAGGGTCAACGGCGAGAAACTAGATTGCGTCAACCGATTCAAATATCTGGGAGCAATCATTACAGATGAAGGATCTAAACCTGAAATTCTCGCCAGGATCGCCCAGGCCACAGCAGCACTCGCCAAACTCAAGACCATTTGGAATGACAGGAATATAGCGCTCAGCTCAAAGATCAGACTGATGCGCTCCCTAGTCATGTCCATATTCCTGTACGCCTGTGAGTCTTGGACATTAACAGCAGAAACCGAGAAAAGGATACAGGCCATGGAGATGAGATGCCTCAGAAAACTCCTCGGCATCACGTACAGAGAACACATCACCAACGAAGAGGTCCGAAACAGAACCCGTCAAGCCATTGGACCGCACGAAGACCTCCTGACCACAGTTAAACAACGAAAACTGAGATGGTACGGCCACATTACAAGATCAACAGGGCTTGCCAAGACGGTCATGCAAGGTACGGTCCAAGGAGGGAGAAGACGAGGCAGGCAGAGAAAGAGATGGGAAGACAACATCCCGGAATGGACGGGCTTGACACTGGGCGCCGCCATGAGGAAAGCCGAGAGACGAGAGGAGTGGAGGGAGCTGGTTGCCAAGTCATCTGTGGTGCCCCAACGGTCCACTGAGACTACGGGATAGGCAAGGCAAGGCAAACAATGCAGGTGCAACATGTACATTTAAATCATGCGCCGGCGTTCCGCAAGCTGATTTAGGCGTGGCCCAAATGTTATCAGTTTTTTCTCCTCGAGCCAAACCTTTTGATTAGGTCAGACATAAATTAGACAATCTTTAAATACCACGTATAAATAATGTCAAAGCAAAACGATGACGCAGCAAACTAGGCTAACTACTCCTTGCAGAAAGCAGAAAGGTCGCAAGTCCAAAATATCTTTCAGTCGATGTCAAAGGCGTTCAAACGCTGCCAAAACATACTAACCATTCCTGCTTTATCTGAAAAAATCTGGAAATCAGCATTTTTATCGCTCATATCAGCGCGAGATTGTCTTTCTTTGTGAAACATTCTTCTTTTTGATATGTAACTATGATTTTGCAGAATGTTCCCAGGCGGTTGTTATATAGGTTCTTAAAAGTGCTGCCTCCTTAGCCTCAGGGAGCCAGGTAATGGAGTTTAGCAGACGACGTGTATTTTTATAACAAAGTACTTTATATTAATTTTTATACACCATTCATGAGAAGTGAAATGTACCTCCCCGTGCACTGTATATGCGCATGCCGGATGTCGATACATCTCTATATGACGTAGAAATTGAACTGTCGCCACGCAACAGCGGTTACTGAGCCAATCACACAGTAAACACAGACAGTGAGTCCCGTGAATGTGACAGCGACAGCATGTGTGAGACGTAATACATACGTGACACTAACATGTAGATGACTATAATGGCTAACGTACTAAAGAACAAATTACCGAAGAAGGTCGAGGCTCACTGCCCACCACACAAAGGGCAGAAGTAATTGTACATTGCGATAACACAGCTGCCACCTGGTGATTAACACATACTCTATAACCGAACTCTACCGACCCGCCTCCTTACGGATAAACGGAAAAGGGCGCTTCTGTTGTCACATAACAATACGTGTGAATGTCACATACCAATACATGCGACATTCACTCCAGAAGCGGCTGTTTATGTCTTTATACAACTTGTTCTAAAATACTAACAGTCGTCCACATGGTAAGATATATAACAAATTAATCAGTTGAACCAAAACGGGTGACTGACTCTTGCTCTGGCTGCGGCTGTGGCACATTAACTATTTTTGACAACTTGATGTGTCGATTCAAAATATTTACGCACATTTTCCTGTGCATAATAAAGATTAAAGTATATCAGCGAAAATGATAATATGTGGCTTCTCTGTTGAATCTGGCTCAGGGTGAAACGACCTTGTGACTTTTTAAAGACAGCAGTGTTGTGCAGTTTGTAAGTAACTGGACATACCGGATTCTGTGTAACTAGTCAAACGGAATTCGCATGGTTACCCGAAAAAAGTACTAAGTCTCAGTCAACCACTACGGAATACTTAAAAATAGACCCCCTCGAGACGATGCCGCGCGAACAAATTTCCGTGCCGCGAGTCGAAATGGTAACGCGGGGGTGATAATAACTACAAGATTTAATCAAATTTAGCAAGACTGCCATCCAAGAGTGATCCTCCAGATGGCAAGTGGACAAGGAAGCCTTCAGTATATTGAGAATCCAACCCATATTATCGATTTATATTCCGCCCTTTTGAGTTTTTGTTATAGATGTTGTTTTTAAACAGGACACACTCCCCATAGGGACCATTACGCAATGGGGGCCAATGAGTATTTCCTGGAATATAAGTTGTTTATTTTTTAAAGTATGTTCACAAACCTCATTTTACATCTTTGACTTTGTCAATCAGTTTGTTTATGTAGATGCCAAATATACCTGCGGTAATTACAAGCGATATCGCTTTTAAAAGTGCTCGACTCGCGTCCGTGCGTCCGTGCGTGCGTGTTCGTATATGTATTGAGTATGTGTGCGCTTATGCTTGCATGTTGTGTAATCAGAATATAATTGTATTATATGTTATCGTTAGCCTTTGGCTTTTTCGTATGACGCCTAAAATCGTGTCATTACAAATAACCCGTGGCGTAACTTACTAATTTTAATTTTATAATAGAAAGTCTTGTCGAGGTTCCCGAGTGATGTGAGCAACCATACGATCAACACGCATCAGTGCCCGACCCACTGGCACTGCTGATGTAAATAGGTCTATCAAATTGGTAAACCTGACCTTGGCACCGGTGACTGTTTTGGGTTTTGCTTTAGTCTTACCCTAGAATACGAACTTTTGTCATTTCTTACTCGAGGATTATTCGGGTAGGTAAACGTTTGTGGTACTAAATTCTGAATTGTCGTGTTCTAATGCGACGTGGTGTCTCGCTGTTTCACGTGACACATAAACAAGTCCAACAGCATAGGTAGGATCCTCAAATGTTAACCTACTAACTACGTCTAGGCTATGGCCGAGTAGGCTAGGCCTAGCCCTAAGCCTTAGCCGCTAAGCCCTAGGCCTAGCCTATGGCTATGGAATCTACGACTACGTCTACGTCTACGATGATATTTGGATTTCGCCGGTATATAAAATATTCATAATTTCCTCAATAAAAACACCTTTTCTCATAATTGGTTTCATTAATCAGTGCTAGAGTGTTAAAATATGGCTTCATTGGGTGGAATTTTATCAGGAATTTGTTACCGGGCGACTACACCGAATTATTGCCCAAGACATATCCCATCGGTATCACCCGTCCCATGCCTGGACCTGGTCATGTGTTTTATCTGTGTATGCACATAGAGTTTGGTGTGGTGAATTTGGATGCTTTATACATTATGATTATGTTGGGAAAAGAGCTTACCTTCCTCCTAGTTGGTCGGACATTTAATTATTTGTCATAGTATCACTGTGTAGCTACGATTTTGGTGGTGAAAATGTGTCGGCAGAGACTAAAATGGAGGTGCGTCGTTGTTAACGATGACGTCATACTTGTTATTCGCCAGGTGTCGCTGCGAAGGGATCCTGCCATAACTTGTTTAGAATGTGCACAATGTAATGAGCAATAAGTCATGTTGCATGGTCCTAGTGGACGCAGTCGTTGTTGGTGTAATGAGACCAATAAAACGATTTCAGATTCATTCATGCATGTTTTATCCCTAGTGACCAAAAAGCAATAAATGTTACTTTTGGGACCAGGCCCCTCCTGTACTTATCCCATTCTGGGCATGCAGATAATAGGGTCAATGCAGCATTGTTGCATTCAGTTAATGACACTTCATATGGTATCAAACTTATTGGGGTGCGATCCTCACATATTATAATACGTGCCATTTAATTGAATAATAAATTTCTCTTTATATATATATATATATATATATATATATATATATATATATATATATATATATATACTTCTCAGCAAGATAAAAGTATAAAATATATTATACTATATATATATATATATATATATATATATATATATATATATATATATATATATATATATATATATATATATATATATATGTACCGGAGACACATATATGTACCGGAGCGTTATATATATTGGTTCATAATGTTAATGATTTTTGTGGAAACGAGGTTCCATTTATCGTTGACTCGCTATCAATATGTAAATATATATATATATATATATATATATATATATATATATATATATATATATATATACATATATATATATATATATATATATATATATATATATATATATATATATATATATATATATCGATATGTAAATATATATGTAGATATAAACTAACTATCTACTAGTTGTTACATAATGTTTGCCATACTGACAACGTATTATGTATAATATGTTATAGTTTTAAACCAAGTCTTCTCCTTGAAGTGGATAGAACTTACCAATTGGCTGCATCAAGTGGCGCCATCTACTGGGCGGGAAACGTTACAAAATACATTTGGTCAACCTTTGCCTTTGGGGCTGCTGTCAGGGGAACCCACCACATAAACTACTGATCAGTCCATACTCGGGGAACAACAAAGGAACTATTTAAACTTTTGTCATGGCGCCGTTCTCATAAGTAAACATACTTTGTGCCCTTCCATGGAGTGAATTCACGGGCAATCCACCACCCTCGACCAGGCAGCAAATAATTATTGTGATGTCGTGTAAAAAATAATTCCTGCAATCCAGGGATAAAACGTTTGGCCCTTTTATATAAATGAATGTTCAGGGACAAACAACTGACGTCGCAGACATGACTCAACAAACTATTTTGGTCACGGTAACTTGTAAACAGAAATACGCGGACAATCAGACCACAGATCTATGTTTTGTGCCTGAGTGCTACTATCAGCATTTCTCATCTGTTCACAACTCCGGCACTGGTGAATGTAAGAGCAACTTGTCTTTTGTCGTGTACCAATTTGTTATCCGGCAATGACGTCACCGCAAGTCGTGTGGCGGTTGATGAATGAAAGAGCCTTATTATAGATTGTCTGCGTGGTAACTGCACACCGGTGTCACTTAACTGAGTGTACAGTTTGATTGGCTGGTGTTAGTCCGTCCTACCAGCGCTTGGAGAAAAAAAACCTAACAATGATTGGAAGAACTTAGGCACGTGGTAGGTACGGTGACCGTGGTTATACCTATGCGGGCTCCGCTAACAGTTTAAGTCGGTATGGGGTGTTTGCCATAACAGACATAACACTGCAGAAGAAATGAACAACGGAAAGGAAGAAAGACTAGAAGGTATGTGTACACATACATAGGAGTATCATAGTACTTCCTTACTTGTCCTCTTCAACCCTAGCGGGACATAAGCCTACAACAATGTTCCTTCACAGGGCCTTTACTGCAGCCTGAGCCTCGCCTCATGAGAACCCCGCCTCTTAAAGCTCCGCCATCACTGTCTTCCGCCATGTTGTCTTTGGTCGTATCATAATACCATAGGGTTGCTCAGGTCATTGCTCAGGTTACCGTGACCATTTCGTAAGCAACATGCATTGATGTGGTCCCCCAGAGAATACGTTCTGGCAATGACTGTATATTAGACCTATATGACACATACAGGTCAGCCTATGGTGGCCACGGTGAACGAGGTTATTAGACATTACGTGACAACTCGCACGTGGACGCCTAGCTTGCTCGTCAATAGTTTTCAACGCACGCACGCACGCTAATTGCCACAAAAACGAACGAGAAGTGTTTAGAGTCAATATCTAGGCCATGCCTGAATAGATAAGCTAAAGGTAGACATTATATTGTAGGTCTTAGCGATATACATTCCATCGTAATCGTTAGAACCGGGAGTCTTACTCCACATATTTCCAAACTCCATATGCCACCGTCAAAATGACGTCACCATATTTTTTTCAAATCTAAACAAGTGTATTATAACTGTGTTTACAATACTTTCAAATACAAAACAAGTGCAGACAAATCGTATGTTCTCGTAACGTCGTAGGCGTTTGTGTTGTTGTTGCAAGCACGCATTCTAATGTTCAGTGGAGCGTGTCACCACCGAATTATGCTGTCAGGATTGCAAAGATAAATGAGTGTAGCGAATAATATACTTCAACATTTTGCAGAGTTAAACCATATTATGTTTTAACTGTGCCAGTAATCTATTATGCATAGCACAGCACAGCACAGCACAGCACAGCACAGCACAGCACAGCACAGCACAGCACAGCACAGCACAGCACAGCACAGCACAGCACAGCACAGCACAGCACAGCACAGCACAGCACAGCACAGCACAGCACAGCACAGCACAGCACAGCACAGCACAGCACAGCACAGCACAGCACAGCACAGCACAGCACAGCACAGCACAGCACAGCACAGCACAGCACAGCACAGCACAGCACAGCACAGCACAGCACAGCACAGCACAGCACAGCACAGCAACAAACGAACATAGCAACGAACACAATTATTGTATACCATTTCCTAATGAGACTCCGTAAAATAGGTTGTATGTGTTTTGGTCTATAATTTATGTCTATTTTGAAATTGTTCATAAAAATTACTCATAAAAGAACACAACCGTTTGTGCATAGTATTCCTTGCGGTAAATAAATGGATCTCCTGCGAGAAAATGTGCTATGGGGAATCATTCAAGGAACCTTTTGGATCACAAAGGATGACATACAATAGATAGAGTCTATAGGCTCTGTTGCTAATTACCATTGTATGCGTTGTAATAGATTTTCCTTATATGTTTTGTATCATGCAATTCCAGATAAAACTTATTAATCCGTAGTCGTCATAATTGATTAGCGCTTTGTATTTCACTCCCTGAAACACCTGTTCAATCGAACACAGTCTTGACGTCTCTGAGAAGTTGTTATTAGGGGTAGCCGTTAGGACATAGAACATCTCTATAATGGTTTACCCGTTTAGATTTCGTGCTCTAAATTCCGCTAGCATGGACGGCATTTGTCTAGTCATCTCCCTGATCTGTAATGTTGATGTAATAATGCTATTGAAAATTGTTTCCGAATCTGAAGAACCTTCTGCACAGTGCAGACATAAGCACTACCTCATGTGGCCTTATACATGTGTGTGTGTGTGTGTGTGTGTGTGTGTGTGTGTGTGTGTGTGTGCGTGCGTGCGTGCGTGCGTGCGTGCGTGCGTGCGTGCGCGCGCGCTCGTGTGTGTGTGGGTGTTTGTGTTGCGTGTGCGTTTGAATGCACATGTTTCTTCTTGCGTAAAATATATCGCCAACGCAAATCCGCAGACCGAGAATACATAATTATGTAAATTGAATGTAGCCTGTGCGTGCATGTGCAACATACGCTACCACGTTGATCGGTTGTGTAGCCAGCCTGTCTGCAGTCGTTGTCACCACGCCAGGAGTAGCGGCGTCGGATTGCTCCGCAATTAGACGTAACCAAAAAGAATAGGCCCGCATTATGTTTGAAGTCGGTGTGCATTGGTAGGGTCTAAATCTAGGATTTGCCCCGTACAATATCTTGAATAATATGAGGTTTCTGTAGGTGTTTTGGCGAGCCTATGGGGATTCATATACAGGTTTTTGAGAGACTCAAATTGTTTAGTTTTTGCAATGGCAATAATCTGTTTACCTAAACTCTTCGCCTTAGGCTAAAGTAATACTGTACGACTAGCCTATTGTGATTTATCAGAAGAGAGTTTCATGCTACCCAAACAGGTACAAATGTATTGTTATGGTTGGCCTGATATGCAAAAAGGGTTCGGTTTTTATTAAGGTTAGTATTATGATGAATGTACTTTTAACAAGATTAACATCACGTATTTACAAGCATTTGCCCGTGGAGGCAGTGGAGTCGCAGGAAATAGCCACCGCCCCGGTTATATCTCGTGTGTAATGTCTGGCTCCAGCCAGTGTCTCTATTGTGTTATGTGAGTATTGATTCCATTGATTGCACGCATGGGTAGCGAAGAATAACAAACACAACATGTCTAAGCTCATGATCTCTTCGCGTGCGTGACACCATTGAATAAGGCACGCAAGTCTCGACTGCCACAATAACAGTATCGTGTTTATACTATTTTGCCATTTGCGTGGCTTGTTATATCGACGGTGAAGCAGTGGTTTGGGTGTTTTATTCGACGTCGGTCGCTAGATGGCGACACGGAGTTGTTAGACGCTTTAACCGTTTAGGTACCGTTTCTTGTTATTACAAGCGCCCCGATTCATCGCAACGCATGCGTTAAGCTTTTTGTTATTTGTTTTCTAGCATTTCTAGTTTGTTTATTGTAAAGCTTATTTAATTAGTCACAAGTCTTTTAAATATACTAAGCAAATGTTAAATTATATGTTTGACATGATGTGTACGTCTGGACGTCTGCACATAGAATGCTATATTGTATACACACTATTGCATTATATATTGTTAAACAACGCTCATTCATACAACTTCCTATGCAAACCCATACAACGAGTACCCGTAGCCCAGAGCAAATTTTCAAAAGACGACAACATCGCCATGCGTTGTCAATTGTATGTGTATCCATCGTAAATAGGAGAACCATGTTACTGTCGGTCCCGTCTCAATTTGGGACGCAAACGAACCGCTGAGGACGATAGGCAGCCCGGCTGTGACCTCCTTCAGTGCCAGCATAGAAAGGACGGCTTGGGCAAGGCTTGGCTTAAATATTCTGAAAAAGACTGACTAGTTCAATGATACCTCGTAAAATCATAATATTGTAACCAAAATATATACAGACTTGTCAGTTAATAGAACAATGCCGAGTGTTGGAAACAACTAGAACAAAGCTCTAGAACATAGTTATATACTTAGCGTGAAAGTGTGCATCTCACTGACGAATTGGTTGTCTTTTTGTAGCACACGCAATGCCAGAATAAACTACCACAATGGCGTCTAGTCCAATCATTGGCCAGTTGAACGACAAGGAATATATCCGATGGCTAAAGGCTACATGGGCACTGAATGGGACAATCAGTGTGCTACGAAAGTTCTGCGATGCTGAGATGCAGATATTGCATCAAACACTCGTAGGCCTACCTCAGTGTGGAGGAACTGCGTGCACTGGACCCTGTACTTATGCAGATACGAAGTATGTCAAAGGACATTGGACCATCAGCTGTGCCACCAACATCTGTGACAAGTGGCTAACAGAGATTGATGCGTTGCGTTCCCAGAACAACACTCGGTTGACGATGATTAACGCCGACATCCGTCAGTGGCCACGGGAACCTTGGCAAGTGGCCAAGGTTTTCATGGGTACAGGGCAGGACCAGTCAAGCGTAACGTCTTCCGACACTGATGCATCGGGCATTCTACAGCTTCTTGCAAATTGCAAGCACTTTGCCGGCATTGTCGATATGTCAAAAGTCGATGCAGTGAGTCAAACCTTTTGTTTAACTTTATAACAGTGGTATTTACTAAGTTGTAATATACTAGAACCTCACTACTATAGTTACCCTGGGGCCTGGGCAATAGTTATCTGAATAGCAGGACTAATTTCCTTATGGAACTCATTTTGGGCTGTCAATTTGTGACCATATTTCCGAGGTGACTGTCATACTCGTGTCACTTTAAAGTGAGGTTTATTATGTATCTACTTTAGGTGAGAGGAAAACGAAATTACCTCATGCATTCGAAGACTATGAAGTTGAAGGACACTGAGCTAACTGATGTGATACAGACAATGACAGATCTGCTTTGTGACCACGACCAGCGACACAGTGACCAAGCAGCCAAACAAGCCGTAACAGACATCCAGCAGGTATCTCACGTCTCTGTATGTACTATAACGTTTATAAACCATTCCAAAGGAAAACTTATATGGTATAATTTTAGACGATATAATAAAATTGTATCTATCTTGCACATACATTACTAGAAGTGCCACACGAACTGTACAAAGTGCTTCAGAACGATAGTTTTCACTCTTCACACATCGATCTAACGTTTCACACATAAAAATCAAACTGCTCTAGCATTCAACGCATAATATTAACTTTTTTAATAAATATTTTTTCGACTTGCATCTATGCATTAGGACACGACACAATTGATTCGTTTGCCAGTTATCCCAACCAACAATCAAAGTCAATTGTTTCGACGTTGAAGCAAAAGAAATTATTGTCATGTCGACCAAGCATATTAAATAAAGTTATTCACTCGTCACAGATATATAATGTGAAGGAGAACTGATTTTTTAAATATACTGTGAATCTACCAGTGCCATTGTGGCGTAAACGGAACATTTATGTCATATTCAAGCAATTACTTACGAATGTAATCGCAGCTATTTTGTGTTGTAGTTGCACGTGGCTTCCATAGATATAAATGACAAAACGTTCCTTGACAACGAACGGAATGCTTGGAAACAAGTCCTCGCATATCACTCATCAGACATCAAACAGGTAATTATATATCAAACACTTACTTGAGCCAATGGTGTCAATGACTATTATGGTAGTATTCACATTCCTAAACGAAGGTAATCTGTTCTCCAATTTGTAATATAATGTTGCAATATTTCCTCTCCTTGTTATTTTGGTTAGCTCATCTATGTTAGCACACAGATGAGCTTTCTTCTGGAATCTGCCCGCATTTCCCACTTCCTGCAAATATATTTTGGCTCTGTTGGTGTATTTTAACCCATTAGCACGCAGCCGATTTTAACTTGAAGCCTGTGGCTCCTCAAATATTTGACCTATACGTTTAAAAATATTGCTTGCGCCATTGTATTTGCTCTAGCGCCTTTATTATTCAATTCTCGCAATTGCATTTTGTATGCATGTTGTAGATGATAAAAGTACCTAAACAGTGGTGTCAAAACTGTTTTTATAACTTTAAAATATTTTGACCATTTCTTGGTTGACACTATGACGTTTTGAAACTCTTGGAACATAAATACTTTGTTGCGGTGTAACTATTTTATGCTTGGATTTCTAGTGCTACAAGTTGAGTTTATTTAAAAGAACATTAAATTATCTACGCACTGGTATAACACTTGTTACAATACATTACACATTTTAGCTGTACACGTGGCCAACTCCTGGCTGTAGGACATTTTTAAATGTCCAAAAACTATTGCTGTTAAATTTCGAAAACGCGGTAAATATTTTTGAGAACTGAAGTATCCAAAATAGTCACAATTTAATGTTATATGTCTAGATAGGTGTCGCATTTATTGCATCTCTTAATCACTAGATTCAACCCCGTAAACCGAATTCAAACGCTGTGATGTATTCGCTAGCCGGCTATGGCCGACCTGAGGAGATTATTGGTGACCGCAAATGCCCGACTTGAGTGCTAATCGGTTAACACGCTATTTAGACATGGTGAATATAGGTTTTATATAACTGTCGCATTTTCGTTTTGCAGAACAAAACTGACATCCGCCATCTGATGTCGTCGAACTCTGCTCTGTTGGCACGCCTAGGAAACATGGTAGACCAGAAAATGGCGCCTCTTAAAAGAAAGCTAGATGAACTTCAAGGTACGTTTAAACAATTTTCCTAGTCGGTATGCTTCCCCAGCTTGTTAAAGTAGCCGACTGCTACTTGTCTAATTGATCAAAGGAAATACATTACGAACCTGTATAAATACCAGCAGTAGGAAAACACAATGTTGCTAGCAAAACAGGCAAGTCCAGGCAGCAAATATGCCTTTCCACCAAAGGGTATTGATGCTATTTGAGAAAATTCAGTGTTGATTACCTCTCCATATGACGCCACTATAAATAGATGGTTGGTCACATCAGTAACAGGTTGGTGCGTGAAGAAACACTTTGTTTCAGAACACGACCAGCATCAAGATCAGCAGATCTCACAGTTGAAAGTTAGGGTGACTAACCTAGAAGCGGCCAAGTCATCGTTGGGAAACATCTCAGCTATTGTACTGCATACATTTTTGGTTTGGGGAGTAGCTTTTATAAATAAGATCTCGTGAAATCCCATGTAACTTGTACTGATTTGAGTCACGGTTGCTGTAAGAAAATTACCGTGTCGAGTATGAAGGGGTTGGTTGGTGACAATGATAGATTGAAAGATTATTAATATAATTATATTACTGACTATTATATAAGGCATACTATAGTAAATAAAATAAATTGTAATACAGTCAGCAAGTGGTTGTGAATCCAATTCTGGTACGTTCAAATAAATTGCTGATTGTGCTATTGCTGTAACACTTGTGCAACAGAGCGGTATAATATTAAAAAAATAGTTTTTCTTGCAACCAATCTTGTATTAAGTGTAACGAACTCTGCGCCAAGACATGAGTTGACAATTGAACGGGGTGCAGAAAGAATTGTTTAGAACACCGGGGTCAACATACAGTTGCTCGCTTCTTGGTTGATGTTGGCCAAGTCATTGTATATTTTTATCGGAGATTTCAGTAGAATTTACACTGAACTCTGTTACATCCATATCCCTAAAAGATTGCCTTTTGTCTTTAACCTACGATGGTAGTTGTGCATCAAAACTGCGTATAAATGGTAATTTTGACCGGTAAACTCAAACATGTTTTCAGAGACACTGAAGAAGAAACTGAGAGAGAAGTACTCAGATTCGAAGAATCACTGGATAATACATTCATCGAACTTAATCTTCATCTACAGAAATCCCAACAGGAAACCCTCCCGGAAACACTCGCCTATCGCGATTTGGAAGAGTTGGAGAAGCGCAGGCAGTCTAGCTCGGTTATAGAACTTCCAAAGTTATTCGACAAGTTGAAGGAAGATAACAACGATTCTCCCATGAAAGTACTTCTCCGGGGAAGAGCGGGCTCGGGTAAAACTACCCTTGTAGAGTATGTTGCAAGAAAATGGGCGACAACGGATTTCTGGCCTCAGTTTGACTATGTGTTTGTGTCGAAACTTCGTGAGCTCTTACAAAGTGGAGAATGGAGCCTCAGTGAGCTCTTGTTGGACGACCTGCCATTGTCTGAAGATGAAAAGAAGGCCGCTATCGATGAGATCTGTAAGCATTCTCAGCAGATCTTGTACCTTGTGGATGGTTTGAATGAATACTCATCTTATCGATATGAAAACTGCAAGTTTCCTGTTGGAAGTAAAGTTGAGTTGTCTTGTTTGATCTCTAGGATTATCAGCGGTGGCCTGTTGCCAGACGCAAAGGTAGTTGTGACGTCACGACCGACTAACCAGATCCATTCAGGGGCGTTTGGTCGTGTCGTTGACATATATGGCTTTACCAAAGATGGGATCGAGCGCTACGTTAAGAGATTCTGTGCCGAAAAGAAGCAGCTTGAAGAATTCATCTTGAGGAGTATCAGAACCAACCCAAACTTGTCAACTTTCTGTCACACGCCTGTCCAGTGCCACTTCGTATGCAGAGGTCTACAAGACAAGTTCGAACATTCAGAAAGTGGTGTGGCACCAGAAATACAAACGACGACGCAGCTCTACGTTAAAGCAACACATCGACTTGGGCGTACTCTTCATCCATCTCTGAAAAAAGACAACACAGACCACACTCTGGAAATAGACTTCAACGTTCTGAAGGACCCATTCGTCAAACATGCTGCATTAGCCAAAGAATGCATGACAGATCCGTTGAGGATCATCTTCTATGACGATGACCTCAAGAAGCACGGCTTTGATGATCTAGACAAACAGACCGGGTTTCTCTCAAGATCAAAGACGACAGATCCACGTGACAAGGATTCCCCGAGAAACAGCTGGTCCTTTTCGCACCTTTCCTTGCAGGAATACTTCGCGGCTGTTGGGTTGCTTCTAAGGCCAAGAACAGACGTTTGGAGAGAACTAGAGAATGACAGTTTTGTCAAGCGGAACGAGATCGTAATCACGTTCATGGCAGGTCTACTTGGAGATCCCATGAATGCGTACTATTTGAAGTATCTTGGTTTGACCAATGAGTCGGTAGAGTGCAAGGAATTCATCAAGAAACTGAAAGGCAGGTTGGAGATCGATCCATTGAAGTTGGTCACGTTAATTTATGAAACACAATGCAAAGACATGTTGGACAACGTACCAGCAGAAATCAAATCATCAACGATTTACCCAATGGAGATGCTTTCGCTTGGTTGGGTTCTGGTGCAGGACACATGTAAAGTCACAACTCTAGAGTAAGTTTGATAAAAAAAAACTGTCCCTTCAATTTGTGTGTATGTTTTCTAGTAGAATCACTATTATGACCCTTTCGTGTTGTCCCTTGTTTTCAAATTAACGCATACAAAGATGTGTTGTTGGGTGCATGGTGTTTCCTTAAATTTATATTAACTCCAATATTAAAGTAGCACACACAAAAATCTGTTACAGTAGGAGAGTCATATGTTGCAAAGAAGTAGCAATACAACGGCCGAAATAACCAACTATAAAAATACACATTTATACTTTGAATATTGCTTGTAGAGAGTTTTTAAACATTCCGTTGTTTATCAAATGAAAACAAACACATACCACTGAACAAAACTGTATAATATCAAATACGCTTCTAAATGTACTGTTATTTTTTTCAGCTTGGGGAAAAGTAAGTTGAACATTGATCTCGTAAAGCAGCTGTGCGAAGCACTGAAACTGAACCGCTCGCTACTGAAGCTCGTGTAAGTACTGTGTCGGCTGGTTGGGTTGTGGCTGTTATATGTAAGCCCGAATGTTAAACTAAATAAATGTAAGTATTTGAATACATAATACTGGTCATCCGCTGTAGGATTGGTTAAATGGGTATATTATTGTGATTTTAGAAATCCCTGAAGTCGCAGACTTTGTCTTTGATTTGAGGCATGAATGGCGGCATTGTTCTCAGGTGTTGCACAGTAGTGCTCTTAGTTCACGAGTTTCAACTGATTTCTGCACATTTGTAATATTCTATGTCATATTATAATAGAACGTATTTGCTGTGATATCACACTCATTATAAAAAAGGTAATTCATATTTTAATATATTTATTTCTTGCCTCAACTTGGACTGATGAAATGTGGATCATAAGACATAAATAATGCAAAAGCGAGAATATTTTTTACATTAACCTATGTCATTTTTACAGTTACTGTGCGACTGTGTGACCACTACGAAGCGATATTTGGCGTCACCGTAGAAAAACTAATTCCCACGCATCATGTGGAAACATTCCCTCCTCGTTTCATTTACTTTATCTCAAGTTATTTTGTTGACGTTCAGTGTTTAGTGGGACAAGTACACAGTGTAACTTGCACAATTTAACTTGTAAAGTTGTGAAGGTACATATGTCATAATATATATATATATATATATAGACGTCCTTCACGGAAATGTGGACGCTGGTCAAGTGGAGTTTGTGAATTATGAATTATAATGCACATGAGACAGCTCGAACCCATATCAGTTTATTCGTGCTTCTTAAGTCAACTCATTTGATTATGATTATGATATGCAATAGTTCACACGAATATCTAATGCTATTTATGTACATGTTGGTGAGACATTGGAACCAAATGAACTGCGAAAACAGCTTTGCATTTTGGAGTGTTATTTTATTAAGAGTGTTATATGTTTATACAACACACTGTTTACAACGTCAGTGGTTTTGGGGATCTACTGTGTGTTTTACTTTGGAATGGCATTGATGTTGCAGCTTGGATGGGAACACAGTTTTTGCGAAGGAAGATGCCGGAAAGTCACTGGGAGCTGCACTAACTACAATGGAACAGCTGCTTGAATTAGAGTAAGTATTGTGGAGGTCCAACAGACTAAACTTGAAACGTAGAAATTGCGTACTATTATTATAGTCTTTCCTTAGATTCTTGTTTTAATTTTTAACTCCTTGTAATGTATGCAATTTTTCACTAATCCTTTAAACATATTATGTCATATAATGCTATGCATTTACTTCATCATGAACGTGTTTTATTGATTACTATGACAACATATTCAAAACATTAACTTCGCATACGCGGAGTTCCTAGTTTAGACTCCTCCATACCATAGTCGTGAATATTCGATATAGTTCGCCAGACGTCGCCGGTATCCGAGAAATTCACTGTTATTGTTAAAGTAAACTCAACGGCCATTGCATGGTTCACGGTGGATGCATCCACGTAGCTGCAAGCCTAAAGTTATGTATCGGCTTGTTGCACAGATAACATCCAAGTAAACACCCATGTTTAAAATGTTGTTTTATGTGGTTCCAGACATGAGGAATTCGATTCCACCACAACTGATATGAAAACATGTAAAGTAAATAAGACGGCGGTCATGTAAAGGTCCAAAATGCCTGCCACAATGAGAAAGCCTATATTTCTTGTTCCGCGAACCATAAAACACAAGAACATAATAACATTGATTTTCTAGGTATGTGAATTAAATAAGATTTTTATTTAATGAAATGTGTCCCTTTCTAAGATTCAGTCCTCTTCCTCTTCCTCTTCATCACGTAGACCGTTCCTGCCGCTTTCACTTTTGCAGACCTTCCATCCTGGCATGTGCAAAATTGTGTGCATGTCAAGTCAGTGCTGTTGAAGCTGCACCTTTTCGTACTGCTATGCATTTCACCTTGACATGAGAACCTGATCAGTTTCAGCAACCCAGTCGATGCTAACGAGGTGTCTGGGGGGGGGGGACAGTTGTTGGATTTATCGCAGTAGTCCCTTCTTCCAGCGACCAATCGTAAGATGTAAGGTCAGCATAAGTGGATCAGTGTCTAAAGCATGAAGCCAAATTGCTGTTTGCAGATGTGCTCTGGCTACATTTTCTTCGAACGCTTCGCTTGTGGGTGGTAATGAACAAAATAAGCTATGGTGCGGCAGCCTTGCTTCTACTTACTTTTGAAACCCATATTTGTTGCCGTACTTCCGTCATCGTACGACATTTGTGCTGACAATAGCAGGCCAACGCGAAGTGTGTGGCCTGGTCCACCACTTCCGAAAACGATGGTCCGTCTGTGTTTCCCAGTAAGTTGAGAGAAAGTTGGCCGTGTGTACGAACTTTCACAGCTGCACCCTTGCCAACGCCATCTGGGAGGATGGGACTGTGTTCTTCTACAGCTGCGGTGATGTCTAGAACACTTCGTCCTTGAATTTGTGCAACCATCAAGACTTTACATGATATTCGGCCTTGGTGACAGGAATGCAACAACAAAACAAAGATGTCTTGTCATCTGCAACACCAGGACGGTACCATTCGCTATTCGTGAAACTTGTTGCACAATCAGAGTATCTCCTTCCTCTTGCGTTGTAGCGATATCTTCACGTTTGTTTACACATTTGCGATTTCTAGTGGGACCGCGGGTCTCTGCCAGTGACGACGAGTTTATGCTTTTGAAACCCAGCCTTGTGCGAAACCAAATCCTCAACGATAAGAGCAATCAGTGGATCTTTGTTTGTGGTGACAGTTGGAACGACTTCCTGGGGTTGCAGGCGAGCTCTGTAGACGCAATATGTAGACTCTGCTTATGCCTTTGTCCCTGCCGCGTTGGGTTGCCTCCTTAGTACTGCCATAAGTGTATAATAACAAACACCAGATAGACGTCACTTTTCGCTAAGTGACTGTGTAGGTAGCTTCGGAATCGGCCAAGGCACTACACAGAGAACAGCGCACCCGTCGAGGAATGTCGCCTGCACCTGATGTTCAGGCAGCCGTCTTGTCACTTCCACCTTGAGTGCATTCTTCATGTTGGATTTCGTTTCCGCGTCCCTCATATTTCTATGTTCATCGAACATATGCGTAGGGATCGGTGATAGTTCATGGCCCATTAGCGTGTTTATGTCAAAATCACGTTCGCTAGATTACAAGCCCATTGTTCTCGTATAAATTATTTCCGTCTTAAACACTTTAGCGTCTCCAACTTTAATATGTTTCCTGGTTTTCGCAGTTCCATAACCGTTTCCATTGCGTTATTTACATTTCACTAATTAGGCGGTGGCACTGTTACATTAATTATGTCAAAACATGTAAACAAAAGTTTTAAATTTATTACGTAGGTTTCCAATGATGATTTTAATTTTTTTAACAAGATATGCTAACATTGTACATTAATATGATATTGTATGGAATTGTTGGTTTTAGTATGAATGTACATGTACAATCCAACTGTATTGTGTGTGTTGCAAATATCAAAATGTTTTTTCACATTACTGGCGCACAGCTATTTCTGCTTTTTCATGTTGCCAACTACGTGCCCGCAAGGCGGCGCTGCGTTTCGAATGTCACGCAATGAATAATAGGAGTCCCGTCTCTAGGCTTCCTCTCTGCTGTCGCCTCCTTGTGTTCTGTACACATAGATCAGATTATATTTTATACATGTAACAATGGTTTTGGAATGCAGATCCTCTTTATTTTAGATGTCATTTTTAACTAATATTAATGTCTTCAACCTGCTGGCATATATAACAAGAATTACATTACTTTATACATCAGGTCTCATGAAGGGAAAAGTTGTTGATAAATATATAGCAATGTATTTAATTGTTACATTTGCAGAATGTGTGACTGTCTGCTCACCGTCAAATCCTGGCGGCCCATAGCCAGCGGAATCTGTGACGGATGCAATAAGATGGAGCGACTCGTGTAAGAATACCCATGTTTATTCACCCGACATCATTTACAAGACAAACCTATTAGTGGTTCGCTAAAGTTCATATATCTGAAATGCGTTGCTCTGGACTTATAGTCAGCACCTTAGACTTGTGAGACATGAGCCATGGTTGAGCAGGTAGAATGCTGGACAGTTGCTCGGAGGAACCGGGGTTAAATATAATTTGTAATGATATTTTAGTTATCTAATAATGTATGTCTACTAATTTAAATTATATTTTTAGAAGATAATATATATATATTATAAACAATTTTAAAGACATTATATATATATATATATATATATATATATATATATATATATATATATATATATATATATATATATATTAACTAGTTTACACCACAATTATTGTTCAATAGATCATCTATTTATTATATTAAATTGGTGCCATTGAAGACAGTTTTTTTCATTTTAAAGAAAAAATTATGTACAATGTATATATTGTATCTTTATCTTATATTTATTTGCCATATTTCAATTTATTGTATATATTAGCACTATATAAGTCAACGCCAGACCACATTCTAATTCATCATGTAATGCACGTTGAATATGGCAATAAAGCTTTATTATTATTTATTTGAATCCCGGGTAATTTCATTCATCCTACGTTGTTTGTGTGTTTCGGAAGAGACGCTATAAGCCACTTCACTTATCCCTTCCATCTAGTGTCAATGCCAGGGGAAGTAAAATATCCCTTCCTGGGAAATGAAAAAAACTGCCATGTACTAACTGAGCTACATAAGCGGAGGTCTCGCTCTCAAAAATCAAAAACATAATCATCAGCAAAAGTATGTAGGTCGTACAATTTGGTTTCACAAACGCAGTTAAGCAACTCCCTTGACGTTAAAGGATATTGATTTTGTACAATGCTTCGTTTGGCCATAATTGTACCTTATCCTCATTCCCAATTTAGTCGGGGTCAACAAAGAGTAATTTTCATCCATTGATACAAATGTTTCAACAAAATCATGTCTAAACAAAGCAATTGTGTAAACAACCTGTAAGGTTAATAATGATAGCAAGTACCAATAGAGGCATGTAGCATATCTGGTGAACACAGAATGGCGATAGTAAAACATCAATGTAACAAAGTCTTTATTAATTGTGAAAAACGTATTTTTGCCAGGGTTTAAAAATCAATTACCTTAATTGTGTTGTCATGTCTCATAAATGTGGATGTGGGTTACGTTTATGTTTTACTCTGAAAATGTAGTTTTTGTTTAGATTGGAGATGTATCTACATATCAGGCGTATTAGACATTGATATGTTAAAATAATAGTGTTGCTGTTTATAATTTGAATACAGAATAGTGACCAACAGGATGACGGGTTTATGTAATCCGGGAATGGACTCTATAATGGCAATTTATTGTTATAGCTTGGAAAGGAACACCGTGTTTAGCAAGGATGAGGCAGGACGTTTACTCGGGAACGTTCTGGTTTCAGTGCCACAACTACATGAATTGAAGTAAGTAATACGAATTAAAGTAAACATTACGATATGTATTGAAACACTATTTATGTTCCATTAATGACATATAATAGTATAATATAATAGTAAAATTAAGATGATAGGTATAAAAGTAGGTAAGTATAAAAGTATGATGGTAGGTTTATGTTTTTGAAGAGATGTAATGATTTATACAAATGTTGCCTCACAGGATGTTCCGATGTCGTATCACCCTCAACACGTTCCGATACATCGTTGGTGGCATATCAAGCGGGTGTCCTGGTGTGCAGCTACTCACGTAAGAACACAATTCTCATTTTACATGTATTTTATAAACTTATATTTGTTACTTACTTTTCGAATACATTTCAAGATTAAATATGTTGTTGAGTAAGAAATAAACGTTAGGAAAGTATTTTTGCCATTGTTTGGCTTTGTTTACTTTAACTATTCTGCCGTGCAGATAAAAGTGAAACCAGTGTAATTGACGCATTTCAGCTCGTCACCAATTTCGCTGTTTACTCTACATGAATGTGATGAGGTGTTCGTAGTCTGCTGACAATGTCGCATTCTTCGAGGTCTATGCTAATACCACATTCTTTTAAAATATCCTATGAAGTAGACGCTAGGTATTATTAAAGTTTCAATTGCCCATGGCTCTCAGGTCGCAACCTTTGACGAAGTTAGTTTCCCAAAATACAGTGTAGATGATGCTGACAATAAGTATCTAATTTCGTCCTAATACCATGTATATTTGTATTAATGCAAGTGTCAGGTAGCCTCACCTTGTTTAGGTGTGTGTTGAATTAATATAATAATAATAATAACTTTATTGTTGCATAATGTCATGCACATATAACTATTGTTCAGTACAGTGGAGGAGTAACAATGATGAATTGCAAATATAATATTGCAAATATGTATTACATCATGTAACAACTGGAATGAAACAAGAATGTTTATGTTCTTTATTCATATACTCAAGTTGTGACAAAATTATAATTCGTGAACAAAAGTAAACAGCATTATCATAATACCATAATTAGTAAATAAAAAATAGTGCATTACGAGTGTACCATAAAACGAAAATACATGATCGATACACGTGCATTAATACTAAATTGTCTTTAAATAAATGTGAAATATAATTTCAACAACGCACCTCGGCATAAGAATTACATTCAAAGCAGAAGCGAGGCATAATCCATGTTGTTGGTTATGCAGAAGCAGACATTTGACTCTTTCTTTAAATATGTGAAAAGTGGAACAATATTGTAGACAGTTATTCAAAATAAGAGTGTTCCAATTTTTGGGTCCAAAATAGGCCAAAGATAACTGCTGCAATTCGTTCTGCAAAACTGTATTTTATATGTTAGTTTTTTCCTTGTGCTACATTTATGTGTCATGGTTGACAACACAAATACGTCATTAAACAAGGCAGGTAACATACCCTTATTATACATGAACATTAAAATACAGCACAGATATGTGTTTATCAGATAGACATTCATGATCTGCAATGACGTAAATAAAGGATCAATGTGATCAAAAACCTCTACATGACCAAGTATGCACACAATGCTTTTTTGAAATATAATATGTTTTATCTAGATATATTTTCAGGGGTAACATATTTTCTCAAAAAGGTATTACGATTAACCGTATCATACGCTTTCGCAAAATCACGAAATACACCAATTACAGTTTCTTTGTTATCATTTGCATTACTAATATTATCTATTAGCACTGAAATAGCCATTTCAGTGGAACATATTTTCTTAAATCCAAATTGGAAATTAGATAGGATTTTGTTTTTGTTATATAATTTATTAATCTACTATACATTAATCTTTCAAAAACCTTTCAAAATACAGGATAGAAATCGGCCTATAGTTGCTCGTGAATGTTGTATCACCAGTTTTAAAAACCATAATTACTTCAGATATTTTTAGTTGATCAGGAACACATCCTTGATCAAATGATGAATGTACAATGTGACATAGCGGTTCAAGTAATTTGGAGAAGGCCTGCTTAAGAACGAAATTTTTTATTCCACCCCATCCAGAACTAGCATTTTTAACTTATGGATGATTCCTCTTATCTCACCTGGTGTAGCTAGCAATAGAAACATTGAATTTCTATACACTCCTTTAAGATAATGATTAGACTCCCGTGTACTGTTGGTGTAATGTTATGAACTTCTGCAATGTAAAGGGGTGATGTGCAAAAATTATGAATTGTATAGTTTGATCAGCAGAAATAAATCACTGGATCGAACATTGACATAGATTTAATCCAGAATAAATATGTTTGTCTTCAGTCTGGGCACAAACGAGGTGCTTTCCAAGGACGAGGCCGGAGAGTGCTTGGGTGATGCCCTGGCTTCCATGACTCAGCTGCGTGGATTATCGTAAGTATTAATTACTCATTATAACAATCTGTTTAACAGTAACATTGACTTTCATTTAATAGTGTAAAGGTTGATGAACATTCAAGTCATAATGGTGTCGTATACCTGCAAATAAATATCGTTATCAGTCAGTGTATTTATGTGTTACATTTCAGAATGTTTGGCTGTCGTTTCACCATTGACTCGTGGCGCCACCTCATGGATGGTCTCCGAACATGCCGAAAAATCGAACGACTCGAGTAAGAACTCTTGTTTTTTTCACCAACAAAATTACAAACCATTGCTCAATAATAATGTGTTTATTACGAAAGGTAACTACTCTATAACACATCTTAAGAGTGATCAATAATAACATGGCATGTATTATTATTATTATTATATTATCATAGCATGAGACATTGTATACATGTACATACATAAATGCATGCATGCATACATACATACATACATACATACATACATACATACATACATACATACATACGTAAGCACCCACAAACACACGCATGCATACGTGCGCTGGCGCGCATGCACACGTATACTGCAAATCGTCAAGAAACAATGGTCGATATTAGAGAAAATTATCTCCTTGACAGGTTGGGGTTGAACGATGTATTTGCGGAGGAAGAAGCCGGTCAGCTGCTAGGAGAAGCACTGCCTTCAATGGCACAACTGTGGGAATTAAGGTAAGAAATAATGATTAGCGAAGTTACCCAGTATTGCACATGGAAAGACGACACCAAATTCCATTGGACACCGGCCAGCCCCGACCACTAGGTGCCGAACGTAATACTATAAAAGTGATATTACACAGGAATGCATAGTATAAACAAATTATATCACCATAACATTGTCAATCTTCAAAATATTATTACGACAACCTCCAAAAATAGTGTTCGTATGATCACACACACAACAATTGAAAATAGTTTTCATTACATCTCTGCATGATTATATTTGTATATTAAGGTTCCGAATTTTAGGATGAAACAAATTATTCATGCAATAAAGACTGGCTTTGATCTGCTAAAAACGGTTTGCCCAAATGGGTGCTAAATACATATTCGGTCTGCCTATTCTGCTATAATAATAAATGAATGGTTACATTACAGGATGAACGACTGCCATCTCACCCCTGAATCGTGGACTCACATCACTGAAGGCATATCTCGAGGCTGTCCGAAAATGACACAGCTTTAGTAATAACACGTTTCTTTATTCATCGTTTACAAATTAAAGCTGGTGAATAAATTATACTTCAAATATAGCAGTTAATAAGAATGTTTTTGTTGTTATATAATTATAAATATAACATAACGAAAAGGTCAATGATAATGGCACCTTATACGTATTATTTGAATGATCATCATGTCAGACATCACCATAAACTTATTAGGAATCTTCATCAATAACATGATCAAAATATTTACATTGAGGTGCCGTCATTGTTTATTTGTGAAATAACCTACGCAAAGAGTAGAGTTTGTGAATTGCTCAGACGTCACTGTGTCCAATGCTTACAGCTGCCGGTTGAACGACTTGACAGATGAGAGTGAAGAGACGTTCAGGACTGTACTCACCGCCCGACCTTCTCTGAACATAAAGTAAGTGAATTTGTTGGCAGCATAGGGATAGCTGTGTACTTGTTTGGTTTTATATCAAATATATGGATATGAAGTATTATGAACTGGAGTGTGGAATCAGTGTGATTGCAGCTAAAATCCGTAAATAAAATAGGTATAAAAATATACTAAAGTAAAAACATAAATCACAAATGGGTTAAAAAATGTATACATATGATACGAAATAAATTAAAGACTCGCTGACGTGGTTCATGATTTAAATTTTCTCATACGTTGTTCGGCGTATCTCGGGGATCAAATAATCAAAACGAGTTAACGCATGTAACGCTTTTCCTTTGGGGAAACGCTGAATAACTCATATAATTGTTTGATATATTACTTAAATTGTTGACGTATACTATCAATAAATGGGGAAATAGCATACAACCTTATCGACTCATGGTTGATACGTTAATAACGTCAGCGGTTATTGTATGCCAATTTGTAACATAAAACTTTCGGTCCGGTACCAGATAATATGAGTTAGACGGTATAAGAATTTGTTTAGGTTGGTTAACTATACAAATTCTCTAGTTATGTGCATATGACTGTTGTAGCTTTTGTAATACTGAATAATGCTGTAATACAACGTGTCAACATGCAGTTCTTTATATATAAAATTATGTATATATATATATACATACATATATATATATATATATATATATGCATATACATATATGTATAATATATATATATATATATATATATATATATATATATATATATATATATATATATATATATATATATATATATATATACATAAATGTATGACTGATGTCGCAAATTATGTTGTTTCGTCCAGTGCTTCGGAGTGTGGCCTGTCAGAGGAATGCATGGAACGACTGGAAGGCACATTTCCTACGAGATTTGTGGTAAGTAATATGCCTGTTGTATTTCAATTGCATAATGGTGGCTCAGCGATTAAAGGGCTGATTATTATGCACATTGCCATAGCTTCAGAACATGGACCTAAGGGTTTTATTTATATGTTTTGAGCAGTTACTGGTTAACTTGAATTCATAAATTGTATTACTTAAATTCATACATCTTACTAAACAATTACTGTACCATGTCATTACTGACTAATCCACTTATGTGATATATGAATGGATAAATGCCAGATTATATTTTTCCAATGCAGGCTACCTGCTGTCTATGTTACAATGAAAATATAAGTACCTTACCATAAAGTAAATCAGTTTGTACATTTGATGTTTTATTTAGTTGTGGCTTATATGGAATTATTCACAAAATGGATTAGTCATTGTATTGTACAAAAGAGCAGACATTTACTGCTTCTGGTTTGGTGGTGGTGGTGGTGGTGGTGGTGGTGGTGGTGGTGGTGGTGGTGGTGGTGGTGGTGGTGGTGGTGGGGGTGGGTGTGGGGGTGGTGGTGGGGTGGTGGTGGTGGTGGTGGTGGTGGTGGTGGTGATGATGACGATGACGATGACGATGAAGATGACGATGACGATGACGATGACGATGACGATGACGATGACGATGACGATGACGATGACGATGACGATGACGATGACGATGACGATGACGATGACGATGACGATGACGATGACGATGACGATGACGATGACGATGATGATGATGGCGACGACGATGATGATGATAGATACGGACGCATACGTACGTGTGTGTTCTAGCGCATTGACTGTACAAAGTGTTTGAATGCACCGCCATTTGTTAGTATTACTTTGACCATTTATATGTTTTGACCTGAATGCCATGTGTACATTAGATGCCTAAAAATTGTAAATATTTTTGCAGCCATGATTGCACACGCAGCGTGGCGACAGACGCGATAATACTGAGGTCAACAGCTAGCTGTTACTGGACACATTTATCGTTGCGAGAAAACCACAACACGTGCATGACAGCACCTAGCCTTCTGCAAGAAAACAAGAAAGTGTGTGTGGCAGAAGAAATATATTAGCTTATCTGCTACGATGTTGTATTTGTAACATGTTTACATTTGGGTACATACGGCATATAATATGTGAGAATCTGTACATTTAAGACGTTTGTTTTACGTACGTGCACGTTGTGGTTATGTGAAACACTAAAGTAATTATCTGAACAAAAATGCCGTCATATGTACGTATATTTACAAATATTTCCACCACATTTAGTGAACGGCAGGAGTTCTTGTGTGTACTAAACAAAGTGTTTTATTCCATAGTCTCTATTCTATGTTAGTGCACCAAATGCGCTGTAACAATACATATAACTGAAATTATATACGGAGAATAACAAAGAAACCTTAACTACCACATACTATAACTCCCCTTTAACTTGTCAAAATAACAAGTACATTTAAGCACATTAAACAATTCTTTGCATTATAATTAATCACTTAATCAATCAATTAATCATTAATCACAAATTATCACTTTAACTTGTTTTGAAGAAAGTCAAAATTGTATCAAGCATGGACCAATATATAAACGTTCTTTGGCTGAAGTCCGAATTGGAATTGCTATTGTATGCATGAAATTAGAATTTATTGTGTTGCAATCGATATCATTATAGTGGGTGGAATCAGAGTTTGAATAAAATAATTTTGTTTTAATCACCACTACAATGTAGCTGAGTCGGAATTACAGTCAACATTTTATCAAAATTTAAATACATATATATATATATATTACGCTATGATTTGTGGAACATAGTAAATATGATGTCTTTATATACACACGCCATAGTTTGTTAGAAATTGCGATTAAGATGGTTTGTATTTTGTATATAGTCATGCCTTGAGTTGTGCTTGAATTGTGAGAAATTGTAAATAATATGGTTTGATATGTACACACGCATGGTTTGACAGATATTGTGATCAATTTGGTGTGTGTGTGTGTGTGTGTGTGTGTGTGTGTGTGTGTGTGTGTGTGTGTGTGTGTGTGTGTGTGTGTGTGTGTGTTTATTTGTGTGTGTGGGTGTGGTGGGTGCGTCGTGCGTGCGTGCGTGTGTGTGTGTGTGTGATTAGCAAATACACTGCAACTAATACAGTTTTGCACACATGCACACGCCTTGAATTGTAAAATGCAGTAAATAAGATGGATTTAAATATGCACATCCCATGAATTATTTTACGAAACTGTGAACAAGATGGCTAGGTATACACATATCTTACAGGTTCTGTGAAACTGTAACTAAGATAGTTTGTATATAGGCATGCCATGATTTGTGATAAACTGTATAGAAAGTGATTGCGTTGCCGAGATATGGAAGAAACGTAATGTCCTGAGTAAAATAGTTCGGTGTCTGTCTACGACGCATTTATTAGCCATCACTATATTTGATGAAATAAAGTATATGTGATTATATTTGACCTGATTGCTATATTTCTCCCTCTCCCTCTCCCTCTCCCTCTCCCTCTCCCTCTCCTCTCTCTCTCTCCCTCTCCCTCTCCTCTCCCTCTCTCGCCTCTCCCTCTCCCTCTCCCTCTCCCTCTCCCTCCTCCCTCTCCCTCTCCCTCTCCCTCTCCCTCTCCTCCTCCCCTCTCCCTCTCCCTCTCCCTCTCTCTCCCTCTCCCTCTCCCTCTCCCTCTCCTCTCCCTCTCCCTCTCCCTCTCCCTCTCCTCTCCCTCTCCCTCCCTCTCCCTCTCCCTCTCCTCTCCCTCCCTCTCCCTCTCCCTCTCCCTCTCCCTCTCCCTCTCCCTCTCCCTCTCCCTCTCCCTCTCCCTCTCCCTCTCCCTCTCCCTCTCCCTCCCCTCTCCTCTCTCTCTCCCCTCTCCCCTCCCTCTCCCCCTCCCCCTCCCCCTCCCCCTCCCCCTCCCCCTCCCCCTCCCCCTCCCCCTCCCCTCCCCCTCCCCCTCCCCTCCCCCTCCCCCCCTCCCCCTCCCCCTCCCCCCCTCCCCCTCCCCCTCCCCCTCCCCCTCCCCCTCCCCCCTCCCCCTCCCCCTCCCCCTCCCCCTCCCCCTCCCCCTCCCCCTCCCCCTCCCCCTCCCCCCCCCTCCCCCTCCCCCTCCCCCTCCCCCTCCCCCTCCCCCTCCCCCTCCCCCTCCCCCTCCCCCCCCTCCCCCTCCCCCTCCCCCTCCCCCTCCCCCTCCCCCTCCCCCTCCCCCTCCCCCTCCCCCTCCCCCTCCCCTCCCCCTCCCCTCCCCCTCCCCCTCCCCCTCCCCCTCCCCCTCCCCCTCCCCCTCCCCCTCCCCCTCCCCCTCTCCCCCTCCCCTCTCCCTCTCCTCTCCCTCTCCCTCTCCCTCTCCCTCTCCCTCTCCCTCTCCCTCTCCCTCTCCCTCTCCTCTCTCCCTCTCCCTCTCCCCCCTCTCCCTCTCCCTCTCCCTCTCCCTCTCCCCTCTCCCTCTCCCTCTCCCTCTCCCTCTCTCTCCCTCTCCCTCTCCCTCTCCCTCTCCTCTCCCTCTCCCTCTTGTCTTCTTGGCGAAGTTACGCAGCCGAGCGACAGTTGGTTAAGCAAGACTAAAGGTACGTGGAGAATGTGAAAGGCGACAAACTCACTCCCCCTCCACCTTCAGACGTCATGATCCGAGACAGCGCGTCACAGAAGGAACTGACACACTTATTCAGTCCCACCCAATAGGTTCCTACCGGTTTCATTCCGACAACCAGTGGACAAACAAATTCATTGACCGGTGCATTTCGCAGTCAACCAAGCAGTTGTCAATGGGCAAACATGGCGATCAGCTGACGCCATCTCTGGTGTCCCGGTATAAATAGTGTGTGGCATTCTGATATGGGTCTCCGTAATTACGTTATACTCAGTTCGCCGGATAAGATATGGTTTAAATTATAAGACAACTGTGCATCAGTTTCCCGATCGTCATTCTACGACAACAAACCCTCGCACCCGACACTGCGTCATCGCAGACTCCCTCCATGGCCTACGGATGTAGCCCACCTCACCCGTAGGCTATAATAATAATTATAGACTGATGGATCCTTGTAAAGCACAGGTCGGTACTCCCTGTTTTTCAGTGTTACTCATCGATTTATAATCAGCGTTATGCGAAGAGTGCCAGAACTATGCATCCATAATTAGCGTTGTGTATCCTACAGCTAGGGAATCGGCTAAAAAAACATTCTCGTGAATTATCGATAGTTATCGTAGTCGCGGTGCACCAATTACCACGGGCATTACGGCAGGGCTAGTACATGCCGCGAGTTGTAATCAACTCGACAGACTGCTCTGCTCTGTGCAAATATACGCATGGGTTTAACGCCGTGATTCATTGGAAATTTTTTTCTCAAAAGCTCCTGTGTAGGATGTATGAACCACGCTGATACAGTTCAGTTGAATAAGCTCAATCGCTGGTCAGAATGATGGCGTATTTTTATAGTACTTTCACAATACACCCTATCTATATAACCTACTGCGTGGATGCAGTGTTCTTTTGAAAATAATGAGTGACTAAGTGTGGGCTCTTTCGAGACACCAGATACGCAATAACACAAACACACGTGTGCTAATAATGCATTTTTTATGTTCAACAAACATTACAACAATACTTCGACAAACATTATAGCTTTCACATCAAACAAGGAATGTTTGTTTTTCAAAAATTCCGCACCCTCATTAGGGACAAACACACCGAGGGTTTCCCTTTATAACAGGTACAGTCGCATTAACCATAGAAACATACATTTATATAGAATAATAACGTTGCCGACTGGCAGTAGGTAATGTAACGTATCGTGTACTATCCATGCTCCTAACGATATGGCTTAATCGCCGATAACAGGGTGCATCAAATATCTACACCGGTGAAGTGTTTTATAATCTCGCAAGCTAATTTGATTATTTGCTCAGAGACAAGACATGACGGAGAACACCGTTATTTCACATTAGCTCCGCCACTGCCAGCAATCCGCAATCACACATACGAACAACACATGTTGTGAACCACATTCAAAGATGCACCTTTATGTAATGCAAATATCGACAGACTGTAATTCACCACTTCTATTCACATGATACCTCCAATCGCAATACGTGCGGCTGTCGATAACCTTCGATTGCCATCTCATAGAAACATAGTTGCTAATCTACGCCTGGCACTTACCACTCAAATTCACTCGTTTTCACAGACAATTGTCATTCTTCTCATCGCTTCGTTGTTTTTCATAAATATCCTTCACATTCTTCCAGTTTGGTCTGCGTGGCACATTGTGCTAATGAGTGAATGCTCCGCGAAGCAGCTAAATTGTATCCTTTGGGATGTAACAGGATACACTAATTTTATTGTTGAACGAAATACATCTAGAGAACCTTTTCTACCCGACCCCGCCCCTTCCCAAGAAGAGCGGCACTAACTAAATCATTTACCAAAATCGTGGCTGAACTGGTACGAATTTATGTGAAAACTTTCCCGCGATAAACAACTCTAATAGTTTTGTTTTGTACTACAAAATACTGTGAGATCAGTTGGAAAGAACTATACCTATCACCAATCATAACCATGTACAACAATAAACATATACAAATAAGTATACGTTGCAATCATTCACACAATGGGCATTCATTCGACCAGCTGCTGTAGTTGGAATGTATATTATACCATAACTGACGTTACGGTGATAATTAGACCCTACCTGACGTCACGGATGTTGCCCGCCATTGTGTTAATCCACACAAAGACGCCATTCTACAATCCTTTATGACGAAAATTCAGACATCAGACATTCATGCTATAAGCGATTTCTTTCGCTGAACACGTTATTTACAGTCATGACTAGATTGCTCTCCTCATCTCGTTTGAACCAATCGTAAGATTGTTCATAACACATTCTAATATGATAAAATATCATTCGTAGACACCGCAAAAGAACAGTTAACAGTACGAATTAAACACAACAGTCGCCAATATATGATTTATATGTAACGATAATAACTTCGTAATTCCAACAGTACATTTACTCACAATTAACGCAGAATTATGCAATTTATTATAACAAACAAAGAATGCGTAGCGTTTAAAATGCGACAAATACGAAATGTCAAACACATGCGTGGCTGAAGACAGAAGCAAACAAATTTATCTCAGTTGTGTTCTACCGACATCATGCCGTCGGTAACGATGTCTTGTTTCTTCGCTTATTTGTGGAATATGTTGCCCTTCTTTGCGACTGTCCCCAGACTCGGTCCGCGCATGTAAGGATTCGCGTTATGTTTCATTCCTTCTTGTAGCATGTTCTGGTGTTTCGGTAGGCCACCAACGCTCTGTCAAAATCATCGGTTATAACGATCAATTTGACATGTATCGTAGTGGCATGGTAACAGAGGCAACAGTAACTAACTACTTACATTCATTGCGCGACAAACCACGCACGGCAGAGATGTCCATTACACTACAAATGTTTCATTTTGTTTCTGTTGAGCATTTGCTTGCTGCAGTCGCCAAATATGACACGTCAATAGACCGTGAATCTGACGTAACGCATCAATGGCGCCACCAGTAAATTAGTAGTTTTTTCGCACGAATCTTCTTGTTAGAAAGACAGATGAAGATTTGCGGTTACGATCACGTGTTGTAAATTTGTATTATTTGAAATAGGGAAGAGTTTGTAGTGGTAAGGTAGTGCACATATCATACAATAGTTTCTTATAATAAATATATGACGGAGACGTGTTCTTATGAACACTCAACGTGGTTAATTCTTATTTCCACTGCACGGGTCACTGACAGACCTGCATATTTCAAAACTAACCCAACTTATCCGAGAAACGTTTAGCAACATAGAATTTAATGCGCGAAAGCCAATTATCCAGTTATGCACAGAAGTAAAACAATGAAGAAAGATTAAGACTGTCTAATCATATCCCAGTAGGACAGACTTACCCTCTTGACGCGGGGAGATTTCTTTGCCACTACAGAAAGTCGTTTATCTCCCTTCCAGTATGGATTATTGTCGTTGGTCTGAAGAAGGACAAAAGCCGGTTTTAGCAAGTAACAAATTATTGTGATTGTCGATGATGACGACTGTGACCACGATGGCATGTCCAACGATTGGATGTGCCATCGACTTTCTGGGCTGGAAACTTCACGAAGTATGAAGTATCGTTGCATTTACTTATCGCTGCTACTAAAATAGTGGCACCGATCGCTTTCAGTGAAGATGATCAGATGATGATGATGACCATCATTATAGTGAATATAGCAATTGTTATGACTAAAACTGATAGTTGTTGCAATGACGACAAGACGAGCACAATGCTATTGCATATACAAAGTATTGCGTCACATCTAATACAGTTTCATGGAACATTTTACATAACAATAATATTATTCATAAAGCATAAATTCCATAAAATGCTCAAAGCGGTGCACAAAAGGAAAATATATAAAAGAGAGACCGAATGAAAATAGTTACATTAAAATTATTAATAAAAATAATAAACATTAATCAAATGAGATTCTTCATTATCATAGAAAAATTGTAAAACAATCTTATTAAATGTAAAACAATCTGCAATGCTCATCGTGATACCAACTACTACAAAAACCAAAAACACGTCCATTGCTTAACAGCACTGATTACAACGTATAATTTATTACCACACATTCATTACTCAACAACAAATCATGTTTACTAGAACAGCAGCATTACACCTCACCTTTCCCGCGAGGATGCTATCGATGACGTCACCGAGTTGACTCGCCTCCTCCTGTTTCCCGGCATCCTCTGCGTCCTTGGGGCAGACGAAGGAGTGTTCCTCGTCACATGTGCACTCTCCAGCCGCCTGCAGGTCGGCGATCCACGCCTTCTGTCTCTCCTCCGTGTCCGGCATGTCTTCGTCGCATCCGTCCTTGGCTGAAACCATCACCGAAACGTAGGCCTGTTGATCATAGTAGCCCAGTGAGGCAGTGGTTAGAACGTCAGACTCTCACGTGATGAGTAAAGGCCAAGTCATAGTGTCACGTTTTGGCCGCCACGTGACACTGTGACTGGAGCTTTAGAGAACCAGGGTTGGAATCATGTGCTGACGTGTCGAACCTCAGACAAGTTCGGTCACCCTACGTTGCTCTAGTTCAGTCAGTCGTATGAATGAATACCTGGCTATAGACAGTGGTGTGTATTTGTATACGAATAGTCTACGCGCATTAACTGCAGCGTGGCTGAAAGCTTCCCGCTGAAGCTGAGAGGGTGTTCGATTGAACAGGTCTACCAGGGAGTAAAGTGTGAAACGTCTTGAACTGTTTTAAGAACTCAATACTGCACTACGTGAGAATTTGAATTTACTCACGTGTACTGCTAGTCAACTCAGTTGTGGAATTAATTAATAGGACAATGAATATAGGAAATACTGAGCAGGATTGGATATACGCTACGAAAACCTGCGCCAAGTTCTGACATGGAACCCTTAATGCAAGATAAAGGAAGATGACCAAAGAACATATTTTTAGGGACTTTCGAGTGGATACAAGAAATAAGGGACAGATCTGGAGCTGTGGTAGCAGCTTGAGAACATTGGTGGACACCGGAGAGCTGTTGTTGACGTCCTATGTTCCGGGAGGGACGATGGGCATAAGAGAGTAAGTAGTAAGATAGTACCAACCTGTGAAACCCTTGGGGCAGGGGTTTGGAGGTCGGCAGTAGAAGGGCAGAACCTCGTCAGATTTTCCTTCTTGTGTGTTTGGCTGGTTGCCCTGGGGTGTCAGAGGTTGTTTGTCCTCGCTAGCGCCACCTGGTGACATTGCAAGACGTCAGAACATGAGCATTGATCATGGGGAGTCTTTCATGTCATTAAGTTGCAATTTATGTACGCACGCACGCACGCACGCACCCACCCCCCCCCCCCCACACACACACACACACACACACACACACACACACACACACACACACACACACACACCGTGTATCCTTCTTCAAACGCATTACGCAACATTACGAAACTATACCTGAGATGTACTGCAAGCCGTCTTCACTCAGCAGAGAGCTGTGTTCCAAGTACTCATGATCACGCAGCCTCGCTTTCAGTGCCTCGTCTTCGCTGCCGGGCGTCGGGAAGGCGGCGTCCGCCATCTTGTCCTCGTCGCCGTTCAGCGGCGCGTTGTCCGACCACAAGCCGTCGCCTCCTGCCGCGCTGTCGTAGGTGCCTCCGTCGTCGGTCATCAGCGACAGCCGCTTGTAGAGATCCTGCAGGAGCAGATCGTCGTAGCCGGCTGCACCGTCGTACCTCTGTCCGTCGTAGTTGCCGGCAGCAGCCAGAGACGCCACCAGTATCACAGACATGGCCGCCGTTATCATCCTATACATCATGGCGGCGTTTCTGAAACCGGAAGAGTCGAAAACGGAACTGAATATGACTGGACGACAGTGTTTCGTGGTTTATTTGTATATCCAATTTAGTCATACAGTGTTTTATTATATATTTCTAAGTGCATTGGGAGGCTGTGGAAATTTGTATTGTTATTAATTTGATATTATTCAAGTATCGTCGTCGTTTAGGCGTCGTTGACATCGAATGTTAAAAACACGTAATTTTAGTTAATATGTACATTAGTTAATGAGTTAATAACTTTATTACATAATATGACATTCAATACATATACACACGCACATATATATAGGCCATATATATATATATATATATATATATATATATATATATATATATATATATATATATATATATATATATATATATATATATATATACTGTCACACAGACCCCCCAATTCTGTGAAAAATTATGTACCTAGGTCCCGCGAAACGGCACCAAATGGCTAGTGGTTTGTATTATACAACTGATATATCGATTGGTGATTTCATTAGCTCGTTGACATGTATCCGCTATAAAAAATACTTTGTTAGATTTTTTATTTTAGCCGTTGTGCAACTATATTTTTGCATGGAAATGCATCGGGTGTGTAACCATAAAGCCCCTTCGGAGTCTCCCTTAATCGGAACTGACGTAGCTTAGTCCGTTGGTCTCTAGATCACGCTGCGTCTACACGTCATCGACAACATCATAATTAAACATGCCAATCCTACGAAATACCAGTCAGACCCCCAAAGTGCCTATCTAAGATATACAAATCCAGTCTCACAAATCAGGATATATTTGATGTTGAATATGATGTACGAAAACACGGAATATCACACGTGATGTTTTGTCCGAGAAGCATAGCGTATTGATTATAAACTTTATAATTCGGTTATTTGTTTTTTTCCAGAGCGGTTCTTGGAAACTACAGCCATATTAAGCAGCTGTAGGATTAGACAACGCGACAGTGGAGAAAACATATTGTCACAGACAACAAATACCACCTTCGTAGACGGCATGTTACTAACTGTCTGTAAACGATATATATATATATATATATATATATATATATATATATATATATATATATATATATATATATATATATATATATATATATAATCAATCTTACAGTATGTGTTCAGTCCAGCGCATGTTCTTCTCTGCCCTAACTGTATTAAAACTACGTGTGCTACAACAATGTACGCCATACCTATTTATAAATGAACACAGCATTTATTATGGATGCATGTTGTATATCTTGTATTGACGTTCGTTCCCATATGCTTTTCGTAATCTATTGATCGTGGTACAATTAACAAACAGTTAAACCCACGATTAATACAGATGGCAGCCATACATAAGATCGACATGTCTTAGAAATTCCAGTCGTCAGTATCCAATATCATTTCTAGGATGCTGGTCACGTTGAAGACATTCTGGCAGTTAATTTATTCAGCCGCATTCTTCTAGTATTTCATGGCCGCACTGCATCGATACAGATTTTGTTTTATCCGATGCTGTTACAACATTTATCCGACCTACCTCGCCAGTGATAACAGTACTCACCGTTTTCCTTTCAACTCGCTGAATAAGCGTGAATCTGCGGTCCGGTTCGGAAAGACAATATTAAAAGATGGCTGACCGGACGAACTGACGTCAATTCTAGGCGAATGTCACCGAATCCGCGAAGACCGCTGTTCAATCAGCGAAGGCCTGCGTCATGTACATAATTAATTCATTCCTGCTCGCCAACGACACTCTGACGGCGTAGAAGCCACCACGTGCCGTTAGTAAATTACATTCCGCCAGCAACGGTTCTGTTTGCCAGCCATAACGATCCAAAATAGTATATAACACTCGCTCGTCGGTCTCGCATTGGTGTTAATTGATTTGTTAATCACACGATCACGATTCACACAACGTGTTAACAATTACTGCAGTGATCTGTGTCAGTCGAATGTTTCGATGGTTGCATTGTTTGTACAAGAAGAACGATTACATTTTACACAAGAATGGCTGAACGTCAAGATAGTAAGGTTTGATGGAGACATTTCAAAATTTCAATAAAGGTCCATAAATATACCAGTGTTGTTCAACCATTTAAACTGATTTATAATTTGAAATGAAACAAGGGCTATATATGAATACATATAGGAATACATGTGAACATAAAATGGATATAATATGAATATGTGCATGTAAATATAGGTATGAACTTATTAAACTAGATGATGATCTGCTTGTGTACACACTGTGTAGTAATTTCATATAAACATGTTATGCGTGTATCCAGAATCGGTCCACAGCTTGGCCAAGATGGTCGCGCTAACAAAAGACATTTCCGCTATGTCCACGTCATTCACCGGTTTCTCTATTAACTAATTATGCAAAACAGAAATATAAGTGTGGCGTTTTACCGCCCATCTTCGTGAACCAGTGTTGGTCATATTGTTTGATGAATCATTTCGACTTAAAATTCCTGTTATATCCACACATTATATGCTGGTAACTAGTACTAACTACGTATACAATTTTGCGCCGATTAACCGGTCATATTTCAATACGGTGTCACCACTGTTCACACTACGAACACCAAACAAAATTCGCTCTGCTCTTAAGGCAATATGCCTAACATAACCGCTTCTGTCTGGCCATTGTTAATATTTCATCAACTTTTATGGAAAAACACTTGAAGAAAATCCGTATTAAAACATGATAAGGCCGTAGTATCCCTCCTGATATCCAAACAACCCACAATATGTACGAGAGATCTACACGACCCGTACACTGTCGATGTCATGACTAGAGAATCCGCCGGTACGCGAGACTACCGCCGCCCACACAGCCTGTGGCACGAATCGACCGCTGCGGTCGTCGGCATAGAAACAATCGATTTCCCTGAGAATGTTGTTATTGCGCCTTCCCGGAAATGCCGCATTCGCGCGGAGGACAATGGGTTTGTCCGCCGTTTCCGGGATCGCACATGCCGCACCTTCCGCTAATGCCCGACATAAGGCATTTTCTCCGAAACATGCACGCCGGCATGTCACCAACGAATGGCATATAGACTAGTCTTTGTAATTTACGGCTAATACGCTTCCATGAAATTGACTACATACTAACTAGCAACGACACGTGTGAAAGTAAAAATAAGCTTAGCCGTCATCGGGTCAAGCTAGTTAAAATAGATCGTCCTGGGGTCAAGCTAGCTCAAATGGATCTTCAACCGGCTTCTCACCTGTATTGATACTCAGATCTACATTTCTTTGGCTACCCGAGAAACAAATCGCTTCCCGTGTAAGCTCAGCGATTGTCTCTAATATATCTGAAACTGGACGAATTACAGCAAAAGTTAAAAGCAATTAACACAGACAGTATGCCATCATTAGTAGCATATCGAATCCCAAACAGCGTGGTAAACGTGATTTTTCCCAATACGTATCCAGAGTTAACCACCAATCTCATACCTTTGGTTTAACAAGTTCAGTTTTCAATAGCGTGCTACAGGTGTTTTGTCACGTCCGTGATCTTCGCCGCATTGGCTACTCTGTCTATCACTCTGTCGCTAAGACAACTGTAACAAGTCTTGCAAGTAGCACGTACGATTTCCTCCTCGATAGCCTTTACCATCAACGATATGTCAACGTGTCCAACATAGTTGGCAATTGTAATTCACAATCTCTTCAGTTTTCTACCTCAGTGCCACTACTGAAATCGTACAACGGCCAATCAAACACATTCACCCAAACAACCTGCATGTCTACTTTTATTTAAACGAAAGCTGGAACTCGAACGTTCTCGGTTGCCGCACCAACTGTGAAAGTCACTTCACGTGAGCATTATATCAAAAGAAATTTTACTTTTAAGTTCACCGCATCAACAGGCTATCTTTCTAAAGGAAGGGTGTTTGCTTCAATGTTTTAATTTGTCCCCACAACAATTAGTTGTTACGCGAGTAGTACAGAACTTCAGTGTCATTAGTAATATAGCAAGTGTACCCATCATCCAGGTAACGCTACACGCACGCACGCATGCAAGCACACAAACACGCACGCACACAAACACGCGCGGGGAGGCAAAACACGGTTTCCTGATGCATTCGTAAATGACGTTGTTATGGCGTAAATTTAAGCAGGTATTCTCGTCAACAGCACGTTACATAAACACTCTCGTCTGATCTAGGGATATCGCAGCCTTATAACTTAATCGCGGGGAAAACGCACAACGTTATGTACGATCTAATGATTTAATTGTGTAATAACAAATCTAGAACTGTTACATAACCGGGAATTTCGAGGTAAAAATAAACGCGTTATGATGCAATTAACAATCACAAATACGATGCATACCAGATTTAAATAAAGTTCCTACATTAATCATTCCTGACTCTCAGTGCATACAAAACTGGCGAATTAAACCAAATTATAGCTAAAAACACAAACTTTCACAAATATTAATATCCATATAAATGACACCTGCGGTACGCGCGCTGCAGTACGTCATCTAGACGGTAGCGCTCACATCGTTTTGGATTTGTCGCCGTTTTGGCGTGTCGCCGTTTTGGATACAACCAAAGCGGCGACACGTCAAAACGGCGACAATTAAATTCAAGACGGCATTTTGGAGAGAAATTAAGTTGGATTTGTCGCCGTTTTGGCGTGTCGCCGTTTTGGTTGTCGCCGTTTTGGCAGTGTCGCCGTTTTGGTTGTCGCCGTTTTGGATGTGTCGCCGTTTTGGTTGTCGCCGATTTGGAAGTGTCGCCGTTTTGGAAGTGTCGCCGTTTTGGTTGTCGCCGTTTTGGATGTGTCGCCGTTTTGGTTGTCGCCGTTTTGGATTGTCGCCGTTTTGACCGGTACCCCCTTATATAATCATTTCATTATTAATACGTTGTTTACGTGCACCACAAATTCACCTGACGTCTTGATGAAATCCGTGTCAACATATCAATTGTATTACGCCTACATCGTCAAAACAAACTCAACTATCGGGAACAGCAACAACGAAACATTTTTATTCATGTCACATTTGCCTAAATCAAACCTAAGATTCCACTTCTCCGAGATATGGCGCTGCTGATAAATTGACAAACAAGTTTAAAAACAAAGTCAGAAAGTGTATCATTGGCATCCAACCTGCAGCCAATAGTCTAGTTTGGCGTACGCTTGGCACATGCAATATACAGTTTTCATAACATGTCTTGACGAACTACTAGAATTAACAGGCAGAGCTGACTAGTTCAACAATAGTTGATTCGTTCTCTTTGTAACATCCTGTCTGCAAAACGCTTACTTCTGTCTTAATTACACAATGACCCAATTGTTCATGATTACGGGTACATCACTTAATTCTGTACAATTATTGTCAATTATCATATTTACACAATTAATCACTATACTCAAAACACAGCCAGAAAAAACGCTATACAGTCATCATCACAGAGTCACTGTTACACATGTGTCATTACACCTGTACACCTTGCGATCATGTTGGCACAGTGGTTAATGAACACAACACTCCTATCTCCCCCATTTAAATGTGTAAATGTTTACGACTTTGTATACTGTATTTTTACTTCGTTTGTATTTTCCACTTGGAAATACACAAATCAATCAATCAAAACCCGCTGTCATGAACATGAATACGAACATTACCCTGAAGTAGAATTTCGAACAAAACAGCTAGTTAACAATGGCCTGAAATGTGCTGATTACATAAAATACTTTAATGCATTTACCCATATACATTAGTTTATGACACTCAGCAAACAATGAAGCCTTCCAACATCGTGTGTGTGTGTGTGGCTACTATTTTATGAACATTAATTCTGGCAATTCAATTAGCTGCAAAACAAACACATCACAGTTAACCCAATGTTTTGGTGATGTTGACATAATCAGAGGTCGCATTACAGCAGTCCACCACATATAATCGCAGAACGTTTCGTTGTTGACACACTACATTCACTGTTGTATTCACTAGAGCTACAAAGTCACCGGTACAATAAACCTGTCAAATAAGGCCAGAGAACAGATGACGTAATACTGAGATCAACGAGTCAAACATCTGTTCCAAGGTCAGAGCAAGAACATGACAGTAGTCACGTGCATTCTCACACTTACTCTAACAGTCAGTTCTCTACATCACACCAAATCAACAATCGCCGCCATTTTCCTATCATTAGTTGTTCACGTATTCCTAAAAGACATGACACGTAAAAATAATCTCCCTACGTAGCATTCACTCTGTAAATATGACCAATTCGTCAACAACTGCATCTTATTCATAAACAGTTCTTGAGGTACATAAAATATCACAAAGACAAGGACAGAGATGTGATCTCCACTGCCCGGTAGCGCAAATAATGAACTGCTACTGCGATTGCATTCTGTGTGCTTCAAACAGATCCTGACCTCGTCCAGCGATTCAATGAGGTATCCGAACACATCACAGCGAATATATCACGTCAGGTCACGTGATCATCAAGTAACGTTAACGAATCCGTAAACTCCGGATTTCGCCAGTTTGTTTTATATAAGCCATCAGATAAACAAGATGAAGATTACGTCGGTGCTGATGTTAAATGACGTCAACAACGGGCGTCAACTCTCCCCGAGTACGTGGATGTCACCAGTTTGTCAGAGGAATAAGATAAGGTGATTGCTGGTGTCATGTGACATTATCAGTGAGTCTGACGTCACAGGAAGGGAATGAAGATGACGTCTTTGCTGGAACCGCGTGTCACCGGCAGTTCCCACACCACCACCGTGCCGTCGGTGTTGGCCGCAAAGAGGCGCTGTGCATCTGGTGTGAAAGTGAGGCTACAACAGACGTATGCATCGTCATCAGTTGGTCATTACAGAGTATTTTATTTAAACTGTGTTTGTACTAATCTGAATACTGACAACATGTTTTCTCTGTAGCTGTGCCAACAATTTGGAATCAACTCCCTATTACAATTAATATATTAAATTCTAGCTACCTTTCATTAAAATAATGAAAACTTATTTGTTTGAAATTGGTTTTCCACCATATATTTTCCATGGTTCCATGCTCCAATGATGACTTTTACCTGTGCCCGTGATGATTACGCCAACAGATTTTGTTTGTTGAGCCTCTGAGCTTGAATCTTGTTAAGGATATAAACGCTAGAGAGTCATTGTTATTATTATTCTACCTGTTCACACAATGAGTCAATGTGGTAACATATTAAGTACATACTGGTACTACTTATTAACATTATTTGCACAATGAGGTCGAAGAGAGGATGAACATCAAAGAGAGAGGCAGAAAGAGGTAGATGGTGGAGAAATAGTCTGGCGGCATATCTGTGAGAACTGGGGGAGGGGGAGGGGGAGGGGAGGGGGAGGGGGGAGGGGGAGGGGGAGGGGGAGGGGGAGGGGGAGGGGGAGGGGGAGGGGGAGGGGGAGGGGGAGGGGGAGGGGGGAGGGGAGGGGGAGGGGGGAGGGGGAGGGGGGAGGGGGAGGGGGAGGGGGAGGGGGAGGGGGAGGGGGAGGGGGAGGGGGGAGGGGGGAGGGGGAGGGGGAGGGAGGGGGAGGGGGAGGGGGAGGGGGGAGGGGGAGGGGGAGGGGGAGGGGGAGGGGAGGGGGAGGGGGAGGGGGAGGGGGAGGGGGAGGGGGAGGGGGGAGGGGGAGGGGGAGGGGGAGGGGGAGGGGAGGGGGAGGGGGAGGGAGGGGGAGGGGGAGGGGAGGGGGGAGGGGGGGGGAGGGGGCGGGGGAGGGGGAGGGGGAGGGGGAGGGGGGGGGAGGGGGAGGGGGAGGGGAGAGGGAGAGGGAGAGGGAGAGGGAGAGGGAGAGGGAGAGGGAGAGCAAGCAATGACTCACCTGATGACGGGTCTGGTGAAATTCTTCCACCTAATGTCTCTGACCACCATCAGGTCCCACGAACTCCACAGTCTGAAAGAGACAATAGAGAGAGACGACGTGAAACACTGCAAACATCCATCGTACCAGACTCCTTCAAACAGTGCATGAATTGGAAGCACTGGACACGTTCGTAAACAAACACATAGCTATGCATTCGTGATACGTTATCAGTTATGTCTAACATGATGAGTAAGTAATTACAACCTTGACACAACCAACGCAATGGCCTTGTTCACGCCAGAGACACATCCACAGACGTACCTAATGACGCCGTTGCTGAGGCCGCCTGCGATGACGTTGACGGAGCGTCCCTCTGGGGCCGTAGAGCAGGACAGACACAGGATGAGCTCCTCACACTCGACACTACAGATGTGCTGCGCATTCACTGTGTGCAGCATCAGACAGCTGCCGTGGTCTGTGGACAGAAGGAGACAAGACACACAGTCAACTAACACATCTATCATGTGCATCAGTCTCTATGTATGGGTGTATCAAAGAAAACATGCTTTTAAACTGTTAATGAGATGTACTAAAATCACAGACACTATTGTCAATGATGTACTAGCTTACTGCAGGTAATCTGTAATATAAAACAGTGTTTCTCTGTTTGTAGATTTGTTGGAGGAACCACATCTGTTATTTTTGTATGTACTGAGTAATGTTGTGTGTAATCTAGCTGCTTCACCTTTGTGGTCCACAGATTTAGACTGTAAAAAACTTCATATGGGGATTTGATAACTAACTCGAGTAATACCTCAAAAGGCTGTAAGCCATATATGGAGTATGCCACATATCATCATTCCTTCACGTAAAGAAAAGTTATATGGAAACAATCTAACGTATTTTTTAAACGTTTTAGCGGGGGTAACTGTCTTTTTCCACAAGCAGGTTCGTTGAAGTGCAGTGGGGTGGCACCACAAAGGATCGCAATTTTCCAGTTTTATCACAAGTGACTCCGGTTTCCCCATCATCGCTTTTTCTATAAAAAACATTATGCCCCGTTCCCTGACATTATGTACTTATAAGAAAGGAAGAGGGGTTACATCTCACCTGTGTGACTGACCGAGGCAATGTCACCGAGTGTGTCACTGACAGTGACACAGGTCAGGGCGTGTCTGTGGTCCGTGACAGACCGCACGTAACACAGTCTACAACAGTACAAGTCACTTAGTCAGTTCTAAGAACATCCCACAGAACAACACCAGGTGGAGCAGACGTGGTCGTCTCACTGGGACGATAACATTCATTTTAATTTATACAGGTTTAACCAGATTGTAATCAAGAGATTCAAACATAAGATGGCAAATGGATTATGAAGTTTTAGAATTATCGAAGACATTATGGAGAGTTGCCATCAGATAAGTTGTTCTGTGAATTACAACTTCAATAATAATTGTTTTTAATATCAATAGTTTACATTAATTAGTTGCTTTTTATTCCCAACAGTTGATATCAATTACTTTTCATTACTATTATCATAACACACATTTGCATTACAGTAAAGAAACATTCTAAATTACTTGGTAATAAACCAGTATCTTGATTAATAACATTTTATTTCTCGTAGCTCCACATCCTAGAGTTTACACAGCCACAGAACATATGTTAATGACATGTTGTAATAAAACATCTCATGACGATGAACTATGACATCACAAGACGGGTGACGTCCACTTACCTGTTGATGTCCCAGATGATGCAGGTATGGTCCAGGGAGGCACTGACCATGATGCTGAACGGCTTGCACACATACAGGGCCACAATGGCCGCGGTGTGTCCGTAGAGCCGGCGGCCGTGACCCAGCACTTGCAGGTGACTTTGCTGTAACGTAAGTGACAAGTGGACGCTGTAACCTCTGTTCCATGTACAGGTATTTTTCATTGTGACAATGTGAGAAGAATTTGTTCGTCCTTCTCTCACCCTCTCTTTCTCCATCGAATGTCTCTCCCTCTCATCATCCCTCCCCTTCCTACCTACTCCCTCCCTCCATCCCTCTCCTGTCTCCTCCTTCCTCCCTCTCCCCACCATTTCTACCATTCCTCCTCTCCTGTTTATCTCCTTTCCTCCCTACTTACATTCATCCCTCTCCTACCTACTGCCTTCCTCCTTCTCTCCATCCCTCTCTCTCCTGCCTCCCTCTTTTGTTCCCTCTCTCCCTCCATTCCCCTCTCTCTCTCTCTCCTTCCTATCTTCACTCCATCCTTCCCCCTATTTCTTCCTCTCCTGTCTCCCTATCCTTTCCTCCATCCTTGCTCTCATGTCTCTCTCCTTCCCTTTTTTCCCTATCCCCTTTTCCTCTCTTCCGTCCCTCTCCCTTGCCAGCTGCCCCAGTAAGTTTGGCCACTAATGCCTGGCATCAATGAATAATAATTAACTTAATTTGGCAGTAATAACACAACCAGTGGGATACGACAGAGTGATGATACTACACATGTACTTCTACAGGTATTCATAGACTGCTTCAGAAACAAATTGTTTATTGCCATTTCAAAATTACCCAGACATGTTACATCAGTGAAAATGTAGCAAGAGCAGCAGTGTGAATACACCAGCATCACCATAACTTTACCATCCTGAGGTCTTGTTCTGACTAGCACATAAACTGATCTATCCAACAGAAGTGTTCAAGTCAAATTCACACAACAGCAAGGGACTACCTTTGATGTAATGAACTTGGTAGTAGATGGCCTACCTTAGAGGGGCTGAAATAGGTAAATGAGGGTTTATCTTGGAGATACTGGGCTTTGTAACCAAAGCCTAAATTGGAGGGGTTGAGCTAGGTAAATGATGGTTTATCTTGGAGATACTGAACATGGTAACCGAGGCCCTACCTTGGAGGGGTTGAACTTGGTCTTGTACACTGAGATGACCCCTGAAGTATCAGCGAAGAAGAGCAGACGACAATCTGGGACGGACGCACAGCACGTCACCTGGCGGCAGACAGAGGAATGACAATGACAGATTATAGACGTTATGTTTCACTTTCATTCTTTTACTCAACATTTGCTAGGCCAGAGAAATAAATCTCCCTATAAATGCCATATCAGTTGTACAGAAGTTTGTCTCGTCAACCCATGTAGCTTGTGTTGTTTTATCAGCGACATTAACAATAATAATAATGCTATATAAAGCACCATAAACCTAGACAAACTCCGTTTGGAAGGGCTGTCACAATGTCACAATAAAGACACCCACGTCATACCTGTGGTTGTAAATCCATTAATCTTTTTCATAATTTTATACTCTCAATTTTAAAGCTTTTCTTTGTAACATTTCTACACAACCTGTGCACAATAACAACTGACCTGTCATTAGCAGCAGCCTGACAGATAACAATGACAGGAAGCTGTCAAAACATTGCGAGAAAATATGACACGACTGTAAAAAACTTGCTATGAAGAATGACGCAAGAAATTTTGATGACGCAACTCGGATATTTCTGACGACAACACTGCAGCTAACAAGAACGACCTTATCTCATTAAACAAGACGACATGTGACAAGACAACAGTTGACAGTCTGTACCTGTTCATTTGTCCGACAGTGCAGGAAGTTGACGGCGGGCAGGTCCTTCCTGTTCTTCAGGCGGATGATGCTGTCTGCGTGTCCCCAACTGACAATGGCCGCCCACAGGACGTCCACTGTCCTCATGGCTGTGACACCTGACAGAGACACAGAGACGTCACTGTCAACACTTCTTTCCAACATTCATCACTCATCTACCTACCACCTTCCCCCTTCCCTCCATCTGTCACTCTCCTGCCTCCCTCTTTTGTTCCCTCTCTCCCTCCATTCCTCCCTCTCCTGCCTGTCGTCATTCCATAAGGTAGTTATTATATACTTTAAACACCACAAACTGCATGTTGAATGTGTTTGGTTTTGCTGCCCCACTGGGGTCAGATTCAGATTGGCGCCGTAGGAGTTACTTATGTATCATTATTACTATTAATTTAGTTTGCTCGACTGTCATTCTCATAGACAAACAGCAAGTACTATAAACATGATATCACATGTCAACATGCATATCCTTCTTCCCACTGATCCCTGGCGAGTAGGGACTAGGTTGCATTCGTTCCCTCCTCTGCCTCCCTCATAAGTTCCTTAACTTATCAAAGGTAAATTTACACAAAGGTCAGCGACTTCAGTCAACGATTTTCTGGGAGTTTTGTGGGTTTGTTATGAAATTTGAATTCTCGGAAAAGAAGGAAATCCTTCTGTGTACATTGGGATGTTTAGTTGAGCTTCTGGGAGGAGGGTGGGGTGGGGTCAATGCAAGTCCAAAGGAGGGTGTTTAGCTGGAGATACTAGAGAGCCATTCCAGGTTCCAATTCTCCAGAATTTAACAAAACCGTTGGCCGGTGTAACTGACCAGACATACCTTTCTCCTTGCTGTACATCACAATGAGACAGCTGTTTGGGCCAAGCCCGAACACTTCGCCCGTGGGCAGGGCGATGAGGGAGGAGACAGCGGATCCATGGGGCTGCATCCACGACAACACGGGGTCCGGCCAGTCGGGCGACCCCACGTAATTACCCCACTTCAACCCCGAAATGTTCCTCAGGGGTTGCAACTGCAAAACGAAATGGTCAGATTTATTGCAAACTACAGTGCCAGAGTTGTGCATATTTAGGAGACAAAATTAAAACAACTAACAAGATATAAATATGTACAAAATATTTAAGATAATTTTAAATAAAAAATAAATAAAAACAATATATATATATATATATTTTTTATAACTACATGCTATTCCAGGTATACCAGTATTGCATTTTGTTTTTAAATTTCATTGACTAACATCTTCCTAAATCCCTGAAAAATGCAACAAACAACAATCAAATGTATATAGATTATTTTCCTAGTTCCATCAGACGTTTCTGTACACATCTGTACATCTATCCCATACCTGGCTCTTGGCATATCCCCTCAGTCCACTCTCCCTGCCCGAGACGTGGGGAGAGGGGTGGACATGGCGGAAGAGTTGTTTGGGCGTCTGTCCGTACGTCTTGATCATGGTGCGGGTAGCATTCCTCCCAACGGGGTCGGCGATGCTGTCAACGTCAATGCCAAAGTATGTCTGAAACAAACGTTTACCATCCAGACTGACTTTCGGTTGGCACATACAAAATAACAACAGATGTGATAACACATTATAGGGCAGCTACAAAGCTATTTTATATGCTTTCTTGTCCATACAATTAAGCTATATAATTATTGTTGCATCTAAATGTTGGCGTGTAATATTATAATAAGCTATGATGAACTAGGTGTTCATATTTCCTTCTTACAGTATGTTCCCACACAACCGTGGACCAATCATGTTCTTCAACACAACCCTGGACCAATCATGTTCTTCAACACAACCCTGGACCAATCATGTTCTTCAACACAACCCTGGACCAATCATGTTCTTCAACACAACCCTAGACCAACCATACTCTTCTACACAAATCTAACCAATCACATCCTTCTACAAAATGCTAGACCAATCAAGGCCTTCCACACAAACAACCAATCATATTCGTCCACCAACCCTGCACCAATCACGTCCTTCGACACATCCACACTTCACACTCTAACATAACAACATCACATATATTACACATTTCACGTAACATCAGTGGCAAATAAATGTCAAACAGCAACATATTTAGCACAATAATAAAATATGTTCAGCTCACTGCAGGATGGAAGACATTGATGGCGTCAATGGCCGCCCGGCCCGTCTGCTTGAAGCCAAAGATGAGGTCGATCCAGGCGCTGATGTTGGCCGACACGTAGTCAGACTCCAGGGCCTGGCGGTGAATGAGGACAAACCGCCGGGCGTCACCGTGACACCACGGCGGCAGGGTGACATCTGACACAGGGTGGCCAGACTGACGGACACCGAGATTGAACCCTGAAACAGATCTCTTTCCATACATCTGTGCTGCTTCTGTACGTTGTGTATAAAAGGGTCTTTTTGTGATCAAATGTATCATTGCTGTCAGTTTCACAGGAACATTAAATTAAATTATTACTATATAAATTAGCCTTGACAATGCATGAGAACTACAAGAAATATGTATTTTGTTTGGCAATTAAAAAAACTTTCAATGAAATGTTGTCCTGAAAAATTACCAAAATATATTTCAAAATATATTTCATAATAAAAACAGCATCCATGTTTCAGCTATTACATAGAAAATAAATACTGCATACTAGTCTGAATGCTGAACTAAGTATCTGATCAAATTTAACATAAATCTTAAAAACCTCTATATTATTCTGTCATAAAACATAGTTAACTTACTACAATTCTCTATACAAAACCTCTAAGAGTTAATTTATTCAATTAAATTAATTAAATATGCCAGTATTACCTAAAACAAATGCAACGTATGCTTAGTGACATTTGCCAAATGATGCCAATGTAGATAGATGGAAACCTTCATCAAAATATTTTACCAACCAATAATTTTGTGTCTGTTTCAAAAAAATAATAATAACAATGGCATGATGAATCAGAAAAAAAATGGACTGATCTATTATCCTACCTTCATTGTTGCACAGGAAGTCAGGCAGGAAGAAGAATTCTGGGATAAGTTCCTTGAAGCTGGCTAATCTCCAGGTCGTCTCCATTGAGTGGAATGTTCTGTCCGGCAGGTCAAACTGGTTGTCTGCAATGTCCAGTCAAGTACATTCTTACTGACCCCAAGTATTATGAATAGCCTTGAGAGCGCGGGTGGTGTAGTGGTTACCACATCCGCCCATCACGCCGGCGGCACGGGTTCGATCCCCGGTACCGGCAGATGTGATATAAAAATGTGGCTCTCAACATTGGGGACTGTGTATCCCTCGTGAATCGGAGAATCATGTTAATGTCGGTCCCGTCTCAATTTGGGACGTAAAAGAACCACTGAGGATGACAAGCACCCTGGCAGTGACCATCCTCAGTGACTCCTGCGTTAGCCCAAGATTGGGCTGTTTGGAGTAAATAAACTGAGAACTGAGAACCACCCAACATCATATTTAACTAGCTTTGCAAGCAACTGGTTTGGCTAACTAGTTGTCTTCAATTCAATTCCCATTTAATACATCCCTGCTGCTCATTGGAGAGGACAAGAGACATTTATTGAGATCAGCTATGAATATGTGGTAATAAATATTACAGTAGTTACAATTCGTGGCAACCAAGAGTTAAGGTTATTTGCTCCATGGAGACCAATAATGCCAATATCATCTAAAACATCACTATATATGTTTCTACATTATGTGACAAATACCTTTGCGCTACTCAATATAGTGCTACAATATTATCACCACCAACCTAGTGATAAACTGTGTGTTTACTCAACCCTCAGCACCAAGAGACCATTTCATTTCCGTATGAGTTCATTGCCAAACTTTGCTCTTTAAAATCAAATTTGCTCCTTAATAATAATCTTGTCTACTAAAACCTGTCAACATAAAGGGATACCATTATAACACTCTCAGAGGTGTGTCACAGAAATAGTGTCCTCAGTGACACAGCATCATTTTTATCAATCTAAAAAAGTGGTTTAATAACCACATATTCGAGTTAATGATGGATTTTTCTTATTAAGAGCTCCTTAGAGAAATTATCCTTGAGATTTTTAAAACACTCCTTATTTCAGCGGAACAGTCTCAGAAGTGTCCACTTGGGGAGTGGGGGAGAGTGTAGGGGTGGTGACCCCAGACTGACCTTGGTAATGCAGGAACATCTGTGTGAAGGGTGGCAGGCGCACCAGGAAGTGGAGCACCGTGCCACTGTTAGAGTAGTGGGAGCCGTAGTGGTAGGGCGCGGGGCGGTTCTCAGCCAGGTCACCCACGCTGTCCGGCTTCAACTTCTCTCGCTCCAGGTACTGGACACACGGAGGGGGGTTAATGACAGGGTAAAGTGAGCACAGAGGGGTGGGGTGATCATAAGGGTTAGTAGAGTGAGTTCAGAGTGTGAGATGACACACTTTAGCATAACGGGTGCTAAGACGAGAAAGTTAACTACAGGTGGGTAAGTTCCACATGGGGGATGAATTAACCACTGTGGTAGATTGAGCAGAGAGGGGTAGGTTAACCACAGGGGTGAGTTGAGCATAGGGGTGAGTTGAGCACAGAGGGTGAGTTAACCATTATCAACAAGATAAGCTGAGCAGGTAAGGGTAGTTTGAGCACAGAGGGTGAGTTGATGACAAAGAGGCACATTGCACACTGCCTGCATATTGGCAGGACTGTAAGGACATTAATGTTGTGCCACTTTGTAAATCTGGATACGTTAATTAGGAGATGTTAATAATTCACTGACATGCACAACAATTATTCATTGTTATGAGAATATATTAAGCTTAAAAGTTATATAATTTAAAATTGTTGTAGTAGGAGGGAATATGTTTTACGTCATTAATGAAAATTAATAATAATTAAATGAGTAATGTTGTAAGATTACTTTCTCAGGTAGTCATGGTACATAGCCTAAATATTACTATACAGGTACCAAACCTTTTTTTTATCAAACTGGCAATCCTTTTTGAAATTTGTGATATTGACTTCTAATGTTACAGAATTAATTTAACAACTCTTATGATAAAAATCAATTGAAATGTTGCGTGGAAGTAACAGAATAAAACTGCTTTCACCTTGTATTTATCAATGTGCTTCTGTTCTGTAGACTTGTCTTGCACAGAGATAGGCTTTGCCAGGTTCCTGAAAGAGTTATAAATCACACAGTTAATATACATATAATGATCTATGCTAATCATGGCAATTAAATATTATTTGCTTATTGTTTTTACAATACACCAAAGTTATTTTGACAAAGACATGTTGCTGGAAATTTCAACATGCTTTTACACTTGATTTTTTTTTAAATAATGTGGTGAGCTTCCATGGTAAATATGTTGGCAACTGTTGCTTTGGTGAAATGCTACACTGATTAAATATTATCAATCAATTTGTAACATGTCATGACATGAAATATACATATTATATCAAAACATCTTGAGCATTATACTGTCATGCAGCCAAGATATTTATGGTTTTTGAGATAACTACTACGTAGTGTAGAAGACTCAAGTGCTATATTGAGGCACAAAACCTTTGAAAAACAAGCAACACCTCTTGTTACGTCAAACATTTCTGAGAACTATTCACCATGTAAAACCAAAGACACTATTTTCGTGACACACAAGATCATTATTAAGAGGAACAGTAACATCAAAATAATGCATAAAACCTTACTCATTTTGTTAGAACACGTCACAATTAAAGGTGTAATACTGACAGTGAATGAGTGTGGACATCAAGAAGGAACTAGGAGTGAAAGTCAGAGAGATGCAGAGAATGGAAGAAAACAACGAAGTGAGAGCAATTGTTGTCATGGTAGTGCCGTGAAAAAGACCAAGAGTGAGACCAAGAGGGAGATGGATGGATGGCGTCCGAAGGGACATGCAGGAACTGCGGATCACCCCAGAGGATGCCCAGGACAGAAAATATTCAGGAGGTCAGGAATTCGGGCTGCTGACCCCAAATAGTGGGAAAAAACAAGGAAGAAGAAGCTCTTTAATTTACCAAAATGGCGCCCACATCTTTTAAGCCAATCAGAACAGGACACATTGTAGGTGATGACATGCACCACCTGTAGGTGATGACACGGACCCACCTGTACGAGTGTGAGTCGTCGAGGTCCAGTGTGTTGCCGGTGTACCTCGCGAGGATGAAGGGCAGCACTGGGTACTGCATGAGGTCGTTGAAGGACCTGCCCGCCATCTTGTTGAGGTAAGTGAGGTACTCGAAGTTGGTGAGGCGCCCGGTGAGCCAGTACTGCTGCACGGCCGCCAGGTTCTCCGTCTCGATCACGTTGGGCAGGCGCAAGGCCACCAGCTGGGAGTGAAGCTCATCCCTGTCCTAGGGGAGAAACAGGGATCAGGAATCTGGTGGGTGGAAGCTGGTAGGTGCATTATGTTAGCTGCAAAATTTGTCATTTTATTCACAAGTTTTTTAAACAAATTTTAACAAAGATTGCCATCAAGAGGATTAATTCCAAATGGAAAGTGGACATGGAAACATTTGGGTTATTGACAGTGTAATCTGTTTTAATTATTGTGTATCCATGCCCTCTTTTGTTTATGTTGACCTTGTTTTCAAATATATTCATGTGACACACAATCACCAGACAACCGGTTCCATTCAGGAATATTCGTCTCTGAGAAAGAACACATTCTGATATTGATTCTACACTGTTCATTCACTGATGTTTACTTCATGTTCGTCGATCTTTCCTAACTGAGAAAAACATGTTTTATCAACATTTTCCTACATGTTCAATATTTAGAAAACTTCTGCCTATTCCCCTCCAAATGCCTGATCCCTTTCACTTTCATTTTGATGAGTGCCACAAAAATCAATCCTGACATCTGACATGTCAGTGATGGGTCTTTCACAACTGTCCTCATCTGCCCCTTCTTAAGGACGCATGGCAACACACACAAGCACTGATCATAAAAAACGTTGGTCGTATATGAATTGCGTAATCATTGTAATTGACAACAAATGTTTGTAATTTGATAATAATGGTTGTTAATAAATAGAATAAACGTACCGGTTATCTGTCAGTATTCAGTACCATCTATCAAATATATTATTTGCCTTAAAAATTCCAGTAACACGATATAAGAATGAGTTATGCCACCTGGTGTCAAGCTTAACACTTCTATAATTATACAAACTGGCATCATCAGGTCTGATGAGTAATACTGATGTTGTAGCAATTTCACTGAACAATCCAAATCCTACTAACTCTATGACAACAATCTACGACAATCTACAAAATTACCCTAATAAAACAAAACACTAGCTTATAAAACGACAAAAGAGTGATAAGAAACAGCAAAAAAAGATAGATAAATCATACGAAACTAAAGTGTGTATTAGTGATGATATACCTGTGTGGACGAGAAGGCGATGAGACACGTCTTGCCGTTGGTGAGGAAGATCTCAAGTGCGTTGTCCTTGAGCTGATATCTCCGCCGGTGGATCTCCTTGATGTCATCCTGAGGCAGCTGCAGGAAGAACAGGTCCTTGTGGTCCGCCAGGGTCTGCAAAACACATCTCTCATCAGGTCCTCATCAAACACATCTCCCATCAAGTTCTCATCAAACACATCTCTCAGCAAGATCTCATCAAATTCATCTCTCATCAAGTTCTGATCAAACACATCTATCATCAGGTTCTCATCAAACACATCTCTCATCAAGTTCTCATCAAACACATCTCTCATCAGGTTCCCATCAAACACATCTCTCATCAAGTTCTCATCAAACACATTTCTCATCAAGTTCTCATCAAACACATCTCTCATCAGGTTCTCATCAAACACATCTCTCATCAAGTTCTCATTAAACACATTTCTCATCAAGTTCTCATCAAACACATCTCTCATGAAACACATCTCTCATCAAGTTCTCATCAAACACATTTCTCATCAAGTTCTCATCAAACACATCTCTCATCAAGTTTTCATCAAACACATCTCTCATCAAATTCTCATCAAACACATCTCTCATCAAGTTCTCATCAAACACATCTCTCATCAAGTTCTCATCAAACACATCTCTCATCAAGTTCTCATCAAACACATCTCAATATTGGCAAACGTGCTTTCTCTGTAGCTGTGCCAACAATCTGGAATCAACTCCATATTACAATTAAATCTTCCGAAACGAAACGGTAGCCAGCTTTTGTTATAAACAAAACCACTGACAACATTCCCTGCTCCAATGACCACTTCTGCCTGGGCCCGTTTTTTATTATGCCAAATGGTTTTTGTTTGTTGCACATCTGAGCTTGAAATGTCAAGGATACAGGCGCTATGGAAGTCTTAATAATCTTACTTATAATGTGACGTTTTATGCATTTTTAAAGTATATTTCTTAGAAACATGGACCTTTTATTATTTATCTTTTGTTGTGTTGACAAGTTTAATATCCAATTAATTTAATTATATATTTCATTAAAATTTTTACTTTACTGAGAGTTACTCGATGTTGAAACATTTAATTAAATCATTATGTAAATATCACATATAGTAAAACACATATACATCATGCATATCATGTAAATATGCTCTACATAATTATAATAACAACAATAATTTAAAGATATTTGTCAAATTACATTTCTGCAATGTAATGTTTTTCATTTAGTATGTTTCTTTCCTCGTCTAGAAATGTGTGACAAGATAACAATCAATTATGAAATGGAATTAACCATTTTATAAAAATTATTTCTAGGGTAGGTGAAGATAAGTTCTTATTTATCATGGTATTGTGAATAAAGACAAACTGGCCAGATGCAGATGTCAACTTAACATCATAAAAAAGTAACAACTTCCATTTCTGGGACCAGGACACTGACCTGTGTGTGACTGGCATCCATGATGTCTTGGTCAGCCACAAAGTATACATCACTGTGACCTGAAACCATGGCAACGTTACTATTGTCAGACCTCACTGAAGTCAGCACAGTGTACTACCTTATATACTATGAAAAAATTACACCCCCTTCCAAAAATAGTCATGCATTTAGGCTAACTTGAAACACTTAAAATTTGCGTTACGCTTTTATTTGTAGTGCATTTTTTTACACAAAATCTTAATTAAAATGCCATTAAGGTTATAAGAACACACTGTACAGATGTTAGTAATACAAGTTATAGTGGACTGCATCTGTGTGAGAGAACTAACTAACTAACTAAAGCATCCATGCCAACCGTCTCTACATTAGTCATACTTGTAGTATAATTAACTTACTTTGGAGCTTAATGTCGAAGCGAGTACGACATTTCAACCCGTCATCTACGGACCTTGTTCACGTACTCGTGTCAAGTGTTGCCTCAGATTTCGGCGGGATAATTTGATTGTAGATGGTACTCTTCAACATTAAGCTCTAAAGTAAGTTAATTATACTACAATAAACCACTCTTGGAGCCATGAACAATATCTTCACTATTAGTCATACTGTTAACTCTACGTTAAGGTTACTATTTTCTAACAGACAAGCAGCAAATGTTATGGTTTGTGAATTGTAGTTGCTGCAAATTGCTACTACTGTGAGTTAATGATTAAAATGTCACATTTTCTCACAGTTCGTCTCATCACCTCGCCCTACACACCTATGAGTAGTGCCCCGGAAGTCTCACTAGACGGCGTCACATTCACACAGACACATGTGTATCTGAAACAACACGGCACCATGGAAACGCTGAGTACAAACACATGTGTACATGAAACACGTTACTATGGAAACACTGGGTACATGAAACACGTTACTATGGAAACACTGGGTACATGCAAGACACATGAACAAGTAAAATCGCAATGCAAGGAAAAGAAGTGTTGCAAAACTTATGAAATATTCTTCCACTTAAGATACAGTATTTTTAGCATTAATAGGTTTCTGTGATTTGATAAATTTAAAAATGCACACTTGACCAAGACCATCATTGTATTAAAAGTTTATCTGCCAAAACTGGATACATTTTTGTTACATTTATACAAACAGTAAAGGATCCAAAATGCATCAAAGTAAAGATCATAATATGTAATTTTTTTTAGTAGAAGATAGGGCATATTATGTGCTTCTGATATGTTTGCTCTATGAAATACAATTTTAGTATTTTACTGATGTTTTATTATATGCCTGTATAATATTTTGCTGAATACGTTAAGTATTCTTTTATAAACAATATGAATTAGTGAGTTGACACCGATTGTAACTGGCCCAGCTAAATGTGACCACAACGACAGGAACAACCAGCTACATGAAAACATGAAATGGAACTTATCTACAAACTAACACACCAGGTTAGACACAAAGACACAACATCATGCCAGCACAGTAACAAAGTTTGGCAAACAGGTCACTCGGGACTTTCTAAAAATAACATCATGTACATTTGCATGAGTGAGACTATGAGTGAGGGAGATTCCCGACACTCACTGGATGTTTTCTGATGTGTGCAGCTTGTACAGCAATGTAGCCGAGTCGGAGTTGTTGCCCCCGTCTTGGAAGAGGAAGGAGAGGGGAGGCTCAAACTTCTCCGAATCTGAAACAGTGAACATTGTTTGTGATTTTTCTTTCAGTAAAGAGGCATGATGATGAAACGAAAAACGGTAATTTAAAAATGCTAATTAGTTTCTGATGGTGCGTCTATTTGTATGTTGAAATGGTACATCCCAGATGGTATTTGTACGGTTTTTAGATATAAAAAATATTATTATTTAGAAAGAATAATATCTATCTGTTATCATTATTAAATAATACATGTGATGTGATGTGATGTGATGTGATGTGATGTGATGTGATGTGATGTGATGTGATGTGATGTGATGTGATGTGATGTGATGTAATGAAATGAAATGAAATGTAATGTAATGTAATGTAATGTAATGAAATGAAATGAAATGTAATGAAATGTAACGTAATCCGAGGCAATGCGATGCGATGCAATGCGATGTAATGTAGCATAATGTTGACCATTGGTGGTCACATGACATCAGGCTGGGAGTGTCACTGATGTGACAATCTATTCAGGGGTGTCACTCACCCAACTTATAGCGATATTCAGGTCGCAAAAAGCGAGTTGCTATCCCCAGATGCGTGCGCTGGGTGCGCTTACGAATCCGAGATGGCCCTTCTGTCGCGTCTAGTTGCCATGACGATGGGTACGACTTGGCACAATGCCAGATAGCTCTGAAAAAGAACAATCCTTCTTTAAAAAGGTGAGTCTCCACAGTTGATAAACAAGTTAGAATCAAGTGAAAACAATTCTTTGCGCAAATCTTCAACGTAAATAATTAACAATAACAAATGATAAACTTAAAATAAATCTGATCTTTTCACTGATGTTACTCCCACCTCTCGTGAGTGAGCTGTTGGATCAGCTGCTGCCACCCCCTCTTCAGGTGGAGCGAGTGAGTCAGCTCGCTCTTGACGTGTTCCAGGAACTTCTTGCGCTGGACGTTCTGCATGTTGTTGACCGTCCTCGTCACGTCCATCGCGGACGCGGTCACCTTCTTACTCAGACCGTCCAGTCGACGCAGGACCCTGGACACAGGAATGTAGACATTATCAGGTGTAGGAATTTGCTAGAATGTTCTAATTTACATAATAATAATCTTTATTTTGTCGACTGCCATGTGCAATGGTGTTCACACCGCTTGACAGTGTTTGTAAGATAAAAAACACGTAACTAAATAAACTAAATAAAATAATTCATTTCAATAAAAATATATATATATATATATATATATAATATATATATAATATATATATATATAATATATATATAATATATATATAATATATATATATAATATATATATATATATATATATATATATAATATATATATATATAATATATATGTGTGTGCACGCGCATGTGTGCGTGCATGTGAAATTGACAAATAAAATAATTAGAATCATATTATTATTATTTTACCACAAAATTAATAAACAAAGATTAATGTAAACATCAATAGAAGGCTAAAATGTATGATAATAAATAAACAGATAAAATATACATTAAACAGTATTATTATTTAATAAAAGAGTGTTGGTAATCATCCAAGTTATGTAAATGCACCTACCCAAACACTTATTGTGATTGACCTGTTTTCTAAGACTCTAGCAATGTGACACGACACAATGCATAGTACAATCCTATTAGGTAAAACTATCAAGTTTCCCATATGTGTAACTTTTTCCTTGAATCAATGCATATTACCCAGTGGAAGATTGGACCCAAGGGCATAACAGAGACAGACAGACATATCCAATACCATAATGGCTGCTCCCCATGTGTTATCATGTGACTCATATTACATACAAATACACGGCAATCATAAGCTTTTATACGCTGACACCTTGACACTACAGTGTCATCTTTTAGTTGAAGGAGCTCTTTGTGTGAGATGGAGATTGAGAGGAAGAGAAGAGTGGTGGTCGCGCGGTAGAGCGCCGGACTGTCCACCAAGGGGACGGAGGTTCAATCCCACCTACCGCCGTTTCGAAACTTAGGCAATTTCGTTCACTCCACATTTGCATGTGTCTTTTGGAAGAGACACTAAAAGCCGGTGGTCCCTTCTATCTGGTGTCTATGCCAGGGGAAGTAAATGATCCAACACAGGGGGGAAATGTGTAACCTGTAGTGGACTCACAAATTCCCGTTGGAATTTAAACGCCCTGCAAAGGGCCCTGTCTAGTATCTGAGAGAAATAGAAAACAAGGACGAGTCTGTCTCACCTGCCTGCACCCTGCTCCGTCCGTTTCTTCCAATTTGTCTTCTCCCGACCCAGTTGTTTCTCCCACACTCTCGCGTCCTGCAAGAATCACTGACAAGTGACAGATCCCGTATGTCACCTTTTGCTGACGTCACAACCAAAATTGCATATGTGGCATCCATAGAACTTTGCCAGTTGTGTTTAAATAAATGTAAAATATTCATTTCAACTTTTTTTTGGAGGGGACAATAAATTCAACAAAATATGATGTGGAATACCAAGAGGTTTCACATGTTCATATCCATTATGGTTGACTTGACTGACCTTGTTGCTAGGCAACAGCTGACATGATGAACAGGTCAGTCGCTAAGGGCCTGCGAATATGATATGAGATGCTATATATAGCAAGAAAGTGAACAATGTTGAATGGCACCCCAAAATAAATGGTGAATTGTGTCACCCTTTTAACTAACCACTGTTCAATTAATAAAACCTTACACCTTGATAAATAGTAATAGTTCAATTGAAAAATATTAAAAAGGATATAGAGAATGGTTACTAAATTTACATAGCCAAGTTACCCAATGATGCTAGGGGGGAAAGGCATTCACCACCCTAACACATTTGAAATTATGTTACATTGTTTCAGCGTGTCCCACAAAATAGATCGCGTGCTCAAACAAAATGGCAGGCCGCGTTGGTGCCAGTGTTAGGCTGTGACGATTTTCCAAAGCCAATAATCTAACAAGTATGCAGAATTTTTCCAACATACAGCAACATAGTTGTACATGGCATAATTATCTTTATGATGACGTAAAATAATTGAAATTCCATTGACAGAACTCGACATGTGGTCTAACAACAGTAGAAACCAGAAGATAGAGGAGATCAGATTGAGGTTTTTAAAATATTGAATGGGTATGAAAATATTGACAGACATATTTTGTTCACGGTCGAGGAAGAGAGAAGGACTAGAGGACATGGAATTACATTGGCAAAGAAGCAGTGTAGACTAGATATTAGAAAATTCTCATTTTCACAAAGGAACAGATTATCAGCTGACTGTGTAGGTGCTAGTAGTGTTAATAATGTTTTTAAAAATAAAATCGACATATACCTAACAGGGTATACTTAGATAGATAGGTTGGACTCTCCGATAAGCCAAACGGCTTCCTTGTCCACCTGCCATCTAGAGTTGATTCTTTAGGTGGAAATCTTGTTAAAATCTTGCAAAATGTATTCTTTTGAAATGTTTGGAGCTCCTCGCACCTGTTCCAGACTGTGCCTGAGGTCGGGAGAGATCCTCGTGCCCAGCCTCAGCGGAGACAGGCCCAGCTGCTGCAGCACATCCATCACCTCGTCCACCTCGCCTCGCTGCGGCCGCAACAACTCGTTCAGGTGGCGCCACAGTAGCTCGTACAGGAAGTACACCAACCTGGCTCCCTGCACACAGAATGAAGCCAACTGAAGTCATCAATGAAATTAAATGTGAAGCATGGGGACTATAGGTATCACTATGACAGACCGCACACTGACTTAACTACACCTAGTGACAGATCTGTTCAACAGGACACCATCTTGATTTATCTGGGGAGTATTAAGCAATATCGACATTTATGATTACACAACTAGCAATTTATACTCACATCAACATTTCAACGGACAGACATAGCTTTGTGATAGACTGGGAGGGAGCGAAAGTGGTGGATAAAGAGACAAACAGGTGTGTTTGTTGGATAAAAGAAGCCATCTGGATTAGGAACACGAAACCAACTATGAACAGAGACGAGGGGGGCTACAGACTAAATCACGTGTGGGACAGTCAGTTGTGTAATAAAACAATTTGCTTGAATAATATACTTCCAACTTGATGAACATTTTCACGCATATCTACATAATTCCACAAAGACTATTCATTAGAACAAAAACTACCACTGACTCAAAACAGCTGCAAAAGGATTCAAACCCAGAATCCCTCGCTTGATGTTCTATCGTCATGCCAATGGACAGCAGCTATGGATAACAGCTATGATCACTGCTTTCAGCTGAACATAAACTAAGCAAAAACATACCGTGCCGCTGACATTGAGGGTGAGCTTGAGAATGTCCTTGCGTCGCGGTTCACTGGCCAGCAACTCAACCGCGAAGACCCGCTGACACAGCGCCTCGGTGGGTCGCAAGAGATGGGTCAACAGACGACTGAACTGAGGAACCAAAGAAACATAAAACACATAACAATAAATTGCATTTTTTGCAGCTGCAAACAGACCAATGCACTTCATTTAATCTGACAGATTGAGAATATTTTTACATTTTTCAGGCATCAACAATTAAAAAAAATTATTGTACAAAATAAGCTAAAAAACTGAAGCTAAAGGTTTGTTCTGAAAATAGCATATGTCATTAGTATCCACATCAGCAGCAATGGCAGCAAATTCTGTAGTGTTTTCGCTATAACATCACATGACCACCACAGACCACCACAGACCACCACAGACCATCACGGACCATCACAGACCATCACATCACATGACCATCACATGACGACCACAGACCAGTCATGCCTTATTTGTGAGTTTTTTCCCCTAAAACTAAGTTCAATATTGGCAAACATGCTTACTGTACCAACAATCTGGAATCAACTCCCTACTACAATTCAATTTTCTGAAACCATAGCTAACTGTCTCTTTAAAAACTCAAACCATATTTGTTTCAAACTGCATATCCTCCATAAATCTGCGGCTGTTCCATGCGTTCATGATTAATCCCTGTTTATGATTATGCCAAAGGAGTTTGTTTGTTGTACCTCTCTCTGAGCTTGAATTTTCAAGGATATGGGCATTATAAAAGTGTTACAATTACTTAATTATTTACTTAGATTGCATTCACTAACACACTGCATCTAACTGGGTGACACCTGTCGATACAATGTGCATTGTATAGTGCATAACATGCCCTTAATTTATGTTAGATATTAGGTTCAACCCATTTTTCAGCAGTATGATGCATAAGTGTTGTATGTCAGAATGTCCCAGTGCCAGCCACAAAATGAGCTACACAGTTCTAAAGCTCCCTACAGCCACGATTTGATTCATTTGGCGGGACAAGATGGACAGTATCAGACCATCTTGTGGATCACTGGAATTACTGAAGATCTCCCACTTCTGACACCGTCACCTACCTGAATACGGAGTAGATCCTTCGCTTGCCACATGATGGCGCTCATGGTTGACCGGCGTTGGAAAAAACTGCGATCCTGCAAGAAACAACATGGTCATGGACGACTTCATGAACACATGTTTAACACAGTTGTTAACTTTACGGCGATGAAGAAAAACACGAAATTCTGCAATTGTAACATTTCCAGATGAGGCTTATGTAGTATATTGCCAGTTCTATTAATTTGAATAAGTTAGTTGAATAGTCCTGATTAGATTAATTACATTTCTCACATATTACACACATTTTCTTAGAGAAACATTTATACAGTTTTGAATACAACAAATGTATTAAGCATCACCTAAAGGAAGTTGACCATTTAGTACTAATAATACACATTATCTGTCATATTATCTCACACCTGTGGAAACTGGCATAAGTAAATTAATATTAATTAATAGTACTATTTAAAAAAATCTGTGACCCTAACAATGAACTCACCAAACCCAAGGTGATGACCTTGATGAGGAACTCTGCGAGTGACCTTGCCAACTGATGTTGCTCACTCACGACCTCTATCTTGTCTCCCAAGGTCGTTACGTCTCTACCATCCACCGACATCTTTGTGACACGCGTCGATTCTAGGAGCATAAATTTATATAATCATGTAGAGAATGGTTGCTACTACTTCTAACAGAAACAGTGCATTCTGGGAAATGGAGGGGCAAAAAGTTTTGTTACAAAGTATTGACTAAATAATCAGATCTGTACTTAACTAAAGGCACTAAAAGATCGAATATATAAGATAAATATCTTAGATGCTTTGTGACTGTTATTATGAACCATAGAATCAATAATAGCTTATAATAAATGCCTTCTGTAACATCAATATCCTTGGAATATCTGAGCTCAATGGCTTCTCAAAAAATTGCTCATAAAGTGTACCATACACTGTGATCATGCAGTCTAGAACATTATTATGTTTATTTTTTTTAAATACCAATCTCTCAGATGTCAGGGCAATCCATCTTACTTCAACCAACTGTCAATACAAGGATTATTCACACAGATGTGATTTTTATGTGTAATTTATTTATTTTACGAGCTACTTAAATTTACTTAGTCTGTATTAAAGATGTTCTCACAGAATGACATTTTAACTCCTCATCTCTGTCCTTCCTACATGCAATAACATCATTTTACCAAAACATCACACCACGACACTAAACTGTCCTGAAGAATTCTCAGTAACATACAAATCGTCAACTTTTTTCCAAATCAACCAGCATCAGTTCAAGCTTACCTGTGAATAGGACAAAGTCTGTTGCCATGACGATGACCTTCTTGATTCGGTCGAGCAGCTCCCCCTGGCTCAAGGTCGTCTGCTTTCGGCCTAGAACTGGAAACACACCGAACCTGCAGTGGCTCCCCCTGTCAGCATTGTGTGCCGACTCCATTTTGGGGCCTTTGGTGGGGTCATGGGGCGTGATGACAATGACAGGGTTGCCCGACTTTGGGGTAGGGTTGTTGGGGGGCCATTGGGGGAAGTTGGAGATGAAGTTTCCAACTGAAAGAAAGAAGATGAAGGGATTAGTGCGACAAAATGAAACACATTGTCAGAGAAACATTCAACATCTCACTGATGTGGTAGTATTTTAATCACTGGTATATTATATGGTAGTATTTAATCACTGGTATATGATATGGTAGTATTTAATCACTGATATATGATATGGTAGTATTTAATCACTGATATATAATGCTACCCGTGGGGTGTTTCCAGTGTTTTTACTACTGTAATTGACATCGTTACATTTTATATAATTCTAACATTTATATTTAGTGAAGCTAGAGCCAATGACAACAAAATGAGAGGAATTGGCAACAGAAATTTCAAAATAAACAACACAACATAACAACTGAGAAAACAGAAATATGTATAACCTAACTAATATTAATAAAACGGTAACTTCCAAAGTCCAATCATGCATATAAATATAACAAAAGAACCAACCGTTATACAGCCAACTAGCAAATGTAATTAATTAAAACATTCAAATTAAATTAAAACATTAGTCACACAGGGACAGTTACAAATGGTAAATCAAAGAAAGTTACCTGGAAATGAACTGGAGGGTGATGGCTGAGTACTTTCCAGGTGACAGCTCGTTCACGTGAAATGCACAAAGACATGCATTAGCAAAATAATAGAACCAACGGTCATGTGGCAGGACCCAAGACCATCATTGACAGAGCCAAGAACGTCCATGAGTCTTGATGAATATTGGCAGAAATAACGCTGAGACGTCGATTGGGTAACAGGGCAGTAAAATGCATGAATAAAACTGGTTCAATTTTGAGTTTGATCATCATACTCATAGATTACATAAATAACCCCAAGTGTGCATTCTTCACATTACTAAATAAGGAGACAACTAAAAGGGGTGAACACAAGGTCATCTCCACTTGAGTGTTTCATTTCACGAAGCACATCTGAGTAACAAATGATAACTAAATTACACTGGTAAGATAACGGCAAAGATAAAATCAGATGAAAACTATATTTATCGTAGTGTCATAAAATATAGCATTCATAGCTGCAAAGAAACAGACGTAAAATAGTCACACGTATTTGTGTAAGGAAGACAAGTGTGCAAAACATGCATACATACATATATTGATATCTGAACATTTGACATAAATATAGGGTACCGTATATATATATTTATAATGACAGTGTAATTGGACAGATAAATATAATCAGAAACATTAATTTAATTTAAACATTAATTATCCAGAAACATACAATGCACAAAAATAACCCTTTATGCAAGCACCAACACGAGTCAAAAGTAGTGATGAAAGATGGCCAAAGTAATGACGTTTATTGCTTATAAAATTGTTAAAAGAAAGAGAAATGTGGGCTCTACTCCCCAAGGCCAGGCTTATGACAGAGCCTCATACGTGTCACCTCCCCCTCAGGTAGACAGAGCCCATATTTCAACATACAATGAATAGTAGCATTACTGCTGTGGTTATAAAACCTTATCATTAATAAGTATTATAATGTATTAATCAATCACACCATTCATTCACACCAACCCTAATCTACACTAACCAGATAGTCATTTTACGAATAATTATTTAGCCTATACCTAGAAGTGGGGCAATTACGCCCCCTAAACCATGAAGCAGGGTAATAACGTCGGTGGAAAAGAAGCGAGCTGTCTCAGCATCAAAACCCCGTCAACACAGTGTCCACCTGAACTAAGAAAATGGGGAAAGCATTGAGATATGCTAACAACCCCTCATCCACCAAAGAAGTACACGCTACCCTGCTTCCCTAAAGCTGACACTAATGGGAGGGAAGGGTGGGAACCAAAATTTCCAAACCCACTCCGTCTGCTTACGCTGGGCGAAGTGACTGTTAGCTTGTCACGTGCCAAGATTAACATAAATTACCATAATAAAGCTGGCCATTCACCACTCATCTCGCGTTGTTGCCAGCATAAAAACCCATATGCAGCCTTGTTGTGGCAGCATATTTCCATTTTGGGATACAAAGACATTCAGTGACTATGTGCTTTCAAAAAGACAAAAGGTTTTTAAAACCATATGATGAATGAACATTTTTTCTTAATTTGTAGGACATCTGAGTAGATGCAGTGCCCAAACACGTTCAGTAATTAATCGAGCCATGTAGAATTTGTCTCTGTACACGGTACATACCATATCTTTCATACAGTATATGGTACACTATACTGTGTTTTCTAGAGGTGTTTTACATGCTATGCATAAAACGTATGGTTAAGTACCAGTGGCACCACACTGTGAGCTGGTGGGACAACACCACCGACAGACTGCTATTTTGGATGTGTACTTTTTTAACAGAAACAAAGGCCAAGATGTGTTGAATGTCGGTTTTTTGTTTTTCACGAAGTTGAAATGGTTATGGAAGATGCAAAATACCCTTTAGTACTGCCCACTGGTGATGTAACAAGCCGTATGAAATATTGTTTCTTCAAAACCGCTTTCAAAACCATATAAAATACTGATTCAACAATATATAGGTACACAGGACATGACTCTAGTCATTATGGCAATTATTAGTGGCAATGTACTGTGGGGGGAGGGGAGAGTGGGTGGGAGGTTGATATAAAGATGTCACCCTGTACCCACCAGCACTAGAGAGCAGTGAACTAGTCAGTTGGAAGCCAAGTTGCTGTGTCTGTGTCCGGGAGTCAATGTTGTTGAGGACGGCCCCCAGCATGTGACACTGGATGTGACACACAGTGGACACTTCCTCCGACAGGTAACCTGCAGCCAGTCCACATGTGACGTGTACGTGAGTGACATCAAATGGACGGTTTATGTGCATTGGTGAGACTCTATCACATTGAGATATTTAGTCATTACTTGGTGTACAGTCATCTTTGTCATCCACCATGTCGGTGACAAACAGCCAAATGTTGTGCATGGTCTACCCTGGAATACACATAATGCTTTGCTGGATACTGTCAATACAAAAGCCCAATGGTGGTAATATACACGTTCTTCACATGCTCAGGTAAGATGCGCAGCTTAACAAATGCCAACTAGTAAATAATACATGACAGATAATTTTCTAATTAGTTCAAAAAATGTCAAATTCAATTGACAAAAGATAACTTCCTTTCACTAATATAGACTGTCATTTGAAGCATTTTGCATGGTAGATAGATTATACAAATTTAAAAAACAAGATCATCGTAATCGGCTGACTGGAACTCCTTTGCAATCGGCAAAACTGGCTGTGTGGCATTGGATTGGTTGAGTGTATATTCTACTAGACAGGAGCTATTAAAGCGCAGGAGATCAACAGATGTCAGACATGTCGTCTCACCGTAGACTGCTGTGAGTTTGTTCTGCATGAGTCTGAGACACGTGAATGAGTCCTCCAGGTACTGGTAGCTGCTTGCGTTGTACATACTGAGAGACAAACAGAACACTGGCTGACACGTCAACTCTTGCTAATGAAGTGCAACAAAAGCACTAGCACTGTTCAAATATAATGATCCAGTTTCTTGGTTCATTCTTAATTAGTAAATGCAAAATTGCGTTTAAGAGCTCTTAACAACGTTAGTAAAATCGTCTCCACATCTTCTGAGCATTCAATGGGATCTCATTAATTAATGCACATTTTATTCCCATTGCATGGATCTCGATCAACACATGTTCTTGATACATGAATCACGCATATAATAGGGAATAGTAACATCTGACTATTCTGTAGTAATAGGGAATAGTAGCACTTCACTATTCTGTACTCATGAAAAAAGATCAGGTTGCCAAAGTTTCTGGGTTATTGAGGGCGATTATCTTCAGGTAACTGGTCCTACATGTGTGGTACCTGCACATTTCATAATACATACCTTAGTTACGTAAAATGTTGTCATGTATAGAACTAAAAATCTTAGGCCTATGCAACTATCGTAATATATGACTGTTAACAAGACCAAAGGCCTATACAATTTTATCACACAAACAAACAAAACATACGATAGGGTGTCACTAGACATTCAATTGGTTGATGGTTTGACGGTCATCATCACATCGCAGTGGGTCACATTATGGATGGTAACCATGACAACCATTGTCACTTAAGACAAAAATGTGGGTAATATTATGTACCTCAAACGTAAACAAGGAGACATGAAGCAAGATCAGGGGTGACTGAACTACTTTTTTGTTGTACTTGAGTAGAAGTAAAAGTAAGCCTCTTCAAAACTACTTGAGTAGAAGTAAAAGTAACTTGTAAAATATCTACTTGAGTAAAAAGTAAAACTACTTTTTAAAAGTAATGGAAGTAAAAGTAGAGTAGTAAAGTAAAGTAGATCGAAGGTTTTTCGGAAAATCGGGCTTTTATGCGTACATTTTTTTTAACCATAAATGCGAATAATATACAGTGTATTTCAAAAAAGGATTACATTTTATTGATTAACACATTAACACAAATTTGTATTATAACTAACAGTACACCAGTCATAATTAATTACTACACCATATATAATTTTAAAAAAATCCTTATTGATCTTACAGAAAAAAGTGTTGTTGTTTATCTCTCATCAGCTAAAACGAGGACATTGTCATAAATTAATGAAATTACAGTGATCAGTAATTTACTTGTGTTCTTGTTATCTAGGTATAACATTAGCTGATATGCATCATATTTTGCAAAGAATCCCTTGCATGAAAAGTAGCAGCATCAACATGATATTATATTACACAACTATTTTATTAAACAACTAACTTCATATTTACATATAAAACTTGAACATAGCATTTGTTATTTATAAGCCAGTCTGATCCATGGTGACAGAGGCATGATGGGAGACATATTAAAACAAGCGTGCATTCGTTTGTTAAGAAGAATGTTTTTCATTTACATATCTAATATACTCAAATAGTAATGGTTGTTTTAAAAGTATATAAACTTCAAAACATGCACATGTAGTGTAGATGTATGGATGGGCATTATTTGTGTAGCTGTGAACGGATTGCGCTTTGCCCTACAACACCGGAACGTATATGATGGGCGATAATAGGGTATCGGAGCTATTCGCCGTGTTTCCATAAAGCTTATAAACAATCTCAACAACAGGCAAGGGACAGGCATTGCACCTAGATATATTTATTATTAGACTGTTTTCAATGTTCAGTCATCAAACTAAGATGTGATTAAATAACTCCAATCCAGGCCATTGTTCAATTTGTTGTCTGCGCTGCCAGCGTCTCTGTTTGTACTTTGACTTTGTGAGCATTAAATTAGCTCAGTCTCGGACTTGATTGCAATTACCAGAATTAGTTAACTGGCATTGTCATTGTGAGGCGACACAGAAAAATACGCCAGACAATACCCAGCCAGAAATAAAACCAATTATCCACACCCAATTGGGTAAGTTAGGTAGAATTTGTTTGTCTGGGTTTCATTGAAAACCAGGAGATTTGCTGCCCTGCCGGGAGACCAGGAGATGCAGTACAATACAGGGAGGCTCCTGGCGAAACCAGGAGACTTAACATGTATGCCATTGTCTAGTAAACACAATTCTTGATTGATGTAAGCCCCCATATTGTCTGTGAGCATGGCTAAGTGGAGGGATTAGCGACCTATTGTTTGCCCAGCGGCAGCGGGTCACGTTACGCCGACTGGTTATTTGGGTCAGTTGAATGTGCGATCGTTTAGCCGGCAACTTCAACAGAGCGGGGCGTTGCATAATGCAGTCACGTATTGCTTATAACATCAGTAATGATGACATAAATAACGTTTCGCCAATTTGGCGATGAGAGTATTAATTCATTTTCGCCAAAATTATTAGCAAACCGTTTCGCCCATGGCGCAAATGGCGATCGACAGCGCTAGCCTATCTGCGGACTGGAGCCACCTGGCGACTAAAGAAGTAACAAAAATATCGTGAAGTAAATGAAAGTAACAAAGTAAAAAGTAGTGTTACCACAAATAAAACTACTTCGTTACAAGTAGAAGAAGATAGTTGAAATCTTACTTCGTTACTTCTAGTTACTTGAAAAAACTACTCAAGTAGAGTAACGAAGTAGTTTTACTTCGTTACATGACACCCCTGGGCAAGATGCTGTGAAGTACCTGAATGTCTTCTCAGCGATCTGACAGAAGAACTCCTGAATGACCACCAGCATCACCTGCGTGCCTTCGATGGCGGAGTTGGTGCGTGTGAAGCCAGGGGGCGACACTGATGTCGACGGTGAATTATCTGGAGCAAACATAAACTGTGTGCAACCCACCATAGCAAGGCTGTTCAGCAGAATACACTGTAGCTTGAATGTCTTCAACACATGTGTGCGTGCGTGCGTGCGTGCGTGCATGCATGCATGCATGCATGATTTACTGAGACACAGTGGTTATTATTTTATCTGTGTTGTAAAAAAAAAAAAAATTATTTATAATTTTTACCGGATTACTGTAAAAACAAGATACAAAGTTATAAAAGACGAGTAAAACTAATTTAGAACCTGTCCCAAGTACACTGAATAACAGCTCAGTTAATGAACACATCCTGAAGTGCAGCACTGAAAGGAATACTGCTATTTCAGGCAGATAAAAGGATGTTAAAACATAGAAAATATGATAACATATATATATATAACAAAGTAAACTTACAAATATATATATATATAATATATATAATATATATAATATATATATATATATATTATATATATATATGTAAGAATTATATATCACTCATGAAAATGGTCATCAAGTTGGATGAATACTGTATTAAAACAAAATTCCTTATTACACAACTAATACATTTTGACTCACCAACTATGAACAGAGCCGAGGATGGCTACAGATTAAGTCAAGTGTAGAACATTGCACACAATAAAATGTTCATCCCTGTGTACATAATATCAGTCCTTTTACAGTTTTTATACAACTGTTGATACATTAGGTGCATAAAACTACACAATCCTAAGGGAAATATAATGTAGAAATGATGATGATTTACCAGTGCTTGTGAGAGCTGAGATGATGTTGATGTAGTGAATGAGATTGCAGAGTGTCTCCACCAGGCCGTTGTCCAACATTACCACTGCCATGTCGTTCACGCCGATAAATATCTGAGACAAACAAAAACAGAGAGACACACCCATGTGTGAGTCACGCAGGAACACAGGCTAGTTCTTATAAAGCACAGTATCCAGTCTCAAAGCGCCTTACACTTTACTCCTTGGCAGAAGTCTTCACTAGCTAACCATCTCAGTTTCTCTGTGGAATATCCAGCCAATTTATTAATAAGCAAAGAGTATTCCTACACAAAAATCCACCGATGTCTATAGCCAGGTACTCATTCATACAACTGAGTGAACTGGAGCAATGTAGAGTGAAACAAAGTTGCAACATGGCAGCACAGGATTTATACCACACAGCCACCTATTACGGTGGTTACAATCACAGAAACAAAAGCATTTTAAAATGATTTTCTAATGGCCATTATTCACTTCACGCAAACAAACCGGCTGCTACTGGAATCAGTTTTAGAATTATAAAATATCTGCATGTGGAACCATGCGATTTAAAAATATTTTCTATTTCCCGCCACCGATGCCCTCACAAGGACACAAATCACACAAGATTTAGGTGATCATTGTGTATACTAAAAAGGTAAGTTCTCATATGGCGCAGTATCCAATCCTCAGGTTTGCTCAAAGCGCTTTACACTTTACTTCCCTGGCAGACCTGTTCAATCAGACACCATCTCAACTTCTCTGGGAAGCATCCAGGCATATGCTACAATTAATGCGCATAGGCTGTTCGTACATATCCACCACTGTCAATAGCCAGGTACTCATTTATACAGCTGCGTTAACTGGAGCAATGTAGAGTGAAAACACTTGCTCAAGGTTTTAACACCGCAGCAAAAAATTCCAAACCGGGTCCTCTTAGTCAAGGGTCCGAAGCTCTACCCCTGAGCCACTGCATTCTACACATGAGCGCAGTGGCTCTATACTGGGCACTAGAAGTGTGTTACTGGGCACTAGAAGTGTGTTACTGGGCACTAGAAGTGTGTTACTGGGCACTAGAAGTGTGTTACTGGGCACTAGAAGTGTGTTACTGGGCACTAGAAGTGTGTTACTGGGCACTAGAAGTGTGTTACTGGGCACTAGAAGTGTGTTACTGGGCACTAGAAGTGTGTTACCTGCAGCAGGACCGCGAGGATGCCCTGACACAGTTGGCTGTTGTCGGCACTACTCTCCAGCAGCGCGAGGGAGAGGACAATTGAGGTCTTCTGTACCTCACTCGCCTCACGCAGTACTGACAGGTCAACACTGCAACACGGCAATGTCCTTATAAGGCTGTGTCCATATATGGACATGACTTTATATGGATGTGGTCATACATATATGTAATCATAGATTTCGTCACCATTTTCATCATCACATTCATTATAATCGCCATCACCGCTATCATCTACACCATTTAATATCAAAATCATTACCATTATAACAATCATTAAAACTATCATCATCACCATTATCAAAATCATCATCGCCACTACCATAATCATTAAAAACACCATCACCACCTTTATCATCATCATCATTATCACCAACATCACCACCACATTCACAAACACCATTATCATCATTATCATCTTCATCACCATCATCATCTTGGTCATGTTGTCATCATCGTCATCATCATCACAATTACGACAATCATCACCACCACTGAGTAAATCACCTGGCACTGAGAGAGAATGGCCGGCCAAAGACCACAGTGAGACAGGCCTCCGCCAGCTCCGTCGTCGCCTCGTGCTGGTGCAGCTGATTGGCCAGCAGGTGGAAGCACCGAGTCTTCAGGAAGTGGTCGACTTGTTCACGACTTGCTCGGTGCAGGTAGACATCTAACAGCTGCATGCAGAGACAGAAGGTCTGACTAGAAACTGCTCCGTATAGACACTGCTCTGTATAGACACTGCTCCGTATAGACACTGCTCTGTATAGACACTGCTCCGTATAGACACTGCTCCGTATAGACACTGCTCCGTATACACTGCTCTGTATAGACACTGCTCTGTATAGACACTGCTCCATATAGACACTGCTCTGTATAGACACTGCTCCATATAGACACTGCTACATATAGACACTGCTCCATATAGACACTGCTACATATAGACACTACTCCGTATAGACACTGCTCCGTATAGACATCTGCCTTATTGTATGCATAATGTACACTGAACTATCTATTTACACACAAGGGTTAAAGATGAATGTCTGCAGGTTACATTCAATGTAAATTGTTATGTGTTCAATCCAAATATAAAGAGATGTCAGTCATTATAAATGATAACTACTAAATTACACCTACACACATGCACACACGCACATACACACAAGCAATTGCTAACATCACGGTACAATCTATTAAGTGGAAACGTAAGCACCTATAACTATTTTTGTTTTATAAACATCACAAACTGGTAGAGCAGAAGTTTCTGATGAATCAAATAAATACTGTAACAACAGTTATTTAGTGTTGCCTATTTACATTATTAATATCCGTATCCTTTCGAGATCTTTCTCTTATCTGAAAAAATACTGTGATGCACTCATAATGCCCAACTGAATGGTGACAAGAGACACCCTATGTCAGTTGCCATGTGGGTGCTTGTTACCATGGTTACAATGTATCAAGTACCACATACATTCCAGTTGTGTAAAACATAAATAAAAATTCCCAGATTAAATTTACAACCAGAAACATTTCTCTACACAGAGAATGACCTATGACCTACTGACCTGTACGACGGCGACCCTGACCTGGGGGGCCGTGTTGTGAGCCATGACGAGGATGACCTCGGGCTTGAGGAGCAGCTCCGTGACAGTCTTACAGCAGTCCTCCGTCACCCCCACCAGCACCTGGGCCAGCAGCTCCAGCAGGGCTGCAATTACAGGGTGTAAACAATTACACCTGCTGTTACCGTTGTAATCGGTAGTACCTTTACAGATGGCTGCACCAACTGAATCATGTACAAAAAAATCTAAGAATATGTTGACTGGTGTTCAATGAGAGTGAACGGTAAAAGTAATACAAGCAATTGGTTTAGTATTAAAATGTATACTTTTGGTGAAATTGTCGAACATATTTAGATTGTTAGATCTGGTGACTAGCAGAGTCTATTGTGATGATAATAATAATTAAATAATAAAAGCATTTATATAGTGCCATAACCCCAGACTACCCTGCTCAATGGTGCTGTTACAAAACATAGAAAGAGCAGTAAACAAATTCAAGATTACAAAAAACGTGGCATCAATTGTCCAATTAAATTATCATTCATAAATAAACTTTAAACAAAATTCAAAACACTATAAATTTAAAAACGGCATAAAACAAAGAGTTAATAAATAAATAATTCTGAAGAACATAAAAAGTTACAGCTGACTATGATTAGTGGCCTCTTATGATAGCAACAGCCCTTGACAACAACTACTAGAAGACGCTTCAGTGTCCGAGGCAACTGGCCCACTATTATTTCAGATGAACATCTTTGGCCAGTCACCAAATGAACTTGCATGTTATTGTCAGGCTTGAGAGGAGGCATTATCCATCAAACTACTGCTGCATCAGTTGTGTGCCATAGTTGCCAGTCCACTGCATTCATTTGTGTATAGCCATCACCATGACAACCGGACACCAAATAAGGATTTCCGATTTGTTTTGCTAATTTTTGACTGGATGTGGTTGAGAAAAATACAGTAGTTACTCCGTTGAGTCAAAACTATGAGACACTTGAAGACACTGATAATTTTTATTGCAGAGTTGATTCTAAAAGCCAGTGCTTGCACTACACACTGCCACCTAGAGGTATGTGGGAGGACTTACCTGTGCAGGTGTACACGAGGCCCTCCTCCCCCGCCTCAATCCCGTCCTCCTCCCTCTGTATCCCCATGCTGGCTGCAGCACCAGCCACCGACACTGCCGTGGTTGTAGTCTCAGTGCTATAAACCACCCAATCGTCACTGCTCTCCGTCGAGTCGTCAACCCGACCCGCCTTCCCATCATGCAGTTCATGTCGACACGCTGTCAGCGGTGAGTTATCATTTTCGTCGGACACCAGCGACGATGGCGACATCCTAAAACTGTCCACCTCCATTTTCACCTTTAACCCCCACAGTCGGTCCGAGATCGCTGCCGATTCCTGGTGCATGCTGGGACGGCCGCATTCGGACATGTAGTTCACCAAATCCGTCATCTCCGGACTTGCTGCCGACTTCGACGATAGTAGAGCCTCCAACGACTTCTTTCCATCTTGCGTCTTCTCGTCAGATTTTACCAGCTGGACGAAACAGGGACTTTCATCTTCATCGTTGCTCTCCTGGCTGTCTGAGTATTCGCCGCTGTGGCGTTTTCTCCTACGTCTGATGCCTCCGAATCCCTTCCCGTTCCGATCGTGTTTCGAGCCTGAGAAATCGATGATAACAGGAACCTGATGCGATTGTTCATCGGCTGAGAAGAGGGTGAAGTTGACTGTCTGATTCCCTCGACAGTCCTCAGTGCCAGCGTCGATTGGGGTCAGTCGCATGTTGACGTAGTTCAAACCAGCTTCCCGTTCGTCGTCTCGCAGCAGGTGCCTACTGAGCATGCCCAGAGGCGGGAACGACTTTGTGCGTTTGCGTAGCACGTCGATTTCGGTGTCGGTCGCATACTGCTTCCTCTGGTCCAGCTTCAGACTGTCAACAGTCGGAAAACTTTGTGGACGGATGAGTCGGTCTGCAACACAAGGACCGACTGACAGATTATAAAACTATAGACAAATCAGTGGTATTATAGATTATATATATTAATTATATTAACAAACTGATGATTTATCATATATTTTACTATAGATATGAATACATTTATATCAGGTAAAACCTACATACAATGGGTACATATAAAACAATTAATGGATATACATTACATAGCTTTTAAAAGTACATAAGTAAGACATTCGATACAATCAAAATTTAAATACAATGTTAAAAAGGTAAGATGTAAATAAGTTATAAAAACTATAATGGAAAGATGGAGTGAAAAGAAAGGAGAGTGTAGGAAGATGGAAGGAAGGAGGGGAAAGGTGGGAGAAAGGAGGTGGGAGGAATGAGGCAGATATGGGAAGGAGGAAGGAGAAGGTGGGATTACGGTGAAAGAAAATGGGATGGAGGAAGGAGGTGGGAGGACAGAGGGAGAAAGTGAAATGAGGGAAGTAGGAAGAAGAAAGTGTGAGGAAGGAGGGGCAAGACGTTAAGACGTTGACAGGAAAGCAGGAGAAGATTGGAGGAAGGAGGGAGCTTGTGGGTGGGTGAAGGAAGAACCCTGGAAGGAAGATGGGAGATAGGGAGCCTCACCAGCCAGTGTCACACAGCTCTCCGACTGGGAGTGAATGAGGGTGCGGAACTTGGTTGTTGCACTGTCATGTGACCTAATGGGTATGGCCTGACTCGGGGGTCGTCTCAACTCTGGCTTGATCATTGCTAAATAAACAACAACAGCAGCAATCAATATCTATCTCACATACAACCACTGAAATTTATTATTTTATTAGTAAATATTCTGGCAGCATGCTTTATATTTCATCACTTATTAAATGTCACCGAGATTGAAGTAGAAATTATTCAGCCATTTAAAAATAATGCACAAAACCTTTTTCACCACAATTACTATCCGAGCCTAAAGTTGGTCACGGAAGCAGGAATGGTCAATTATAACAAAACGATATCATGTAAAAATTACAATGTAAATTTGTTCATGGCTTTATTATGTTGCATATATGGTCATCAAATGCCGCTGATGAGCATACTGGATGGACTTTGTGCATGACAACAACAGACGTTGCCACTGCACTAATTTATCCAGTGGCGATCCCACCATCAGCCCTTCCTCAGCATGCCGCCTTGCTAAGCAGATATGCGACCAGAAGTTTAAAAAATTTGATATTTGTTGCTTTGCTGCATTATATGTGGAAATGTGGACTCACTAACAGCCTGTTCGTGAGACTAGTATGTACTCAGTCATAAGCCTGGCATTGGGTTGTTGAGTCCACATTTCTTTCTCTTAATTTGTCAGTGTGCCAAAAAGGGATTACACACTTGACAGTAATAAACGTTTGGCCAATTCATATCTATACTGGTCTCTGTGTTGCTTCTTGCATAAAAACATTTCTCGACTCACTCCACTTGTTTGTGAAGTAGAAGCTGCCTGGAGTGTGGAAGACAAAGGTGTGGGCTGCAGCGTGAACCAACAACAGGAAGTCACAGATCGGCATGACAACGTGAAGGTCAGGCGGGTGACCAATCAGCTGCTGGATGATGGAGGTCAAGGACTGACAGAGAGGCAGGGAGAGAGACGGGCAGCCATCTTGAATTCTCTCCTGAAACATTGCATAACAGATAATTAACAGTGTTAGGTCAGCAATGAAGATGGTTGATTTAGTTAATCGGTGACGTTTTTTTATTATTTAACCATGCTTATGTTATGTAGCTTATATGTAAAGGTTTAAACTTACTTACTGGTACAAGTTTAAATGATCATCAACCATAGTGCGGTGAGCATTAAGTTTATAGGTTTACATGATTCCTCAGGATTAATCAGAGATTGATCACAAACTAAACTAACATAATTACCTTATCGCATATAACTAAACTAACGACCTTTGTTTTTTATATTTATACATCCATTCAATAAAAATTTCAATCAATATTCAAGACAACACTTCACAAATAATACCAACAACCACAAGCTTCACAAATAACTTCACTACAACAGAAGGTATTCATTCAATTTACACCAGTCGCTAAGTGTCCATAGTGTGACTTACGAGAAATATCATCGTGATTTTGTGGACGAGCTGGACATTCTGCATTTGTTGAACGTTGAACCCCCGATGGGGGTGGTCACCCCTGACCAGGGCGGCTAGGGCCTGTAGCCCCACGTGCCACACCCTGGTGTCTGCCCGGCTCCACACCCGCCAGCACAGGAGAACACAGTTAATGAGCTGTACGTCTCGGATCAGGGCCGATGTGTTCGTGATGGCGCGATAGCCCCCTTGGTGGCGCTGCAGCATGGGTTCCGACACGCACCAGTCGAGTAACACCTGGAGGGAGATTAGTGAAGCTCAGCACCGAAACAATTTCAATATTCTGAATACATTAATATTGTATCATTTTATGCGAGTCAACGTAAAACGTTCAGTATTATGAGTCCAATGGTAAAACGTTCAGTATTATGGCTGTTGTGCTGATAGTTTTTGTCAAATCTTTCCCTGCAAGAATTGTTAAGAAAAGTTTGCTTTGTCACTAATTTTGTATTATATATTTACTGCGTTATCCACATGTAAATTGACATACCCATCATAAGATTTACGTCCTGCATGGAAACTTGCTCCATTTAATTTGTATGACAAGAAAAACACATATATATAATTTCATTCAAAGCCAATAGGCCAAGTTCAGCTACTTTTTCTCACAAATTGTGCTGTAACAAAAGAAGAACATATTTCGTAACAACTACACTGCCAAAAATAAAATGACTGAACTGAGCCATGTGATAATCTTCAAATTTTTAGGTTCACTCACCTTCAGAAGGTCATATCCCACAATGCATCTGGGTGTGAGCAGAATCTTGACAAGCATGCCGTAACCATCCATGTTGATGAAGTCCTGTTCATAGTGAGAGCTGTAGCCAATCATAGTGAAGAGAAGCCGTAGCGCCCGAGCCTGCTGCTTCTCACTTCCTTCCTGTTCCACGACCTACAACAATAACGCATTTGTTAGAAACACCATTGGTCGGTCGGTCGGTCGGTCGGTCGGTCGGTCGGTCGGTCGGTCGGTCGGTCGGTCGGTCGGTCGGTCGGTCGGTCGGTCGGTCCGTCCGTCCGTCCGTCCGTCCGTCCGTCCGTCCGTCTGTCCACTCACCAGTGTGTGTGTGTTTTTGTGTGTGCACGCCTAGACAGCTTGGCTCTTTGGAAAATACAGCTTACATCATAATAAACATAATTTATGAACAGTCCTGAGAAACGTCTTTTCCACCTGCAACTAGTGCATTGTGAGGATAATAATTACAGTAGTACAAACACGCCAATGTACAACTGTACACATTTATAATTCTTACTACACAGTCACCAATCACATAATCGTCTGTCAAACACCGAGCTCTCCTCACCTTGGCGAAGAGAAACAGGAATGTGCTGATGCCTCCGATCTCATCTACAGCGTCGGCGAACCCCTTGTTACACTGGGGCGCGACGTCTGTGAGCAGCCTCGCAGGGACGCTGGTGGGCTGCTGGTGCAGGGGGTTAAACGCCCCCTTTGTATGCTGTGGCTGCTGGGCATGGCCGACCTTAGTGTTGGATGACTTGAAAGGTGAAGGTTGGCCGTAGAGGTTGAATGTGGTCGCGTTGCGAGGACTATAGGTCAGAGTCAAGTTTTCCTGTAGGAAGAAAATTTTGGTCAAAAAAGGTTTTATGAATCTCGATAAGCTAATGGCTTCCTTTTCCAATGTTGTTAAATTTTATTCATTGTACACTACAAAGAAATGTATATTACAACAGTTTGTAATGACAAAAGGAATACAAGTTGCAGTGTCATACAAATTACAGAAGAATCTAAATTACTGTGACAGCTGTGCATAAATCTTTGAATTACTCAATGTTCCTAGCAAATAAATAGGGAAAACTATCATCTTTCTATAACACATATTATTTAGTAAGAGTTTTCAATGTTTTATTATTATTTAATCAGTGGTATAACAAATAAATAAAAACCATATGTATAAAATAGAATCAAACATGCAGTTTTAATTTCCATTACAATAAAAAAATATTCATTCTAAATTCATATTCTGGCTGTACAACAAAGGCCCAATGACAGTTATTGACAACTGGGATAATCTGCAGCCACGACTCACACGAAGGTGTTGTATGTAGATGCTGTGACTGCCGTTGAAGACGTCGTGACTGAGGCCGGACAGTGTGATGGCTTCTGTGGTGATGTGGCGACTGTAGTAGGCTGTCTGGGTGCTCGAGTCACACTGACTCAGGGTGCATGTGTCAGGCCCCAGGGCAAACAGGTGGAAGCTGGTGTGCTTCGTCAGCAATGTGTCTGAAGGCGCAAGACACTTTTCATGACACTAGAAATACTGACAGATGTACTGGGGCGTTGAGATTGATTTCTATGGATTTAAATGCAAACAAAGTTATATTGTTAATATTATTAAAAAATATTTATTAATATATCAATTCACTTAACATATATATATATATATATATATATATATATATATATATATATATGTTAAGTGAATTTATATATTAATAAATATTTTTTAATAATATTAACAATATAACTTTGTTTGCATTTAAATCCATAGAAATCTAAAGCAATCTAAGAATATATATATATATATATATATATATATATATATATGACGAAATATAAAAAAATCATTCATGTTTCATTGTTCTATAAGCAGTGTAAGACTGTTTAATACATGTACTTACACTTGTACAACCAATCAAACCTTTGCATAAACTGTGTTTATATAGTGGTGATGTTCATATTTCAGTGCTGTATAAAGAACATAGAATATAACAGTATTTACTCACCAGCTATAACAACACTGCAGTCCATAAATAACACAAACAAAACATAAATCCTCTAGATAATGCAGGAAATAAATTTATAATCTTAACGATTCACTTCATACAATGCTAAACCAATCCATCCCAACTCAAAATGAGTGCAAGAGCACCAGATAACCTGGAGTGAGACGGACCTTTAAAGAGCATGAGATTGCCGAGTTGACAGGAGCCCGTGTCAGGGTCGATGCTGTCGAGGGGCAGGGCGTGGCCCAGCATGAGGCGACTGTCAGTCTGAGCGTCACTGGAGGTGAGGTTGAGGCGGTACTCCAGACTCACCTCCTTCTGGTAGCAGCCGTCCACCACTGCACACACCTGCAGGGAAAACATTTCAGTTGACACACATGTGCAGGGAAAATATTTATGTTGGTACATATATGCAGGGAAAACATTTCTGTTGACACATGTATGCAGGGAAAATAGTCATGTTGGCACATATATGCAGGGAAAACATTTCTGTTGACACATATATGCAGGGAAAATAGTCATGTTGGCACATATATGCAGGGAAAACATTTCTGTTGACACATATATGCAGGGGAAATAGTCATGTTGGCACATATATGCAGGGAAAACATTTCTGTTGACACATGTATGCAGGGAAAATATTTCTGTTGGCACATGTATGCAGGGAAAACATTTCTGTTGACACAGGTATGCAGGGAAAATAGTTATGTTGGCAAATATATGCAGGGAAAGCATTTCAGTTGACATACATATGCAGGGAAAATATTTCTGTTGACACATGTATGCAGGGAAAACATTTCTGTTGACACATGTATGCAGGGAAAATAGTTATGTTGGCAAATATATGCAGGGAAAGCATTTCTGTTGACATACATATGCAGGGAAAATATTTCTGTTGACACATGTATGCAGGGAAAATAGTTTTGTTGGCACACATATGCAGAGAAAACATTTCTGGTTACACAAGCCTGCAAGGAAAATATTTCTGCAGACACAAACTTGTAGGGAAAATATTTCTGGTCACATAAACCTGCATGTAAAATATTTAATTTAGAGTTTTTTATAACTGAAAAATTATTACCGAAAACTATTGTAGTTTACACATACACAAATTACATATACCCACAAGAAAAATATTTATATAGCCACACACATACCTGATGAAAACCTATGCTCTACTGAAACACACATACCTGCAAAACAATTATTAACATATCATATAAAGAATACATTTATTTAGCCATTTAGAGTCCATGTTTTTCTACTTACAGTTCCCAGCATACGGCCTCCTTGCCCTCGCTCCGAGTAGGAAAGTGTCAGGTGCTGCCACCTGTCTCGAGCGAGCAGGTTGGGTACTGATGCTTCGCACATAACTTTCTCAACTTCGTGTTGGTGCGAGACTAGTCTGCAAGAGTAAAACATTAACTATCAGTCAACTCGGAAAACTCATGGTGCCCAAAATCTGGAATGACCTCCCATCCATATACACTCTAAAAAGCACCTTTATGGAAATTGCATTTCAATCATTGATGGTCCCTCTTCATAATACATGTATAATTATTTTATGATTTTGTCTTGTGGTGATTTTAAGGTGAAGTTACTTTATTAGTTTATATTAGTTTATTATTAAGTTTAAGCTTAATTAAGAACAGAAAAAGTGTTGTCCCTTATGGTAATTTTTTAATGATTTAAAGCACTAAGTAATACTTTTTATTTAATAACTAACATAAATACCATCTACGTATCTGTCATGGTAAAGTTACTGACAAACAAGACCTATGTCGAATGCAGAAGATATTTACCTGAAGATTAAGTTGGCACTGTGCGAGTCGACCCAGACTTCAAAGAGAAGGTCAGTATTCCCAAGACTGACCACGTGGAGACATTTCTCTGACCAGTACCTGCTGCCCCCTCGCGCCCTGTCTAGGGCTTCTCGCAGGCGTGTCGGAAGTTGCCACCGGACTCCTGCCGCAACGGAGGAGGCACAGAATGTAGAACAAGACCATACTCCCAAGTTTATTAAATGCATACATTTGTCTAAACCATCTTCGTTGAAATGTTATCTACCAACCACCATCAAGATTTAGCTGTTTTCTTCCAGTTATTGTGTGATAAAAAAATTCTTTGCATGAAACTTGTTATTTTTACAAATAAAACAAATATTTCTACAGTACATACAATTCTACAAATTGGTGTCTGCATTACTAAATCTCCATGGGAGGTAACTAGTTTAACAAAAATTACATAACCACTAGATATAGAAGATGTGTAAATGATATACAGCTCAACTAATATTTGTATCGGTGATATAATTACTGTCATATTACAGATGTATACAACTGTTTTATATATACAAAAACAGTTACAAAATGCTTATTTATTTCATTGAAATTAATTACAACATCTAAAATGTTGGCATTATGTTCACTCCTTCAAATCTGAGAAGACTAAACACAAGACTAACTAACCGTCTTCACACGAACTCTCTTCTATGTGATGCGCCTGTGACTTAGGCGTAGGAATACATCTGAACTTCTCACAACTGTCATTTTCGTCCTCATCCGCCATTTCCACGGTCAGCCACAGTGATATCCCGAAGCCCTTCTGATTGGTCGGCCACATGCTGTGGTCTCGCAGGAACGTCTGCAGGGGCGCACACATGACGGGTGAGCGCGGCGTTGTTCCTGGCATCGTCATGTGGTCAAGTGAACCGGAACTGTCACAGCTGACCGCCTCGAGCCCTGGGCTGGACGGAGCCAATGTCCAGCTGTTATCAGCTGCGTCCAGTGACTGTGTGATCTGTTTGAATGACGCCGTCAGCACGTCTGATGACACTGACCTCACTGACAGTTCAAGGTCAGTGACAAGAGAAGACTTCGGAACCGGGAACTGGATGGTGTATGTTGGCCAGAGCTGGAACGTCTTCGTGACAGTGACGAGGGTGGACAAGAGTGTGTCCTGCAAATCAAGCAACCCACACGGTCAATGCAGAACCCTTAGAACAGCAAATGTAAGTTCTTACACACTGCACTCTCATTCCTTGTACCTCTCAATATGCTTCTCAATTCAGTCATGGCAGACCCGTTTATTATTTACAAAATGGCTGCCTGTCATCAGAACAGACCCCTCCTTTAAAAGATAAAGGTAAGTTTTGTATAGTGCAGTATTCAATCCTCAGGACTGCTCCAAGCTTCTCATATAGTGTAATATTCAATCCTCAGGATTACTAAAAGCGCTTTACACTTTACTTCTTTGACAGACCTGTTCAATCAGACACCATCTCAACTTCTCTGTGAAGCATCCAGCCATATACTATAATTAATGCGCGAAGGCTGCTCGTACACATTTCCACCACTGTCTATCACCAGGTACTCATTTATACAGCTGAGTGAACTGGAGCAATGTAGAGTGAGAAAACTTCCCCAAGGTTTTTAACACCGCAGCACAGGATTCGAACCCGGGTCCTCTTAATCAAGAGTCCGGAGCTCTTTACAAAACAAAACACTCATGTTACACAATACAACTCATCTTGTCACCATGTGAAGTGCACAAGATAATATAAGAAGCATCTTGCTGAGCCTACCAGTGGTGGGTGGTCCTCTTGGAAGAGTTTGAGGAAGGCAGTCAGCTCACAGGCAGTGAAGGAGGCTTGGCACAGCTGGAGGAAGAGCTCCAGCACTAGACACGGCTTAGCTGCAGACAAACCAATCACTGATAGCATCCTACTGCTGGCGTCAGACTTAGCATTATACAGATATGATTCTGATGATTGTTGCAGTAGCAATCTATATTATTACCATAACTATGCACATTCTGTTTCCAAGGATTTAGTTGGCAGTGAAAAGAAACTCTGGTCTATCACTTATGTGAAGAATAACTTATTCAGTGGTTCCACAATTTATTTTTGCTTTATAACTGTAATGATAATTTTGCTTGAAAAAATACTAGTGACTTGCATGCTCCTGGTAAGAAACAATGACACTGACTATGAAAATAGCAATACAGGGTGTACATGAATTTGAATATGAAACAAGACTTACCTGTACGTTTTCCACTTGTTGCGAGAATGACCTTCTTGAAACCAGTCAGAAGAATCTGAACAACTCCCTGCAGGACAAAATAATTCGTCTTAAAAACGGTCCTAGAAAAGCTCTCTGACTACACACAAATGTAACAGCGATGCACTGTTTGTAGAGTGCAGTATTGGACTGCGTACCTGTCTCGAGGTGTGATAGTGCACTGCGGACTGTGTATCTGTCTGTAGAGTGCAGTGGTGCACTGTGGACTGTGTACCTGTCTGTAGAGTGTGGTGGTGTACTGTGGACTGTGTACCTGTCTGTAGAGTGCGGTGGTGCACTGTGGACTGTGTACCTGCCTGTAGAGTGCGGTGGTGCACTGTGGACTGTGTACCTATCTGTAGAGTGCGGTGGTGCACTGTGGACTGTGTACCTGTCTGTAGAGTGCAGTGATGTACTGTGGACTGTGTACCTGTCTGTAGAGTGCGGTGGTGTACTGTGGACTGTGTACCTATCTGTAGAGTGCGGTGGTGTACTGTGGACTGTGTACCTGTCTGTAGAGTGCGGTGATGTACTGTGGACTGTGTACCTGTCTGTAGAGTGCGGTGGTGCACTGTGGACTGTGTACCTGTCTGTAGAGTGCGGTGGTGCACTGTGGACTGTGTACCTGTCTATTGAGTGTGTTGGTGCACTGTGGACTGTGTACATGTCTGTAGAGTGTGGTGGTGCACTGTGGACTGTGTACATGTCTGCAGAGTTTGGTGGTGCACTGTGGACTGTGTACCTGTCTGTAGAGTGCGGTGGTGCACTGTGGACTGTGTACCTGTCTGTAGAGTGCGATAGTGCACTGTGGACTGTGTACCTGTCTGTTGGTGCACTGTGGACTGTGTACATGTCTGTAGAGTGTGGTGGTGCACTGTGGACTGTGTACATGTCTGCAGAGTGCGGTGGTGCACTGTGGACTGTGTACCTGTCTGTTGGTGCACTGTGGACTGTGTACATGTCTGTAGAGTGTGGTGGTGCACTGTGGACTGTGTACATGTCTGTAGAGTGCGGTAGTGCACTGTGGACTGTGTACCTGTCTGTTGGTGCACTGTGGACTGTGTACATGTCTGTAGAGTGTGGTGGTGCACTGTGGACTGTGTACCTGTCTGTAGAGTGTGGTGGTGCACTGTGGACTGTGTACCTGTCTGTAGAGTGCGGTGGTGCACTGTGGACTGTGTACCTGTCTGTAGAGTGTTGGTGCACTGTGGACTGTGTACCTGTCTGTAGAGTGCGTTGGTGCACTGTGGACTGTGTACCTGTCTGTAGAGTGCGGTGGTGTACTGTGGACTGTGTACCTGTCTGTAGAGTGCGGTGGTGCACTGTGGACTGTGTACCTGTCTGTAGAGTGCGTTGGTGCACTGTGGACTGTGTACCTGTCTGTAGAGTGCGGTGGTGCACTGTGGACTGTGTACCTGTCTGTAGAGTGCGGTGGTGCACTGTGGACTGTGTACCTGTCTGTAGAGTGCGGTGGTGCACTGTGGACTGTGCACCTGTCTGTAGAGTGCGGTGGTGCACTGTGGACTGTGCACCTGTCTGTAGAGTGCGGTGGTGCACTGTGGACTGTGTACCTGTCTGTAGAGTGCGTTGGTGCACTGTGGACTGTGTACCTGTCTGTAGAGTGCGGTGGTGCACTGTGGACTGTGTACCTGTCTGTGGAGTGTGGTGGTGCACTGTGGACTGTGTACCTGTCTGTGTTGTGCGGTGGTGCACTGTGGACTGTGTACCTGTCTGTAGAGTGCGGTGGTGCACTGTGGACTGTGTACCTGTCTGTAGAGTGCGGTGGTGCACTGTGGACTGTGTACCTGTCTGTAGACTGTGGTGGTGCACTGTGGATTGTGTACCTGTCTGTAGATTGCAGTGGTGCACTGTGGACTGTGTACATGTCTGTAGAGTGCGGTGGTGCACTGTGGACCGTGTACCTGTCTGTAGAGTGCGGTGGTGCACTGTGGACCGTGTACCTGTCTGTAGAGTGCGGTGGTGCACTGTGGACTGTGTACCTGTCTGTAGAGTGCGGTGGTGCACTGTGGACCTGTCTGAAGAGTGCGGTGGTGCACTGTGGACCGTGTACCTGTCTGTAGAGTGCGGTGGTGCACTGTGGACTGTGTACCTGTCTGTAGAGTGCGGTGGTGCATTGTGGACTTGTCTGTAAAGTGCAGTGGTGCACTGTGGACTGTGTACCTGTCTGTAGAGTGCAGTGGTGCACTGTGGACTGTGCACCTGTCTGTAGAGTACGGTGGTGCACTGTGGACTGTGTACCTGTTTGTACAGTGCAGTGGTGCACTGTGGACTGTGTACCTGTCTGTAGAGTGCGGTGGTGCACTGTGGACTGTGTACCTGTCTGTAAAGTACGGTGGTGCACTGTGGACTGTGTACCTGTCTGTAGAGTGCGGTGGTGCACTGTGGACTGTGTACCTGTCTGTAGAGTGCAGTGGTGCACTGTGGACTGTGTACCTGTCTGTAGAGTGCGGTGGTGCGCTGTGGACTGTGTACCTGTCTGTAGTGTGCGGTGGTGCACTGTGGACTGTGTACCTGTCTGTAGAGTGCGGTGGTGCACTGTGGACTGTGTACCTGTCTGTAGAGTGCGGTGGTGCACTGTGGACTGTGTACCTGTCTGTAGAGTGCGGTGGTGCACTGTGGACTGTGCCTGGCGAGAGAGATGAGCTTGAGGAGGATGTGGGGCAGGACGTCTCCCCTGTCGCGGTCCTGGTACGCTGCCAGCAGCTCCAGCACCAGACGACACAAGTCAGGGTGAAGGATCTTGCAGGGAGGCGACCTCATCTTCCCCCTGTTGGCTGCGGGAGGCAATGCCATCTTGGTTTCTGCGGCAAAGTTAAATCAATGATGCACAATCATTGTTATCTGTTCACATATATCAGTTAGTTTATTAACTGTTTATGATTTATTCACTTTATGGTTTTTATTATTTCATATATTTTAGTCTACACACCTCAAATTCATGGGTATTTCAAAACTAAATCCGAAGCTTCACTATTCATTGAAGACGTGCATAAATCAATAACAGGTTGAGTAATTATTAAAATGACCTGACAAAATGTCACACAATGAAACAGATAAAAACGCTTTCAATACAAAATAAATACTTAAAACGACAGACAACATTTGACTCTGCTTTCCCACACTCTGCTTAAATGCATTCTTCTGAAACAAAAACTGCAACATTTGTGTACTTTAATTCGAAGTTTCGAACACATTTATTTTCAAGGCTCAACATAAATCGACTGAACTTACATGACACCGACTACCACACGTGGCACATTTATTAATTTATATGAATTATCATATTTATTAGTTATCACATTTATTTATTTATTATCACATTTATTTATTCATTAGTTACCAGCCCATTAGTTACCAGTCTCCGACTGAGGCCCTACCTTGTTTCTCCGTCTCGTCTGATGTGAACTCTGTGTCAGCCTCATAGCCCAGCTCCGTGTATCCGGACCTCGTGGAGGAGTCGTACGAGCTACAGCTGGAGTCACTGCAGTGCTCCGGCAACTCCTCACAGCACTCCGGGTCGGCAATACCCAGGTGCTGAGAAAAAGGCAAATAATGTTATATTTTTTATGGGTGGTGTCGTGAACTCTTAATATTTTAGCATCTACCTTTAGTATAAGTTAACGTGTTGTTTTAATCAGTATTGTATGTTTATTTATTATTATCTATTTACTAGTGATGTAGATATATATATATATATATATATATATATATATATATATATATATATATATATATATATGTATATATATATATATAATATACATACATATATAATAAGCATATATATATAAAATGTTATTTATATATATATATATATATATATATATATATATATATATATATATATATATATAAGAATATATATATTAAAATTAATTAAATATAAATATATATAAGAAAATTATTAATAAACACTAATTAATTAATATTATAGTATATATATATATATATATATATATATATATAGTATATATATATATATACTATTATATATTTCTCATTAGATACCTTAAGCAGTAAGGTCCTTAATGCTTATTCAGTATTTTCTTATTTATATTGATATTTAATTTATTTTAATTATTAATCTTTCCATGTTTTAGGACTGTAATGCCTCTCTAAGCCAGATTTAAGGCACAGAAAAATGCTGTTAATTATTATTATTACATTACCTTCACAAATTTAAATTGTGATTCAATTATAATCGAGCCAGTCAGTACATGCATGCATGTGAGCATGCGCATGGTTATGTACACTGTACATAGATCAGTGAATTTTTCACGGGAAACGTTTCATACACATAAATAAAATACACAGCCTACTTTTCCCAATCTGTAAATATACTGGTAGTGTCTAAATATACCGGTAGCGTCTATGTGACGCCATGTGAACGCTAGACTACCACCAATGGTCACTCACTGTGACTGTGAACATGTGACCATGCACGACATCGGCTCCTTTTCCCACGAACACCGCAGATTTAACCAACATGTCAGCGACGGCCTTCATCACTGCACTGCCCCCTGGCTGCAGGAACCAGCGACACTCAGAAACTGCCTGTTTCACTAGTGCCAGGATGTCTTTCTTTCCTATCTCCTGTAGAGGAGAACACAGCAGGGATAGAACACGGGGCACAACAACTGATAAAATTATGTATAATATGTTTGGTATCAGGGACTTTCATAACTTATAGTCTACCATATATTACAAAACTGAAGCCACCATAAAGAAGTATTACATACTTTCAAATGATCCAGTCTGTTCATCTACCTGGAATAAACTTGTATAGTATAACGAGAATGAGGCTGCCCTACCAAGTTTTAATCTTAAAAGCAGTGCAGCAATTTACATTTCTATTTATATTTATTAATATACATTTAGTATATTTCTTGTACACCATGCGGGAATTAGTGCTACATAAACACTGTATTAACATTATTATTATAGTATAGTATAACATTTGTACCAGTCAAACAATTTCCCAGTAAACATGTATGTGTACGTAAGGGAACATGTACAAGCCAGGTCAGTCAGGTTTTTCCTGGCTAAATGTTTACCTGTCCATTATCTGTTTACTGTAATTCATATCCACCTAAAACGACTTTACCTTCGCATGTCCAAATGACATGTGGACAGAGATCTAGAGAGACGTACACACCCCAGCCCTGACGTACACACCTCAGCCCTGACGTACACACCCCAGCCCTGACGTACACACCTCAGCCCTGTTGTGCACACCCCAGCCCTGCCGTACACACCCCAGCCCTGCCGTACACACCCCAGCCCTGCCGTACACACCCCAGCCCTGACGTACATACCCCAGCCCTGACGTACATACCCCAGCCCTGTCGTACACACCCCAGCCCTGCCGTACACACCCCAGCCCTGACGTACATACTCCAGCCCTGTTGTACACACCCCAGCCCTGATGTACACACCCCAGCCCTGCCGTACACACCCCAGCCCTGTGGTACACACCCCAGCCCTGTGGTACACACCCCAGCCCTGTGGTACACACCCCAGTCCTGTTGTACACACCCCAGCCCTGTCGTACACACCCCAGCCCTGTGGTACATACCCCAGCCCTGTTGTACACACCCCAGCCCTGTGGTACACACCCCAGCCCTGTGGTACATACCCCAGCCCTGCCGTACACACCCCAGCCCTGTGGTACACACCCCAGCCCTGTGGTACACACCCCAGCCCTGTGGTACCCACCCCAGTCCTGTTGTACACACCCCAGCCCTGTCGTACACACCCCAGCCCTGTGGTACATACCCCAGCCCTGTTGTACACACCCCAGCCCTGTGGTACACACCCCAGCCCTGTGGTACATACCCCAGCCCTGTTGTACACACCCCAGCCCTGCTGTACACACCCCAGCCCTGTTGTACACACCCCAGCCCTGTTGTACACACCCCAGCCCTGATGTACACACCCCAGCCCTGCCGTACACACCCCAGCCCTGTGGTACACACCCCAGCCCTGACGTACATACTCCAGCCCTGTTGTACACACCCCAGCCCTGACGTACACACCCCAGCCCTGTCGTACACACCCCAGCCCTGCCGTACACACCCCAGCCCTGACGTACATACTCCAGCCCTGTTGTACACACCCCAGCCCTGATGTACACACCCCAGCCCTGCCGTACACACCCCAGCCCTGTGGTACATACCCCAGCCCTGTTGTACACACCCCAGCCCTGTGGTACACACCCCAGCCCTGTGGTACATACCCCAGCCCTGTTGTACACACCCCAGCCCTGTGGTACATACCCCAGCCCTGTTGTACACACCCCAGCCCTGTGGTACACACCCCAGTCCTGTTGTACACACCCCAGCCCTGTTGTACACACCCCAGCCCTGTGGTACATACCCCAGCCCTGTTGTACACACCCCAGCCCTGTGGTAGATACCCCAGCCCTGTTGTACACACACCAGCCCTGTTGTACACACCCCAGCCCTGTTGTACACACCCCAGCCCTGCTGTACACACTCCAGCCCTGTTGTACACACCCCAGCCCTGTCATACACACCCCAGCCCTGTCATACACAGCCCTGTTGTACACACCCCAGCCCTGTTGTACACACCCCAGCCCTGTTGTACACACCCCAGCCCTGCTGTACACACTCCAGCCCTGCTGTACACACCCCAGCCCTGCTGTACACACTCCAGCCCTGTTGTACACACCCCAGCCCTGTTGTACACACCCCAGCCCTGCTGTACACACTCCAGCCCTGTCGTACACACCCCAGCCCTGTTGTACACACCCCAGCCCTGCTGTACACACTCCAGCCCTGTTGTACACACCCCAGCCCTGCTGTACACACTCCAGCCCTGTTGTACACACCCCAGCCCTGCTGTACACACTCCAGCCCTGTTGTACACACCCCAGCCCTGCTGTACACACTCCAGCCCTGCTGTACACACTCCAGCCCTGTTGTACACACTCCAGCCCTGCTGTACACACTCCAGCCCTGCTGTACACACCCCAGCCCTGTTGTACACACCCCAGCCCTGCTGTACACACTCCCGCCCTGTCATACACACCCCAGCCCTAGCGTACACACCCCAGCCCTGCTGTACACACCCCAGCCCTGCCGTCTTGAGTACTTACACTGTTGCCAAAGAGAGCGCGTTCGTGACAGCAAGCAAGACAGACATTGAGTGTTGACTGCACTAGCAGCAGACACTGCCAGAACCACCGCTGGACGCCCTCGTAGTGCCACGTCACCACGTCCTCGTCACATGCCTCCGACAGCAGTGACAACGTCCGTGTCAACATATCGTACGCAATCTGGGCCCCGTTCCGCTCGATGAAGCAGTGACGAAACTTATGACTCTGCGTGAACAGCGAATCGCACGTGCTCCACTGTTCGCATTTTGCAGTCAGCCAATCAGGATGCCTCAAATCGTCATCTGCAGAAGTGTCGTCGTTGATTGTTTTCGACACAGACTCTGGATTGTCACTCAGGAGCATTTGCAGGAACATGTCAAGGACGACGGAATCACGACTCTGGAGCGATTCACTTGACAACGCCCCGATGATGTCACCGTCGTGTTCGGAGATGCGATCGTCGAGTAAAATGAGAACTTGGAAGACGCGAAGGACACACGGCCGCAGCTCAGCGATCTGCGCCAGCTGCCACAGCTGTCGCACACCGCTGTAGTTGAGGAAGAGATTGTACGCCTGCGACGTCCGCAGGAGCAGCGGTAGGGCCACGAGGCAGTAGTGGGTGACTTTCCCCGACACCTGGGTCCCGTCAGTCTCCCTCAAGGCCTGCATCACGGGGAGGAAGACGTGCTGGAAGAGTTGGTAGAGCATCACGGGACTTCCCCAGCGCACGAGGTGGAGTAGATGCTGCATTGTCTGTACGCCGACGCACTGTTCCGCGCTGAGGACGAGAGGTTGTAGCTGCTTCAGACAGAGCCAACGAGGTTCGCTGATGTCCTCGCGAGGTTCGTCCTCGTGTTGACTGACATCACTGCCGGAAAACGCGCTGTCCGACGTCTCGTGTTTCGCGTACTGGCCACCCCCGGGTGTATTCGTCAACGCGTCCTTGCATACACCGCATGAGTCGGAGGACTGCTGCACCGCCGCTGCGCCACCAAGCTGGTGCAGCACCACCTTGGTGAAGACGTACAGCATGCGATGTCGCACCGCTGCTGGGTGGTGCTCGAGGTTACCCAGAAACATCGACAGGACAAACCGCGGCGATAAACAACAACACAGCCCTGCGTCCTCCACACAGCTCAAGATGCCCAGTTTCATGCACCGCGACTGGCATCGCTCGAACAAGCGGTGCAGAAACCGGCCGAGGATTGCGACGGCGCAATCCGACGGCGCCGACTTCGTGCCGTAATCGCTGTCCGACATCCCCACTCCCTCGCTCCCCATGAACCCCTTCCTCTCCCGGCCCTCGATGTTCAGGATGTCGTTGTGATGGTGGAAGAAATGGTCGAAGTCGCACTTCCTGTGCTTCCGTTTTGTGCATTTCACCGTGTGGATGTAGTCGATCTTTGCCAACTTCAGCGATGAGATCACTTTACCGACGGCGGAAATCAGTTCGGTTGGAGCCGTCTTGATGCTAGTTCTGCTGGGCGCCACTTGGTGGCTCTCGTACCAGAGGATGATGTTCTCGCTGAGCGTGAGGCCTTCGTGATCGAGGAAGTCTGCGAAGACGTCACGCGCCATGTGAAGTATGGACGGACTGAGAGGAATACTAGAGAAGATAGTATGCAGGAGAAGTAATACTCCATTGACGATGTCCGAGGCGAGGTGTATACAACATGCCGCGTTGTCACAAGGCTTTTCTTCACTGGTCACTGACCACACACACATATACGCAACGTCCAGCCATGATGTCAGACACCCACTGGCCTTGACCACTGCTATTCCATTGCTTTGTGTGCACAGATATGACACAAGCATCACCATTATGCGCACTATATACCGCTCGACAAACACAATATCAGCGGTCGTCCATCCATAACCACAGAACGATTCACCTCTTTCCTCACCGGAACTACTTTCGTCATATGTGCCGAGATACGAATCGCCCGTTGTGTCAGACCAGCCTCTTTCTTCACCGGAACTACATCCATCGCCCTGGCCGGAGTTCGACCGTGGCGGCGTGATATCGCGAGAACGTCTCGCTACACAGGGACTACTTTCCCGGGTCATGTTGCTAAGCAACCGCGTGAGGTGGGGCACAATGAACGCCGAGATGAGTCGCTTGTGTTCCTCTCGCTGCTGACCGGCCTGACATAGACTCTTGACCACGGTCAGCATGAGCAGACACAGTTGCAGAGGGGTCATCTCCAAAGTCCTCGACACACTGAAGTCGTCTTCCGACGCGTCAGAGTCACCACTGTCGACGACCCACGGCTGCAGCACGTCGCGCGTGATTCCGACACAAGCAAAGGCGCCACAGAGTAACTCCGGCTTTGACGTCAGACGCTGTCGGTGACGCGTCGACTCCGTGTATTCGACGTCCGTGTCTGAGTCCGACGACTGCTTCTCACTTTGCAATCGATTTCTAGCGCTCTTTCGGAAGCTGAGGTGACTGTCGTGTGTGCTAGAGTGTTTGACCTTTGCACTCGCAGTGAAGGTCGAGTGAGGCACGGGGCAGCCTGTCCAAGGTCGCAGGAGACACGCCTCCATCTTACACAGGGACAGGCCTGAAAGTTGAAGGGAACAGTTAACTTTACAATGGCTGCATGTGATACAATTATTTCAGCAAAAACTAAATACTATGTTTCACGTCAATAGAGGGCACATTAAGGAATTATTTAGCTTCTCAGTATAACTGATTAGCAATGTTTCTTCTGTATGAATGTTTTACAAAGGAATACTACATAATTTCAACATGGCCATGTATCGACACTATACGAATATATATAGTGATTTACTATGTAAAGTAGTGTTGGGAAATGGTCCAAGAACAGCAACTTGCTTTCTATATTTAATAGAATACTGTCATAATCATTTCATAACTCTTGATAAACTACCCTGCATTGCATACATACAACAGTCCTAAATTTTCACATTTATAACTGAAATGGTGACTATATCTTCGCTGAATCTTTTTCACTGTAACAGTTCTGAGAAGTAATCTTTCACTACTGTGTTGCGGGTGTTGTATGGGTAGATCCTCAACGTCCAACCATCTGTGGAGGTCAACCTCCCATCTCCATCCTTGGGGGTCTATCTCTCACCTGTCTTTTATTAGCCTTCTGCCAAAGCTACCTCCTTTAGTTGAAAAACCAACCTCTTACAAATCTTATATCCCACCTTTTTAAAAAACCACCCTCCCACCAATCCTACCTCCCACCCACCCCCAGCCTCACCCCCTCATCACCAGAAATCACGTTTTACCAAGACACCTCCCAGCTCTACTTGTCACAGTGCTCTATTGATCCCAACTGAAGTGTCCCGGAGCCTCCCCTCTGCCTGAGTGTCTCCGCCGGAGTGTCTCCCGGGTCATTGATTCTCTCACAGACACAGTCGTTGACCTCACCTTCCTTGTGTCCCAGCGCCGTGTCCTGGTCTGTCCCTGTCCCTGTCCCTGTCCCTGTCCCTGTCCCTGTCCCTGTCCCTGTCCCTGTCCCTGTCCCTGTCCCTCCTCCCACGCGGAACTTGAAGCAGTAGGGCAGCATGGACACCAGCACTTCCGCCAGCTCCTGGGAACACGTCACTCCCTGGGGAAGAAACAGAAGAAACACAGGGTGTACTGGGTTGTGAGACGCAGGGAAGAAACACAGAAGAAGAAACACTGGGTGTACTGGGTTGTGAGACGCAGGGAAGAAACACAGAAGAAAAAACACAGGGTGTACTGGGTTGTGGGATGTAGGGAAGAAACACGGAAGAAGAAACACAGGGTGTACTGGGTTGTGGGATGTAGGGAAGAAACACGGAAGAAGAAACACAGGGTGTACTGGGTTGTGGGATGTAGGGAAGAAACACGGAAGAAGAAACACTGGGTGTACTGGGTTGTGGGATGTAGGGAAGAAACACGGAAGAAAAAACACAGGGTGTACTGGGTTGTGGGATGTAGGGAAGAAACACGGAAGAAGAAACACAGGGTGTACTGGGTTGTGGGATGTAGGGAAGAAACACGGAAGAAGAAACACAGGGTGTACTGGGTTGTGGGATGTAGGGAAGAAACACGGAAGAAGAAACACTGGGTGTATCGGGTTGTGGGATGTAGGGAAGAAACACGGAAGAAAAAACACAGGGTGTACTGGGTTGTGGGATGTAGGGAAGAAACACGGAAGAAGAAACACTGGGTGTATCGGGTTGTGGGATGTAGGGAAGAAACACGGAAGAAGAAACACTGGGTGTACTGGGTTGTGGGATGTAGGGAAGAAACACGGAAGAAAAAACACAGGGTGTACTGGGTTGTGGGATGTAGGGAAGAAACACGGAAGAAGAAACACTGGGTGTACTGGGTTGTGGGATGTAGGGAAGAAACATGGAAGAAAAAACACAGGGTGTACTGGGTTGTGGGATGTAGGGAAGAAACACGGAAGAAGAAACACAGGATGTACTGGGTTGTGGGATGTAGGGAAGAAACACGGAAGAAGAAACACAGGGTGTACTGGGTTGTGGGATGTAGGGAAGAAACACGGAAGAAGAAACACTGGGTGTATCGGGTTGTGGGATGTAGGGAAGAAACACGGAAGAAGAAACACTGGGTGTACTGGGTTGTGGGATGTAGGGAAGAAACACGGAAGAAAAAACACAGGGTGTACTGGGTTGTGGGATGTAGGGAAGAAACACGGAAGAAGAAACACTGGGTGTACTGGGTTGTGGGATGTAGGGAAGAAACACGGAAGAAAAAACACAGGGTGTACTGGGTTGTGGGATGTAGGGAAGAAACACGGAAGAAGAAACACAGGATGTACTGGGTTGTGGGATGTAGGGAAGAAACACGGAAGAAGAAACACAGGGTGTACTGGGTTGTGGGATGTAGGGAAGAAACACGGAAGAAAAAACACAGGGTGTACTGGGTTGTGGGATGCAGGGAAGAAACACGGAAGAAGAAACACTGGGTGTATCGGGTTGTGGGATGCAGGGAAGAAACACGGAAGAAGAAACACTGGGTGTACTGGGTTGTGAGATGCAGGGAAGAAACACGGAAGAAGAAACACTGGGTGTATTGGGTTGTGGGATGTGATATTACACAGAAGTATTCTTTAAAAAGATGTGACAGGTGACATTTCAACAAACTGAGGGAAACCAAGACAAGACACGAAAATGACGTGACCTTTGAGAAATGTCCAGCATGAATACTATAGGAAACACCTGCCCTGCTTCTGTGTATATGAGCAACAATTTAGGAATAGGATGCACAATTTGCTAGGCATCAGGATGACTGCAACTAAACTTGACAGAGCCAACAGGAGAAATGAGTGGCAATGTACTGTATCAAAACAATCTTAATAGACTAAACCTCAGACTGAATGGATGATGCCGTGGTGATGTCATTGTGTGCTTGGAGTCAGGACATAATAAAGAATGACATAAACTTAAGTTCCTCATATATGTTTACAATATTTCACATCAATGCATGAATGGATTTTCCAAGTACAACATGTGAAAACATATAAAAACAAAACCATATCATGCATAATATTTTGTTATTGATAACATACAGAGATATTAATAACATTATCATTACAAGTTGTGTGCATGTTTTGTATGTATTAGATAAGTCTAATAAGACCAACACTGCACAATTCTTTGCATCCAGCCTTGTTTTACATGTGGCCAACAGATAACGCATTTATCTTTATTTTTATTGCTTCGACGGCAAATCCCTGAGTGGGATAGATGAACACTCCATGAATAATAAATGTTCATTAGTGTTATTTATGGCTCTAATGTAGTCCTACTAAGAAACACAACACATGAATCTGACATTTATGTCATCATAAGATTTATGGGAATGGGTTAACTGAATAAAACAATTTCAGGAGTTCAGTGACCCAATTCAGAGTAATGATTGCACGGAAGTTGGACCAGGTAACAAGATAAGCCAAGTCGAGAGGTGTAGTTCCACAAAATGACAACAGATTGCAGCACTGGCATTTTTCAATAGGATGGCAGCATTTTCAGAATAATTTTCAGAAAACATTTTACATACATCACTGACTATTATGACCTGTGCTATCTCCACATGCGTGTGAACATTTTTGTAAAACTATTTGTATTAATGTGTTTGTTTTAAATGGCAAATATACTTGAGCTTCACAGGTTGATGCGTGAGTGCGTGAGATGGGTGCTAAATGCGTGAGACTTGGCTGCCCTGGCACGGTAATGGTGAGACTTGTGAGACCAACAGCTGAGACTATGTGCATGTAACTGACGTCTGATAGAAAGCAAACCTGTCTCCCTGTCAATTACAACCCAGCCACCTGTCTACAGCAGTCACCCCTACCTAGTCTGACATTTGTTCATGCCTGCTGTTGTTATTGTTCTCAATTACCGTAGCAATTAGCAATGTGAAGACACAGAACCAGCTGAAATACGCATTATTGTTTCTGATAAAACGCCTTCGCTGCATGAACATAATTAACAATTGCACTTTGTATCAAATCATAGAGTTAACTGTTGATGAAATAAATGCAACTATACTGAATAAATGTCCTGAGATGAAATCTACAACTTAATCTTGCAGCTGTCTGAATTTCTGTAATAGACTAGGCAGATTTTACATATTGTTTTTTGTTTTGTATTTATTTCATCTATACCTATATATACTCGTATTTTTTTATTAATTTATCTATTAATTTTATATATTAAAACAAACACAAATTTAATTCTATATAAATATGGACTTATGTTTGAAATAAAACATTATTATTATTATTTCACCAACAGCTTCTCAGTGTCCATGCAAGTTGACATTTCCTATACAGTTCTTGTAGTCAGTTTTGTTGACAACTTGCAGCACAGACAGAACACATGGCACTAACTCCATTATTGTAGTTTCATCTTCATATCGTCTCACACAAATTGTACTAATTCAATTATGAATGGGCTAAGGGGCCATCTTAGAATGTCGAAGTCCATCATAAGATTTATAATTATTATTACAAGCATTTGTATCTCCTTTGACCGGCCCGTTCTTAGGCGCATACACTCATTACAATGAAAGATGAAACTACTTTCATCTCGCCTCAGCCTCCAATTCTAGATGAACATTTGCAATCACTGATATGATGATGATTGATGATATCAATACATCAGCAACATCGTTCAAAGTGTAATTGTAAATAAAATATCTATATCCAGTGCCAAATTAAATTGCCTCAGGCGCCACAAGCGAAAGTAATCTTGTCTCATATCAGATATCGACATTCTGAAATGATCACTAAGTTAGTAGAATACAAATTATTATAAAATGTAATGGTTTGCTACTTGTTACAATACAATAATATTTTATTATCACTCGGGGAAAATTCATTGCGAGTGTTAGTCTGTAAGGATGTAAAATAAATATACATATAAATAAATAAATAACTTAAAATAATAATAGTTATATATTTTAAATAAGTTAAAAATAAAAAACCTTAAACAAATGCATTGGTTAATTAAGTAAATACATTAAATAAATAATTTATACTAATTTTTATAATTTATATACTTAAATAACTTTAAACATCCACACATCCCTTAAACTTGTCTGGAGAGATTGTATATGATGAACCCCATTTACTGAGCAGCAGGGCAGACAGAGGAAGTAACTACCAACCTGTACCCCAACGGTGTTGAGGACAGAGAGAATGAGGCACCCTCGCCCTCGCAGGAGGTATTCTTGCAGGGGGGCGATGTCATCATCGTCACAGCATGAGCAGACACGATCTACGTCGACCAGTAGCTCCCCCGCGAGGATGTTGCTGACACTCTGCATGTCACTGAAACAAAAACACAACAAATTCGTTATAGAAATTACTTCACACACACAGCAGCGGATTTGTAACGTTATACTACATAATTAAAACTTCGTTAAACAAAAATATCATCAGCGTCTAAACTTACCCGCGAGTTAACGTTTGAAAACTGCGCAAGTTTCCAATTAAACCAATAAGCATGGCTTAGACGAGGCACATTTCCCGTGTAGCCGAAAGAGATTTAATTAAAGATGCCACTTGTCAAGCGACAAACAAAAAGTGAGCTCAAGTGTCAAGTCCACAAACCTACAATCAATCACTTCCACTGACAGTAGCCAGTAGCACAACAGGAACACAGATACAAGATGTACATCCACACATGTGTTCACAGTGTTCTGTCTGTATTGTTTCCAGTGTGGAATCATTCTGTCATGGAAACAGACTGAAGAATTAAGCAAATGAAAAAATCTGTTGTATCTATTCTGTACGTACTTTTAATAAATTGCAGCACTGTCTTGATATCATCCAAAACAAAAACCCAGTCGGCAAGTAGACAAGGAAGCATATGTTCTATGTTTATATCCATGTTTAACTCATTTCAGCCACTAGATAATTTGTCGATTTTGTTCCTAAATATCCTACGATATTCACAATGCTAACAATGATTCCAGTTAAATTGTTACATCAACAGACATAAATAACTGACCTAGTATGAAACCTCCTAGAGCACTGTCACTGCCTACTCACAGTATGTTTCCCCGTTACTGTCCTCTGACCTGACAAATGCCCGAAATGCCTCACTCCAAGACACACCGATAAAGACGCTGCCAGAACAGACTCCTGCTCCATCCTCAAGCTATCGTCTCCCTCAGTGCCTGTGAACCATGTGGAAGCCCCCTCCACAGACACTCAGCCACACGCAGGGACACAGCCTCTTATGCCACTATGAATAAAACACCACTTCCTCATATCTGTCGGCTCGAATCTCGACCAGTGCATCGTGGGACAGAATCAATGCAACCGTCGACGTTTTCGCCGTAAGATGAAATCGGCGGACACACGCAATCAATATCTCCGATGGCGATATTGAGTTGGACGTCACACGTTGCGAATCACTTTAAGCCCGAGTTAACCTTTGCCATTCCACAATACTATTACTTTCCGTTGTATACATACATGTTAACCCTTGTCGTCTCCGGAATCTTTCCGTCTCTCAAGTGATGTGTCTAAGGCATTGTTATGTTATGTTGGTATTCCACCCTGTGCTGTAGTTTCCTTCGTCATCACAAGAGGGATATGGAATAATCTATATTTTTAATCTAGTGTCAGCCTGTGTGTCCCTACAGGTCCTTCTAAAGGGACTACTGGTGCGTTAGACCAGCCAGAAGGAGACCTGTGGTGGGTTAGAATTAGACACAGGACACGATACTGAAATGTCTCCTTCGCTGGTTTATTACACTCTGACAACTGTCTAGTACAAAGTCAATTATGATATATTTGTAATAACTGCAACTCTGCGAGGATGTCTGGTTTGTTGCCTCAGTCCAAATGATAGTCGGCAGACAAAACCGGAACATTTTACTAATATGAACATATCAGTTCTACGTCACCCTTTGGAGTGAAGACTGTTTAGTTAGAATAAAAACCAGTCACAGTGGCAAACAACTGTCAACAGAGCCCCCCCCCCCCATGTGTTCTGATGTCATCGGTGGAGCTGAGACACCAGAGAAAAAGAAATGTCAACAGCACCCCCCCCCCCCCCAACTTCCGATATTATCATTTGACAATGTCAGCTGAATCTCCGGCTCAGATCACCAAAATATAGGAACCTACTTAAGTTGACTGGAAACTATGACTCTCCGTTTACAATAAACAAATAATATAATTTCAGATTTAGGATCCTGGTACAGCTAATGTACATAAAAACATATTGGTACACAAATAATAAGTTTAAATAAGCTTAAAACGGTTTAAATATTAAAACGTAGAATTATTTACTTACTCGGTCATTCAAACATATGCAGGGATGTCACATTTACAGTCACACATACTTTGTTTCACCTACACACACACACTTTACACCCACACCACACCCCACCCACCCACCCACACACAATCAGACATACAAAACATGTAAAAAAAAATATTATAAAATACATTAAAATAACACTTTTATTAAATATATTTTCTAAGATTGCACTAGGGAAAATTGGTGCCCAGTACTTCCATACAGAAAATGTTTAAATCGCCTTCTCAATCACTAATTGGCCAGTAACATAAGCCGTCGACCACCTGCAACCAGTATTAACTCGCCCACTAACCTTAAGATTATAGGTATGTTGGCTAACAGAGCCGCGAATCAGCCGAAAACGACTCAGGTTTCCCCGGGCAGGAGTAATCACTCTTTATAACAGATCATCCCATCAGTCATTGGCTTGACCACTGTGTCTCCCTCCACTGTGGTCCAGATTACCTTGATGCGATCTATCTTGTTTATGAGGTCACATTTAGCCGTGTTTCTGTGTGTGGGCCGGCCATCAGCCACGGGTATAAGAGAGCTGATTTAGAAACAAAGATCAAGCGAAGACCACGTACACCGTATACACCTCCGCAATAATCAATAAGCTGTAGATGGCATCTGTAGATTAACAACGCTGTAATGTCCCCTTAAGAGACCACGGCGAGATGCACGTAGGCTGAAGCTGCAGCTGTATCCATTGTTAAGGACTGCTAGGTACACCGCATTCTCGTGGGCTCATCGCGGAAGGCACCATTCGTGGGAGAAACCGCAGAATTGATGAGAGAAAACACATCTGTGTCCGTGTGTCAACCACGTTTAACCGTCGGACACTCTCCGGTTTCAAGTATCGACTAGAGTCATTTCTTATTAACCACATGTCCGTATCTCTTCCAGATGAACACAATAGTTGTGGTACACGTTGCACGTTACAATTAGTTTCTGAATAATACTGAATATTTTCTGTAGCCATAAAAAATATGATATTCACTTTAATCTTGATTAGCATTTGTCTTAAAATGCTAGTCACCTGTATACAGTATTATAAATATATTATATTAACTAGTACAAATGTATCACTAGATCTAGTGTAATTATTCATTAGTAGATGTAGTGTAGTTATATATTAATTAAACAATATAGATATAAGATACAATATTATTACAATCACTATTATTTTTATTTTAAAAAATGGAAATTGTAGACTTAATTATTTTAATACTTGAGTGTATGCCATGATGCACCACAAAAAGGGATTTTTGATTCGTCACTGTACCAAGTAAAATGTACTTATTTCCATGCCCAGTTTGTTCTGTCTGGCCAGTCATGTAGCTATGAGACGAGCCCTGACTCTGGAAGGATGTCAGGGAGAAGCCACCTTAATGCCCAGTGTCTACTGTATGATTACCACGGCTCAGTGGCTGAGTGCATAACCTGCTGAATACAGGAACCAGCTCACTAATGGAGATAAAATAGACCAGAAGATGAAAGGACTGACAGGCGCCTACTTGGAGGATGGGACATTTGGCATGGCCAGCAGGAAATGGACACAGCACTGGAGCATGGACAGATGGAGAGATAGGTGAAATGACAAGCGGATGAATGAAAGAGTCGAACGAGCAAAGTGAAAGTAATCAATGGCAATGCTTAAATATGTTAATTATGGTGTGTGTGTGTGTGTGTGTGTGGGTGGTGTGTGCGGTGCGTGGTGTGTGTGTGCGTGTGTGCGAGTGCTACTGTGCATGCATGCTGTTGTTCACACACCTACCCGGGTACACACACTGGAATCAATCAATCCTCAAATGAAAAATGCTGTTTTCATAAAAAAAATCTAACAGACTTTAATGTGAAAGATACATCATTACTCGCCATCAACTCTCTATACTGATTAATTTCACGTTGTGCTTATTAATTTTTTTATAGAAAAAATGCTTTTAACGTAATGCCTACACTTATCTGCAGAGAAATCACTTCACTTTCCTCCATACATAATAACCCATCTAGCTGGAGGCATGTTTAACCGCTGAAGTTATTAACATAGAATACCGGGGGGTAAATGCATATATTCATATCACCTCACCTGACAGCTCCACCCAATTTGGTCAGTGACAAATCTAGTAGCGAGATCAAGACAGACTTCAACACAACACCTCAAGGCTGACTGACTGTACCATGTGTAAAAATATGGACATCCCTTAAAAATAATCATTGTTATTTTCACTTTTTCACACACCAAACCTCTGAGAGCGCAGTTCTTCTCATTACGCTTAGTGAAATATTGAAACCTCCCCGGGTTCTCACGCTGATTACCTGGTAGAATACTACATCCGTGGATTATCTCTCATCATCTGGTGAGACACTGGATTCCTGCATCCTTCTAAACAAGGGTCGCTGCTGCTGATTACATCAGTACCAACTCTTCTCTACTCCTGACACAAACCCTTTCAAAAATTCCTCTTTTACCATCACCCAACGAAATCGCCCACAAGTAGTGTGGTCAGCCTCGGGTCATGTGATATAATATTTTGTGTGATTTCAGCTACATGCTGTTCGTGTTACGTACATGCAAAGTTTAGGGCATGAATGTGTCATTATACACTGTTTAGGGCTGATCCAGTAGCGACTGACGAAGTCAATTGCCATAACTGTATAGTTAGTCTTCACTCACTCCCCGGCTTTACAGATATGATCAGCCATGGGTAATAGCGCAGCAATGACCAATGGCTTCCTGGACTAGTCCAGGTACTGGACGAGTGACCAAGGTGACCTCACTGCGAACACACTCATTTGAAAACATAACCACTTAAGTATACATAACGTAGAGAGATACCCACTGCGGTGGCCGTTGACATTAGGCATTAGTCTGTATGAGCCTGTGTACCACTTGATTAAGTAACAAGTAGGCGGCTTATATTATCACTGATGACATAACTAGAATTAACACATTGTCAAGGTGTAGACTCGGTGTCTACGCATAAGCGACAATTTTGCTGCACTTAGTATATTTAGTACACTTCACACATGGTCCCCCAAGTTCCCACAACAGTCCATATGGACAGTAGCGACGGAATGATCCCATCAATCTACTTTTACAATTATTATAAAACAGTATTTCTCTCTTTATATGTGGACACACATCTCTCTCTGTGGTGCATGTTTCGGGCTGAAGTTTTGCATGTGACCTAGCACTGGGCAATGGGATGATTCGTGATTTTTACTTTTTTCAAAATTCATCCAGGGAGTTGGATGTTCAGAAAGTGACTGTCAACACATTCTATGAAAAGGACAACTTTGTCTAGCAAATCGCATGTGTTTTTCTATTGTTGCTGTTTCTGTTGGGCAAAAACAGTTTCTGCTCAACAGAAATACTTTCTGCCCAATTACTATCTTGGGCAGAGCAGAAATACTTTCTGCCCAGCAGAAAATCAACCCTGTGTGTCGACCACAGAATATGGCAAAAATGATATCCTGCATAAAGGTACCCATTCTATCCATCTCCTCAAAAAGTCATCAGTCCTTCAGAATAAAATTATGTTCTCGCTGGAATCTGAACCAGTTCTGGATCTCACAATGACAGACATGTAGGGCTCAACACCCATCAATCTACAGGTGTTGTCCCACAAATTGGGCTGAAGCGCAATTTCAAGAGAGAACTGAAATGTCACCAGAGCACTAACTCGATGTAATGACTCGGCTGGCTAACAATAGCAGGTAATAGGGAGGCTCCATTAATATCACAACTCGTGACATTTGGTCAGGCGATGTTCAATCGTGGCGCTATTTCAAACGACACTATTCAAAACACAGCTCACTGACTATCTGGTGAACTCTCTGTGTAGCCTGAGAACAAACGGAATAAATACGACATCTATCACTTGACGTGGTTTGTTTTTCAGACGTTCTGTGAAGCATTGATGGATGAAGCCATCTCCCTGAGCTGCCTATACAGATGACCGAGCAAACCTATAAGGCTGTAATTTATAAACAATTTGGGTTATTTGGCCCATCAGACCTGGAGTCACTCCGATTGCGGAATCACAATCAAAGGCTGAATCTGATTCCAATTCCGGAATCGCCACGGAGTGGGTGAAATCAGTGTGGTTGGTTGGAACCGAGAAAACAAACAATTTAAACAAGGTTTCTGGCTATGCAGTCAGAACCCTGTTACATGAGTATTCCACCATCTCAGCTCCGAGTATCTGGAAATTTATTGTATGATTTGACTTACTTTGGAGCCAAAATTTATCCCGCCAAAATCTGAGCCAAAAATGTGCTCCAAAGTAAGTCAAATCATACAATAAATCATTCTTGGAGCCTTGAACAATATATTCAATAACCTACCCGATGTCTGTAAATCTTTACATTATAGGTGAAAGGTTGATCATGTTTATAATTACATGTTTACACAATGACAGAAGCAAACACTAATTAGAGAAAATTAACTGCAGACATCATCCAAAGGTTCAACATCACTAAAGGGCTCTATAATCTATGTATATTATATTTATCAATGTTTAGCAAACATGATGACACAGCAAGAGGCTAATGTGAGAAATGTCACATGCAGTAAATAACGGTAGACAACAAATGTTCAGCTCTAGTCTCTAGACTCAAGAGTCACGAAAGTTTGGAACCAATTGTCTCGGACTTTGGCCACAACAGTTGACCAACCCATGTTCACACAGAGGCCATCCTGACCTGTGAAATGACAGTTAGTTTACTTAAAGTTGACTAGTAGAAACATGTAAACAATAGAACCAAAATCACTGGCGAACACTAGGCATTAAAACAACACCAATGCATAGGATGGTCTTATACTAAAGCTTGGTCAATATTGACCATGGCGTGTAAACATAATTCACTGTCAAAACAAAAACCCAGTAACGAATTGATGGGCATTGTATTGCATTGTGTCACATTGCATTGTATCTTGACTATCTTTCAGTTAGGTTTCACTCCTATACAAACAGTGATGTTTTACGGCAAAGATAGCTTAAGAGTTTTGTTTGAAATATTTAAAGCCATTTTGGCAGTTATTATGTTATTTAATTGCATCAACAACAAAACAATTTGACATTTTAAATTCCACATTGGAATCTGACAACGGCAGCAACAAAGAAACAATGTTTTGTCATTAATGCTAAATATTCGTTTGACAAACTGTAGCTTAACAATTACATTGATTGTCTACTTTGATAACAGTTTACTTGGGAGATTTTTCTTTATACACTACTGCAACATTATAACTCTTTACAAAAGAGATTCTGCTCATGTTTTCTAATGACTTCTACTCCGGAATTATTTCCAATCCCCATGCATTGTGTTGGGCTAATGAGGCCATTATCTGCAGGCCAGGGTAATAATCAGCGCCTATTATAATCAGTGAACCTTGTAATAATCCACGGCTCTACCTCTGCTGGTTGCAGCCAATCTTTCAACCACTGCTACAGGCAGACATGGGGTCAAATACATTTGTATTTGAAAGTATTTAAATACTTTTTTTAAAGTATTTGCTATTTCAAATACTTTTCAAATACTTTTTTTATGTTTAGTGTAAATAATTGGGTCAGTTCTTTCTTCCACTGTGTTTATGTAAGTTACTGCTATGGTAAATTAGCCAATGTGATATCAGTGACAGTCAGGGACTAAGAACTTAATTACACAGCTTAGCACATATGGGCACCAGTAAACCCTGGGTACCAGCTAGCTAGCCAATTCCCTTTGTGTGATAGAGGAAGAAGCCTGGCACTGGTTTATCAAGCCCTTTGTTCAAGCCAGGTATCCCCAATTAAATAAGCCACAGTGGACTTTGTTCAAACATCACTGTATTTGATATAATATATTTATTCAGGATGGCTCAGCTAAATACAGTGCACATTAAAATATACACTAGATTTCTTTTCAGTGAGGTCCTCATACACACAATCGTACAGTCATGCAAATACTTTTCAAAAGTATTTGTATTTGAATCCCTCAAAAGTATTTGTATTTAAATACATTTCAATGTATTTGACCCCATGTCTGGCTGGCTACAGGGGTCCATGCACTTCAAGGATGTCGTTCACATTAAGTGCACCCATAGGGGCACTGCTTTCATTTATTGACTATCCACAACACAATAAACCATGACCTCCAGGGAAGAGGGCACTTATACGCAAGCCAGGCAACTGCAAATGACATTTCTCTACAGGCTGCCCACATAACGACCACACTAATCCAATCCACTGGAAAGCAACACATAAGTTAACCTCTTAGCATGGCTGCAGATGTGAATAAGATCTGGCAAATATCTTTCATGTTATGGTGAACCCAGGACGGAGATTTACAATTTTACGTCAGCGTGTGCTATGGTTACCAAAATGACTGCTGAGTACTGTCACGCAAATATATATCAATAAATGTCAATTAAAACAATTCAGTAAATTAATTGCACATACAATGATTGTTCACAGTAAACTTATTTCCAGTTGTAATAATTACGTTCCGGCACTCATAAATATACCTTATTCAATATAGTATGTCTTCATACTAGCAGAGGAGTTACATTAGAGCAATATTAAACTATACATAAAGTATCAATTTGATACGAAGCGTATAGATGTGTTTTAAGCCGGAAACATAGAGTTCTGGCAGATCCGGCGGAACGTTCCGCAAAATACAGAGGCCCTTCCCAAGACCACTTGCTCTGACAAGATGTCCCACACAGAACTTGTGACACTAGTGGAGAAACAGGACAGTCCCTGACACCACCAGGTGGCCAGAGGCTGTCAAAGACAGACCTGTAGTTTAGTGGAGACAACAGAAGCTCTAGTCCTGGCTCACAATGAACTTGTCAACTGTAGTCATTGGCTTCTAGTGCACTTCTGTCACTGGCAGTAGGACACAACAAAACATTGACTCTGTCCTGTTTGATGTCCACGCTGTCCACCTGCCATCGTCTCTTGCATTGTGTCTCAGAAATGTTTCTGGCAATTAATTTCCAATAAATAACCTGGTGTTTGTTTTTTGGTGTGAAAATAAAGCTTTTTACACAGGATGCAGTGTCATTCTGCAGGTGCAATACTGAATTTGAACATCGATTGTTCTGAGTTGGTAACATTATGGTAAATATATAATTTATTACACACACAAAATTGCAATTAGTTATTAAAACAACCCGTCAACCACCGATCATTCCCATGCCACACTTTTCTCCATCATTGGCAAATATTGTTTTCAATCAACACGACTCACCTGTCTGTCAATCTTCAATGCTGATGTAACTTGAATATTCCTGGACTCACATCCAGCATGCCAGACAAGAACTGGTAAAGAACGCGAAACACACTGGCACTGGTGAATGATCAGTCTTCGTTCCATTAATGCCTCGTTTATAACGTCGATATCTCTGTACAAATATGCTGCATTGGAAATCCGTTTTCACAGGATAGAAAGACCAACTGCTATCTGGCGTTATTGTGGATCACTCTGTAGGCAGACAGCGACATGTGGCGTGCGGGCTCCTAGACACGCAGGCCTTGCCTTGCATTGCACACACAAGTGTACGGCTGACATTACATCCTACGACAATGTCCCGAAGGAACGCGCTGTGCTGGCTTCTTGTCAGGATGCTTCATCTGCAACTGGCATTTGCGTGAAGACAGTCATGCAGTGTGTTTATCACCTCACTCACATCTGGGGATTTATCCTAAACACACCCAATCATCAGCAGTGTTGTAGACATGCCATGCCATTGAGAACCCTCCCCTATAGCATCTCAATAACTAGTGGCCACAAGACTGTGTGGTCAGTCCAAGACTCTAGCCACCAGCTGACCAGGGCCTGCTGACCTGAAGGGGCTACAGCCAACTGACCAAGATATAAATAGCCAGCCACATTTGCATAAGGCTGTAATTGGCTGCATGGACAAAGCAGTTGAAGGTAGTTGACCAACCATCCATGTGTGCTTGAGTGTGGCTTCTTGATTGCTAAACAATCACCCACAGATCTGTGAGAGAGGTTCACTGGACAGGAAAACATCAAGGCATGATAATGTTATCAGTGCTAACTGACCAGTGGACTGGACTGGTCAGTCAATACAGGTGTCAACTTGTTTCTCATGTAATGTGTTATTTATAGAGCTTGCAAACTCACTGTCTGGAGTAATGGTTCTAATTACTGGTTATACTTTTTTTGTAACTTTTTATTTAATACATTTATTAATGATGCACTAACTTTACTATGTTTTTCATAACTATAGAATTGTCTTCTTTTATAGTTTCCTGTTGGTTAACATGACAGCAATTCTAACTAATCTTAACAGGAGTCTCTCCTGCCGTATTATAGTTATATGACATAACCATTAATTTTTCTTAAAACTTACCATGGTTTTTGTCAAGTCAAATGCATTTGCAATATAAAGATTGTACCTTATGGTTTTTATAACAATTATTTTGCTATATCGTGTATCTGGGACAAATAAATACTTCCTGCTCCCAAATTTGTAAATAAAAACAATACCTTTGTCAATCCAGGGTCCTTCTGTAAATTATGACGAAACCAGCTTTATCCAAGTTATGAATTCCTAGGTATAACCAAAGTTTTTGTTTGACATAAAATAAAACATATTTTTTATAATATATATATATATATATAATAAATTATATATTATAATAAATTATATATATAATATATATATATATATATATATATATAATAATAATTAATAATAAAGCTTTATTTCCATATTCAACGTGCATATATACACTGTATATATATATATATATCAGCAGACACAAACATTGGCACAAATTATATAAGATTAATGTGAGCCCACATGATGCAAAGTGCACGAAAGAGTAAACATGAAACAGTGACACCATGTCCACTGCACACACAGCTATCACAGCCACTGACCACAGAGTGACCAGCGTCCACAAAGCACCTGGGTGAACTTCTAGCAGCTCTGTTATTACTGCTAAGGATTTAGACAAACACACCTGGGACAAAGCTACCAGCCAACAGCCCCTGTGTGCTCTGACAGACCTTGTCTCTGTGGCTGCTCAGTCCAGCTGTGGTCAAAGTTAACCTCCGTCTTTCATCACTTCATCATTGCCATGTAATCAGCTTTGAACTTCAAGCACAGTTCAATTGATAAAAAAATTATAATATATAACTGCAGGTTTCACCTCTTTATTTGGATGAATTATGTGGAGGTCAGGAGGAAGGACAGATTTTTTAATCTTCATTTGAGTCATTGATGGTAAATTTAAACAAACTGTATTTGGTTCCACATTGCATGGTATTTCTCTTAATGTGAATTTTTTCAATCAGGTCTCAAATCCAGCATGTGTGATCATGGTGCTGTCACTTAGAATTGTCGGCAAGTCTGTTCATTCCATGTGGTTCCATTTCACTCATTTGTATGAAGGAGTACCTGACTACAGACAGTGGGGGATATGTCTCTAGGAGCAGGCGTTTCACAGTGCAGCATGGTTAAATGCCTGTCAGAAAGATTTAGTCCATGGTGTTCATTTTGGATAATCTGTTCATTTAATAGGAATGCCACAAAACATCTCTCTCCCCCTCCCCCATCTCCCCCATCTCTCTCTCTCTCTCTCTCTCTCTCTCTCTCTCTCTCTCTCTCTCTCTCTCTCTCTCTCTCTCTCTCTCTCTTCTCTCTCTCTCTCTCTATCTCTCTCTCTATCTCTCTCTCTCTCTCTCTCTCTCTCTCTCTCACTCTCTCTGCGAGTCCAAGAACTGGCTGTCTGGAATAATCCCACTTCATATAGACTCCTCAGTGAATATGGCCTTGGCTGTGGGTGTGTAGTGTAATCATGTACACACGGCACCGTCCATCTGTGTCCATGTTTACTGGACACTCAATAACATCACTGATTCCATTGAGTTATCAGTGCATCAGCAGCAGGTCTCACCAAGATCAACTAGGAGTTGTGAGGACAATGAATATTAACAAGTCTGTGACGCAACAGGCAACACTTCATAAATACAGAATACATGAAACTGAATGTCAAAATCAAATTAGATTAGTAAATTATGCATGCACTGCAACCAGTGGGGCGTCCCCCATATTTTTGGTTGAGGATTGGGGATATAATTATGTGAACCAGATTGCCTACGTACATTCAAGAACAATACTACCTTTCATCTTGGATCAAAATTTCCAACAAATTTGCAGAGAAAATGCTGACAAATCCATTAAAAATATGTTATTTCCATTTAGTAGATTTTAACACTATTAACTGATACATATTAATTTATAGCTTTGAATAGTCATTTCTGAAATATTATTCAGTGATCATGTCAACACTGACGACTTCTGGAAAATGATCAAATTAACTATCGTCAAATAACGACTAAGTTTACTAACTACCAGGTAGGTTAGTTTACAACACCTGTGTTATGCGGATAAACTGCCCACCTGAACTTGGGTATGTCATGACCCCTTGTCGACACGTCCAGTAGGGCCAACAGGAACCTCTCCAACTTTGTACATTTTATCTGAAACAAAACATTCAACTGTAATAATTTGTTTGCAACTACTACTGAACAATTGAGTACTCACATTATACACAACTTTGTTTATTAACATAATCTCAGTTATATAATCCACTACCCGTACATTTGTTTACAGTTAATAATTATATTTACCATCACCTGAACTGCCCAAACTTTGCTTATTTGTGCATGTTGACAAGTTTATTATGAGTATATTTATTTAATGAACAAAAAACATATATGGCAGATGATTTTTTATAATTCATTACAAATTTGGTTACACTTTTTGCTTAAAATAATTATTATAATTACCTAATTATGAATTCATACATGTATGTTTTACTTATACCTCTTACTGATCATTCCAATATATTTAATTAATTACTGGTGACCACCCACTAACAATATGATTCATGCTAAGTGGTAGTTACCTATTCGGTTTGGCACCAAGTAGATTAATATTGAATTACATCGGATCAATCCATTATATAGCTCAGAATGTTGACAGCCTTGAAACCTATATAATGTGTCTATTCAACTCTATTGTTATGCAATGTTTGAGCACTAAGGACCTCTTATGACACAGCGACATTATACGTCACAATGTGTGACAAAACATGTTTTCAGTAATTACAATGTTTTGTTACAAGTGGTCAAATAACTCATAACAGTTATCATTACACACAAAGTAATTTATATCTGTAATATCAATATTACCAGTAGGTCATTGTTAACGGCTTGCTATAATATTCACCAACTAGAATAATTAACTGTAAATCCGAATAAGCTAAGTATTGATAATAACAATAAATATTATTATCTGTAGCTAAGTACAGGTGTATGAAAACTGTAAATATATGTGGACACTGTCTGGAATAACTACAACAAGTATACTTATGTTGCCAGCAATGTTTTACTTGTCATACTCTCATAATGATAATCCAGGGAACAATTAGACAACTGGTGTTGTGATATTTTCAATGAAATTCTTCGGAACTATTTTTAACATGATAACTATATAACACATCTTCAAGGTATATTCCTTGACCCAAGTGTAAATTGCATGCAACCATTGTGCCACGGATACTAATGTCTGGCATTATATGATAACAAATATTGCCCACTAATACTCTCTACAGGCCTGGGAAGCAAATACAAATACCTGTGTACATACTGATTATTGGTGTTGTTGTTTGCAATTTCTTCTAGCTGCTACTAGAAGCGATAAGATCACATCGCTGTCTGTGAGTTCTGGTGGACACTAAGGGTCAACACACTCTAATCACCTGGGTCCAGTAGTGACTAATTTTTGTAGCTCAATATATATATATATATATATATATATATATATATATATATATATATATGCATATATATGTTAGTAAGAGGTATAAGTAAAACATACATAAATTCGCTATTATTTAATTATAATAATTATTTTAAGCAAAAAGTGTAACCAAAGTTGTAATAAATTATACAAAAATCCTCTGCCACATATGGATTTTATATATATATATATTTATATATATATATATATATATATAATATATATATCATATATATCATATATATCATATCATTCATATATATTGTTATCATTCATATATAAAATATTATCAAATGGTATCATATCAAAGCCAACATTATTCCTTGAAATGTAAAGAAAACAACAGACCAATTTAAATATTGCATCATGTTGAGAGAAAAAAACAAAGCACATGTGATGTCAACAATTTGGCAGACTGGAATGGACCTGACCACATTACTTACTAGCTGCACCTGGAAACTCACAGGTCTGTCTATCTGTATTCCTGCAGTTATCCTAGATAGAGCTCAACATGTCTGACAACACACAAAAATGACAATTTCAACTACTGTTCCTATGCAGTGTGCAGCCATTCAGTGGCTCCATCTACCAGAACACTTTTGTTGGGTTAAAATTACCTAAATCAACCAGAACTTCAGTCATCCGTCTATTGTTGTGGTACGTGGTACAATCACTTAGACAACAAAAGCACGTCGAATTACCATATATTTATTTTCCAATCCTTTAAAAATTAAATGACTACCATAACGTACGCATTGTTGAAATCACGAACTGAGTGCAAACAATTAAAATGGATGGCTGGATGCATCTATCAGCCAACATGAGGGCAATCATTAATGTTTTAACTAACATGTTCTCTCTTATAAATCACACAGGCATGAATATATCGCATGTTGGACCCAGTTTGGACACCATTTTTAGGAGACACACTGCTGACAGGTCGGGACAAAAACATTAGTAACGAAACTATGATCTAGCACCTGGTGGTCAGTTTTAACTTCAAGTCAATTTATTGTTGGTTCTTAGTTCTCAGTTGCAGACATGCCACATGATACGGATTACCCGTATCCGATACGGATTTTGGCGGAATTTAAGTGATACGGCCGTACTCAGTTTTGATACGGATTTTAACTAAATTTATTTAGAAAAGATTTTTAACCACATTTTGCCTTGTATGCGTCACAAAACTATACTGCATAATGGAATAATTGTTTACTGTTAGTGACTAAGTAAATTGATTCGAAACGAGTTTACTGTAGCGCGTAATAGATGGGCTACTGGTAAATTTTAGTTCTGAAAAGTTTGGCAGGTGGCTCAACGGGTGGGAACGGGGCGCGTGGCAGGCGCGTGACGACAGTACAGGAAATAGAGCTCGACGCCGAGTGCAACGAATTGCGGTACGCAGTTCAAACGTGCTGAAGTGAAGTAAAACTTCGGTTATCTTGCAATAAACTGGCCCCAATAACCAAAAAAAAAACGTGGAAAAACCGTTTTGAAAAGGCCTAAATAACTTAGGCCAGTTAATTGGAAGATCTGATTAATTATACGGATTGATGCGGATTCTTACAATATTTTCGATAAAAAATACGGATTGCCATCCCAAAAATGTGGCATGTCTACAGTTGGTTTCCTCCAAACAGCAACAGCCCAAACTTGGGCTAATGCGGCAGTTGTTGCTTGTGTTGTCTCTTTATGTTCACTGAGCTCAGTCACAGTAGCAGAATTATGCAAATTAAATATTAACTTGGGTCATTCAACAATATAAATAATAAGTAAGCAATCTTTTACTGTTGTCATGTTATGTAAATATAAAAGGGCTTAGTATGGGCCAGGTGTGCATACTGGAACTGTAGCGTGAACCAATTCCCATCCATCACTCACAATGGGGTTTTTATAGAATTTTGCTGATCCAGAGCAGAGCCAGAAGGTATTTGTGGAGGTGGTGCCTTCCGAGTTATAGACGTTATGTCCCAAGTCACTTATGTCCCAAGTCACTTATGTCCCAAATATTGTGGACGATATGTCCCAAAAACAAGATGCTAAGTGACAGTTAAACATGAAATGGACTTGAAATGTTCTACAAAAAGTGCCAGCATTACTATGCCATTAGTGTTAATACATCAACATATTTATGTTAAGATTAAAGTGCAAAAATAACATAAAAACGTAATAATAAATTTAGGACATATCGTCTAGGACATATGTGACTTGGGACATAACATCCATATCCCGTGCCTTCCTCCCGTGGCATTTCATATGATTTGGCCTCGATGAAAATTTGTGGTTTTATGGACATCTGCAAGATTGGGGTTATGCTACAGGGACGACGGACTTGCTGCGGTAGCTCAGGTCAAACGTGGTGAGCTTAGCGTTACGTAACATGCAGGTTACCTGACTCATTGACACTGTCAGTGTTACTGCCAGTGACTGACGGCGTCACTCACATTGTAAGGAATTATGGTTGCATAAATTCCTTGTAATTACTTTTCATGAAATACTATAATTATTATACATGAAGTCATATTAATGCTATAGGCAAGCTAGAAGCTTAGCTTGGTTAAACCAGTTATATCCAGTTGTCTGAGTTCTCTAAGGATAGACCAGGCATAGGAGATTCCAGCTTATTATTATCTCTGAGACTCGACTAGAGCGTTGTCCGAAGCTTAGCCAGTGTTGGCCAGAGAGCCTAACTATATAAGGAAATGAATGTCTAGTTAGTGACTGTCACTTGGCAGAGAGTATTTAAACCCAGGCAGTTAGATGAGAGAAGAGAGGGGAGAGGAGAGCACGCACGCACCATGTAACTTCACGTCTGGCGCCCACGGAGCCAGGCCAGTTAGACAATTGTATTAACTTCTGTATTATGCTGTCTGTATTAAAGTTCTTGAAACGAACACTTGGAAAAGTCTTCTGCAAATGATTGAGTAATTAGAATCTCTCTCCGTGAGTATCTGATTTCTATTTGACAGTGACACTGTGGCTGAACTGAATAGGTCATGGCTAACTGTCTAGGAGGTCAGTACGGAGGGGGAATATTGCCCAAGATGAGAACACCGCGTCTACGACTATATATAAGAAGATCGAGGCAGATGCGAAGAAGGGAAATTAGTAGACCGGCCAATTCTTACAACATGACACAGTGTCAGTGACAATCAGAGCGTAGAGAGACAGTGCCAACGCAAACCTTGACCTTGTCAAACTAATTAACTTACTACCGCTTCACGCCTTTACATACCTTTCTCGATTCGCTGTCCAGAGGCACTCGCAGGAACTCCTCCCACAGTGTCCTCAGTCCGTCCTGCGAATGTGTTTCAGCCATTAATACCTTACAACTGAACGCCACCAGCAAAATCACTCGTTCACCGCTTTCCTTTCCGTGTAATGTTGACCTGAATTTGGCCGGTCGCCAGAAACGTCACAAGACTACCCGCACTTTCAGTAGCGCATTAGCACTCTGCCATACTAAATGCGGCCGATATTGCAAATGTTTCATCATTTCGAATTAAATGGCAAAGTTCAATTACTGTCGGTAAACACCACTTCCCTGGCGTGGGCGCCGCCATATTAATTCGGGAGCACGTGATACGCGTGGACGCGGGGGCGGGTTTGTTTACATCTTCCTCGCTCGATACCGTAAACTTCTTATTGACGCCTCAACGGTTTGAAGCGTGAGCATATTCGACGTAACAGCTAGTGTGTTCGGCCTAACTTCGTTGGGTTGGACCTGAGCAATTCGCATGGAAGATGTCAAATGGAATAATCAAAGAGGCCACTGAAATGAGTTATGCCCTACAAAGCAAACGATTGGGACTTTAATACTTTTCAAAGATTCAAAAAACTTTATTATCCGTTTAAAAACATATTAAAAACGGAAAATTTTCTTTAGTCACACATAAAATAACAGTAATAAAAACATTGGTGAATCATATCTACAATTGTCAATACAATATAAAATGATAGTAAATATAGTCATCACTAAAATAGGTAAAGTATCATCATAAATTACGAATAAAAATAGCTACTAAGATAAATAAATAAATAAGCATGTATAATTTCTTAAAATGGGTCTCTGATTGGAGACAATAACATTAGCAATAACATAATCCTAAAATTGATAAATAAATAAGATTAAATAAAGAGTTACCATAAGAATATGAGACACATAAAATGTAAAAATTAATTAATGACTCGTTGAAAACAGCATTATCATTTAGCATTTAAAATTAAAATAGCAGAGGGTACAAACGATTTTTTGAAGAGAATTTGTTGGCAAATGGCACTTTTAGGCGTCTCCCTGATGGCAGTTTCTGAAAGGCTTGATTAAGAGGATGAGCAGGATCATAGAGAATTTGTGTTGATTTCCTTTTCAGTGCATCTTTATATATGCTGGACAGCTGTTTTTGATTGTTGCCAATTAACTTGCTTGCTGTGTTAACTACGCGAGCAAGCTTTACTTTATTTTTTCCACTGACATTGCCATACCATGTAATTATATTAAAAGAAAGAACGCTCTCTATCAAACTGCTGTAGACAAGTTGGAGAATGTGCTGGCTAACATCAAAGCTTTTCAGCTTTCTCAGTAGAAAAAGTCGTTGTTGGACTCTCTTATATACATAATCGACATGTTCACAGAATGACAGCCTCTCATCTAGCACAGTACCTAAATACTTGAAGCTTTTGACTATTTCAACTTCTTGATTATTTATCAATATCGGTTCCGGTGTCTGACTAATCCTTCCTCATCCAAACACTAACACTTTCGTTTTCGTTGTATTCAGTTTAAGAAAGGTGGAGGTAAACTGGAAAGCTAGCGCATCAATTTGGAGATGGTACTCAAAAAGAGATAATTCATCCTTAAGGCGGCCTACAAGTGCCATGTCATCTTCGTATTTGATTAGGGTGAGAAATGAGTTGTTACATGATATGTCATTCGTATAAATGGAAAAGAGAATTGGTGAAAGGACACATCCCTGTGGAGCTCCGGTATTTACTATAACCTCATCTGACAACACGGGATCTCTGCTCAGAGAGCCGTTCAATCTGACGCGCTGTGGTCGATCACATAGAAACTGCCTAATCCATAGAATAAGGTCAGGATTTACCTCAAGGTTCAACAACTTCTTAATCAGAACATGTGGTTGTATAGTATTGAAAGCTGACGAAAAGTCCATAAATAAGACACGGACGGTAGTTCCAGATGTGTCTAGGTGACTGGCAATTAAGTTGAACAGAGTTAATGTTGCGTCCACTACTCCTCTCTTAGCTCTATATGCAAACTGTAGGGGATCCATGTGATTGGCCACAGACTTAATCAGTTGATTACATACAAGTCTTTCCATGCATTTAGCAAGTACTTAAGGTACTTAACCCAGCTGCGAGTATATAATATAATATAACTTTGTATTATACATAAACGACTTACCAGACCTTACTCAATCCGACACATTTCTATTTGCTGATGATATTAAAATATTTAGACCCATAATAAATATGAATGATCAAGATATACTACAACAGGACATAACCACCATAGAAAAATGGAGTCATGATTGGATGCTAACACTACACCCAGATAAATGTACACATATGGAAATTGGAAAAAATAATGTAGGTGAAAATCAATACTATACAACAATGAACAATGTCACAAAAACAATAGACACACATGATAAACAAAAAGACCTATGGGTAACCTTTGACTCAAAACTCACATTTGATGAACATATAAGCCAAGTGGTAAATAAGGCAATACAATGACCAAAATAATTAGAAGAACTTTCCAATTTCTAGATAAACATACTTTTTTGCCTCTCTACAAAACAATGGTTAGATCACACCTAGACTATGCTATGGCAGTATGGCACCCATATAAGATAAAACACAAAATTGCCTTAGAAAATATTCAGAGAAGAGCCACTAAAGAATTACCAGGTATGAGGGACCTATCATATACAGAAAGACTCAAATTGCTTAAACTACCTACATTAGCATATCGAAGATTAAGAGGAGACATGATAGAAGTCTATAAAATACTACACAACATATATGACCACGAATCTGTGCCAAATCTGCTGAAAAACAAAGAGATATCACAAAGAACAGGAAACAGAGGACATTCCCTAAAACTATTCACAAAAAGAGCCAAACTAAACTTAAGAAAAAATGTATTTCAAATTAGAATTACCGAACCATGGAATAGTCTCCCTGATACAGTGGTAACAGCAAAATCTCTAAATTCATTTAAAACACGACTAGACAAATTTTGGTATAACCAGGATATTGTATATGACTTCGAAGCACCGCTAAAAATTACTAACAATAGAACCGGAACACGCATGTAATGTAATGTAATGTAATGTAATGTAATGTAATGTAATGTAATGTAATGTAATGTAATGTAATGTAATGTAATGTAATGTAATGTAATGTAATGTAATGTAATGTAATGTAATGTAATGTACAAAGGCATATAATATATATGACTCTCGATCTATGTGTGTGTGTGTGTGCGTGCGTGCGTGCGTGCGTGCGTGCGTGCGTGCATGCGTGCGCCGCGCGCGTGTGTGTATAGGCATAGCTAGACGCGGGAACAGAGAGGCAAGAGGCAACGGCCACCTTCAGTTTTGGTGGAGGCATACATATGGTTCTGCCCCCTCCCCGTAAATATGAAGTTACACGCACGCACAACCACACGCACACTCGCCCAGAACTATGCAAACTAGCGGAAATATACGCGCTATTATGTAGAATTTGAAGATAGTAATTACCACATGCAGAATTGTCCATTGTGTTGTGATCAGTTGTGTTGTGGGTTCTTTGCAATGCTTGCATCTCAGCCAGATGATAATGAACATATGAACTGTACATACAACCAACCAACTGAATGATTTATCACAATTAAATTGACCTGACGAACCACCAGACCGGTTTGTCTACGGGTTATTCGGTTGTCTCTCATGGTGACACTCGGGCGCAATCGTCACCGAGGGCATTCGTGTTTCCACGTGAGAACTCTGTTAATTACTTCATCGTTGTGAACTCCTTTGTCCTGCTAGACTTAAACGACGAAACGATGATGCACGATTTAAACTGTCATTGTAAACTCTGCGTAATATCCTTGTCTAAAGTGTTTTATCGAGTGGTGATGTCAGCGGCAATGATTCACAACCGTATGAGGATCATTTCAACTAATGATGTTTAATTCGATGTCTGCGATGAATAAACCTTCGGTCCAATATGTTTTCACAGGTTCGCGTTTCTACGTTGAATAACATTTTATGTCACATTGTACGTAAGATATATATCTTTATTTTAGTCCCACCAATGGTGTGTATTATACTATTATGTGCACCTGGATTTATATGTATTTACTTGATTTGTTGTAGGACATGCTACGTCGCAGCAGTAATGTAAAATATTCATATATTTAACCGTTATCAAAATTTCTAGCAAAAGGCAAAGCTTGACGCAGGTCTCGAGAATAATTCTGATTGTGACGCAAAAAAATCTCGACGTCATAAGTTATCAGCCTATCCGTGGCATAACTTTTATTTCCCTCTGATGTTTCTTTTGCAGTGATCATAAGCTAACTTATTCGCAAAACTCATCGAAAGTAGTACGGTGTTAAACATTTTACTGTTTCGTAATAATGATCAAAGAAATAGGCTCCATTCGTGTGTGGGGCGTCAATGTACAAAATGCCAAATTATAGAGCACCAGCTTTATGATCTACTGCGTGAAGTGGTTATAATATATAGAACAACATACTATTATTCACAATCACCTATATATTTATTTATTTTAGATGAGTCAACTTTGTTGAGTGGTGATACTTATAGTATGCGCGTGCGAGCGCGTGCGTGCGGCATGCGTGCATGCGTGTTTGTGCATGTATGTGTAGGGGGCCTGTTCCTGCGTGCGCGCGTGCGTGCGCGTGTGTGAGTGTGCATGTGGTGTGTGTGCATGTATGTATGCATGTATTCATGATGCATGCATGCATGCATGCATACATACAAAATCTGATACATAGTATAATATTATATACATATATGCAGAGTATTTCTACCAGGCGGATTTGAGGGGCTAAAAAGTGCTGCCACCTCACGGAGTTTTGAAATCTAGACAGTCGTTTCTACGGAAAAGCAAGATTTTTAGGCGGATCACATTAACTGATACACCGGACTAGCAGACGACGAAAAGTCGTTTTCTAAAACTGCACGTTTTAAAAGAAATGTCTCTTCCAAGGCAACATTCAACTGAGGCGCGTATACGGAAACGCAGAAAGAGGACAATTATTACGGCTGAACAACTGGAGAAGCTCGAAAAGACATTCAAACAGGAACAATGGCCAAACAAGCTGCGCAAAGAAAGACTCGCCTTCGAACTCGGATCAAGCGAACAGTTTGTGAGCATCTGGTTTCAGAACAAACGTGCTCGTGTGAAACGGGAAGAGGAACTAGCGAAGATGCAGCTGACTGACAAATGTTTCTTGATTTCGGAAACACAGAAGAACGTTGACGATTTTAATGCCGACCACGAGAAAACGAGCTCAATGACCACGTTGTCAGCGGCCAACGATATGGCAAGCATGTCCGATGACTCGATCTCGGAGAGTGTGACTACTTCCGAACAATTTGAGAAGAATGGAAGCGATGAACTGGCACCAGAAGTGGTCGCTCCGCAGGCTCATGTGATCGATATAAAACCAACTGTTTCTCAAGAGGACAATACTGGCGTTGGCGTGACGACATCGGACCAGGAACTGCTGACGTCAACGTCGTCAACTTCATCGACATTCCACGCCTCTTCGCCTGTACCTGCTGTGACGTATGCAAACAAGGACAAGGTCGTATCAAACTTGCTACATGCATATGGAATTGTATTGTATGGCATTGTATTGTTGTCGCTATCATCGACGAATTTTATATGCGTATAGATTTGTGTAGCATAAATCCATAACTACATACGCAGTTAAATTATTTATTATTAGTTAAATTATTATAACATTTACATATTGTCATTAGTCATAACTTCTGCACAGACGTACTTCAACCATTCTTCACAAAGCCATAGAGTGATAGACCGCCTGATAGAACACCACATAAAATAGATAAATTGTATATTTAACAAAATCTAAACTGACGTAACGTTATTATGACGTGATACTCACATAAACAAATACAAAGCTGTCGAGCGGTCTTTAATGCTTTGTCTTGCGCATTGATTAACATTTCTAAAGTTAGATATCGTGCGATGCAAGAACTACTACTATTAATTCAATTCAATAACTTTATTCCGGAACATTACTGGTAATTCACACTACACCCAGATAAATGTACACATATGGAAATTGGAAAAAATAATGTAGGTGAAAATTAATACTACACAACAATGAACAATGTCACAAAAACAATAGACACACATGATAAACAAAAAGACCTAGGGGTAACCTTTGACTCAAAACTCACATTTGATCAACATATAAGCCAAGTGGTAAACAAGGCAACTAAAATGACCAAAATAATTAGAAGAACCTTCCAATTTCTAGATAAACATACCTTTTTGCCACTCTACAAAACAATGGTTAGATCACACCTAGACTATGATATGGCAGTATGGCACCCATATAAAATAAAACACAAAATTGCCTTAGAAAATATTCAGAGAAGAGCCACTAAAGAATTACCAGGTATGAGGGACCTATCATATATAGAAAGACTCAAATTGCTTAAACTACCTACATTAGCATATCGAAGATTAAGAGGAGACATGATAGAAGTCTATAAAATAATACACAACATTTATGACCACGAATCTGTACCACATCTGTTGAAAAACAATGAGATATCACAAAGAACAGGAAACAGAGGACATTCTCTAAAACTATTCACACAAAGAGCCAAACTAAACTTAAGAAAAAATGTATTTCCAATTCGAATTACCGAACCATGGAATAGTCTCCCTGACATAGTAGTAACAGCAAAATCTCTAAATTCATTTAAAACACGACTAGACAAATTTTTGTATAACCAGGATATTTTATATGACTTCGAAGCACCGTTAAGAATTACTAACAATAGAACCGGAACACGCGATTTAATATTAATAGATAATGAAAATGAAGAGCTGATCATAGAGGAAGACAGAATCCTACGATCAGAACCGTCCTAAGGTATCCTAAGGTAAGGTATTACATCCATATGAAAACCTAAAGTATGACTAATAACTATATACATAAAGCATTTTCCGCCAATGGCGACACAGTGGTGAATTATACAGAGCATCACTATTCATGATACTCTGTAGTATTGCATTGCCCGATTTAGCTATACACGTCAAAAAACTATACACATTTTTTCTAATTAACATTTTACATGTGGGTAAGCCTCTTGACACAAACATATAACTCGCACTACAATCTCGAGGTTCATTGCATAAAAATCTAAACACATTATTGTATGCTACACACAGTTTTCTCATTGACTCTGCTCTATAGCAAAACCACAGTTGGCATGTATACAATGAAGTAGAGTAGGATTTAAATAAAGTACATTTTACAGATTCTGTACACATATAAAACTTTCGGATCAAGGCATTACCCTGAGCATAAATTCTCTTGTATTGCCTAGATATGTCATCATTGTCGCATAGATCTTCTGTGATAATATGCCCAAGATATTTATACTTACTAACCCTTGGTAATGTTTCGCCATTTAGCAAAAAGTTTGGAATGTGGATATCTTTGAACTTTTTACAAGAAAATATCATAACATTACTTTTGGTACTATTGTATTTAATATCATGTTCTATCCCATACTCTGAACACACAGATAATAACATTGATAAACCCATAGATGAAGGTGCCATGAGCACTAAATCATCAGCATACATCAAATGATTAATTAACGAGGAACCTATTATACATCCAGCATTTACATTGTTTAATTTGTTACTGAGATCATCCATGTAAACACAAAAAAGATAAGGTGAGAGAATTCCTCCTTGACGCACCCCTTTAGTAACAGAAAAATTGTTCGACATGATATTTTTCCAACGTACATACATTTTTTGAGTAGTATACCAAAATATTAAAATCGTAACTATATATATGGGTATGCCCCGCTTTATAAGTTTTTCAAATAGAACATAATGATTTACACGGTCAAAAGCTTTGGATGCATCCAAAAAACATGAGTATATATTACTATTCAAACTCCTATATTTTAATACAGCCTCTTTGAAGGCATATATACACATGTCTGTGCTATGTTTAGCCTTGAAACCAAACTGGTTATCACATGTAATTAGGCGGTATGCAATACGGTCATAAATAATGTTTTCAAAAACTTTGGACACAATGCTGGCTAAAGCAATAGGTCTGTAGTTACTTTTGCTACATATGCTAGCATTTTTGTTTTTAACAATGGGCACACGTACAACAGATATCATGGATTCAGGTAAAATCCCATGAACAAATAAGCTAGTAAAGCACATAGACAACAGTGGAATTATAACATCACTGCAATGTTTCAAATGTTCTGCAGATATACCATCTAAACCACAACTCTTGTTGTCTTTCAAATCTTTTATGGCATGGATAATCTCTGAGTGTGACACCTCTATATCCCTTTGATATTCAACATTTTTACAAATATTATTCACATCTTTATTGTTACTTAGACAATTGAATGGATCCTCATAATGGGATTTCCACATATTTACAATGTTGTGTGACCCTGTTACACCATCAACAACATTTGGAAGAGACAAATTACTGTTATTCATTAGCTTAATTTCTTTCCAAAATGCTTTGTCATTTTTACACAACAGCTTTTTGGCAAGTGGTTCCTTTCTTAGTGCATCCTCATTGCTTCTTATGAATCTCATAGCACCTTTAAATCTAGCCTTAGCTCTGTTTTTCATGTCAGAAAGTGGACCTTGCCTGGGACTACCAGCATTTTTCCACATAGTATAAGTTTCTCGAGACATATCATAGAGATCAGATGCAAATTCTTTCCAACCTGGCAGGTTAAAATGTTTACCCTTGGATGGTTTGTTTGTTTTTATAGAATTCTGACTAGCAGTGGTTATCGCACACATTATATTGTCATGATATTTTTGCAAGGCTACTTTATGGTCTATGTTAGTACAGTTGCAGTCTTTACACAATAAAACGTCAGTTGGTATCTCAACATTTCTCAGTAGGTATTCTGTTTGTACACCATACTCAAAAAGTACATTTTTGCTCTGGGCAGACCAATCAATTTTGCATCTAATATTACTGAATGTCCCATGTTCAATGTCAGGAGCTAACTGTAAATCAATTTCAACCATGACCGGGATATGGTGAGACAGAATAGTACCATATAATACAGACATATTTGTTATGACACTGTTGCCATCTTCTGTTGAGATCAAGTGATCCAACCATGAATGACTGCCCCATGCATCACTTACATATGTATATGTTTCTTCTGGTAACCTGAGGCAACTAGTCCACTTATATTTAAATTGGCTACAAAATTCTTTCAACAAAACAGCAAAATTTGCATTTTTTAACACATTAGCATTATAATCTCCAACTACTGTTACACAGGAGCTGTCACATTCATCTACCAAATTATGAAGTTGGGTTAAACGGTCAAGATATTCTTCCTCATTATCTTTTTTATCATTTAGGTAAATAAACATTAAATATATACATTTTCTTTGTGCCTGATACAATCTCAATGTTCACCACCCAATCATACTCATATTTATGTGGAATAATAAATTCGTCATATTTATTATTCCAGAGAATAGCTACACCTTCCTTCTTACGACCTATTGTTACACCCAGAGAGTCGTCATTGGGGGAGTTGGCTATAGCATTGTATCCCTTTCTCATAGTTTTCAGCTCTTCTTCCTATTGTTTAGCTAGCCAAGTTTCCTGGAGGCAAGCAATATCGTAATCAGTGACTAACTGTTCCACTTCTATACGTTCATACAATCTATTTGACCCTAATTTCAGTCCACGACAGTTGTAGCTTACAAGCTTTACTAAATGTTTATTGAATGTATTTATTATGTGTCCCCATTTGAGTCATCATTTGAGTCAGTATTAATATAAAATTATATTTGTCAGACGTCTTAATCAACTAATTTGATAACAGCGTGCCTTCTTACAGGTAACAAACACGGAAGCCGCCCCGATTGCTCCACCGCGCAAACCAGCGACCGGCTCCGACGGCAGACTGAGCCTGTTTCGGGCCATCATCAACATGATCGCCGTGACGGAGGGAGGCATCGTCGACCGGACAGACCCCGAGTTCCCGTCGGCCGTCAACGACGCTCTCTACGGCATCTACGTGAACCGGGACTCCCGCCTCGTCTACGACCGCTTCTGTGGCCTCGACCTGGTCGACTTCGACTGATGGTCAATGTGATGGGCGTGAATGCACTAATACGTAATACAATCGGGTGCGTGTGTGTGTGAAGATCGTTGCATGTAATAGTTAACCAGTTAACCATGTATGTGACAATGACATTATGTGACTCGATTTGTCAACCATCTGCAACGGGCGCTGTTTACAACGCGAGAACATGATTAATTACTGTAGACGGTCACATTTTCTCGGCAGCATCATTATGACGAACACGGTGCGTCTGACGTGCGTCATAATTGTTAATTAACGACGCCCGTTGGACATCGTTTCGACCAAGCCAAACACGACTAGGAATTAACCTGTCCGTGCCATCCGTTGCTTTCCCTTGTAACGCACACTAGCCGGATGTCATACTGGTTTCGTTTCCTCAAGTACGTTTGCATTTTCTAGCTAACATCCACCGCGCGGCGACACAAACTAAAGGCAGCAAGCAGTTATGATCGTGAAATTTGTATAGCGTTCCAACCTCCGTTGTTCACAGCGCTGTATAAAAGTTCTTAAACACAGATAGGTCTTTAGTCTAACTTTAAACGCAGCAGTGGTCATAGTTAATGTAAGATGCTGCGGTAGCGCATTCCGCAGACATTGGGCTGCCACGCTGAAAACTGTCACCCCATTGACGCCTTGTGCGTGGCACACACAATAAATAGTGTTCGCTGGAGCGCAGCGACCAAACCGGCTGGCGTCGGCTTACACATTGTTCAATGTATACAAGTGCATGGCCAGTCAGTGCTTGATGACTGAATAGCGGGATCTTGAATTCCTCTCGCAGTGCTATCGACAGCCAATGCAACTTCACCAACAGCGGTGTAGCATGGCTATATTTCATGGCGCCGTCGATCAAGCGGGCTGCCCAGCCGTTGTATTTGCAGTCGATATATCAGTGCATTGCCAACATCGAGTCTGCTTGTAACACATGCACGTATGACTTGCTCTGTCGCTGCTGCTGTCAGATACCGTCTGATCCTCGAGATGTTGCGGAGGTGCACTTGCATACAGCAGTCACATACGACTCCATCGTCATCTCAGCATCAAACAGGACACCAAGATTACGGACACTGTGACTCACCCTGACCAAACAGTCACCCACACGCAACGCTTGATTTTCTTTAGCTGTTGAGCAGAACCGAATACTATTACTTCTGTTTTTGAGTCGTTCAACTTCAAGGAGTTTGGTTTCATCCATATCCTGATTTATGTTACACACCGTTCAATGCACTCAACAGCCGCGTCACTGTGATGTAAATCTGCGTGTCGTCAGCATAAACATGTGACATCAAGTCGTTGTTCCGAATAATGTTCGATAATGGTGCTGCATAAATAGAGAACAATTGCGGACCAAGTACAGAACCTTGAGGGTCAATACACGTAAGAGGGCAAGCAGTTGGCACCATCAAACAGAATAGTGGTTTGAATTAATTACTCTTCCACATCACCATTAATTTTACACCCACCACGGTATTGCATGCACCACATAATACTGTAATGTTAACTCATTCGGTGGTTTGGACCAACAGACGACAGAATGACAACTCATTCGGTGGTCGGAGCTAACAGGGGACAGAATGATAACTCCGTGCGTCACTGAAGCAATAAATGACACCAAACAGGTGCGTGTTTTTTGCTCAAAATAAATCGTAAATTGGATGAAGTGATCGAATTACTACACAGAGAGAGCTAGGTGAGTCGACGCCGAATATTTGTGAAAAGGTAGATTTACAGCCCTCCCCGGTTCCGACGCCTTGGAATATTTTAGACGTATAGTTCCATAGATAGTACATATATAACATTAAAAAAAATTGACAAGCAAAACATCGTTAGAGGTAAGAACACGAATATTACAGTGACACTGTAATATTCGTGTTCTTACACTGTCAGTGTTAATCTAATCGAGCCCACATTATGCCGTTACTAAAAACTTGAATCCTGGATTTAAAATATACGCACACAACACAGTGAACACACCATCAAAGCAAATGAAAATATGTTTTTTTAGAAGAATTGTGAGTTGTGGACAGAAAACAAATGAAATCCTTAGGACAGCCAACTAGAAAATAAAGATGATTATCACAATTAGAACAAGATGGGCACGATTTATAGGGCACATCGTGAAAAACAAAAAGTTTGAATATCTAGTAATGCTAATGTTCAACTGGAAAGATTGAAGGGATGCGATCGAGAGGAAGTAAGCGAATAAAATGGATAGTCTGTCGGCTTGACGTGAAATGAGCGCAACAGAACTACAGAGAAACAACCAATGACCGAGTCCGAGCGGTTTGGACGGCCCTTCGACTCACTGTTCCTCGAGCTGATAATAAAAACACACTATTCAGCTGTCACAAAATAATAGAGGCGCAACGTGTTCTCTCTCCCACTCACTGACTATTTTAAGCAGCAACATGATCCGCAGTAGACTAGGCAGTAGGCATCGAGTTGAACTAGATCATTTCCGCAACTATATACAATAATGGTTTTGTCGCTATCTACGTCATAGGTGCACTAATATTGATTACGAGTGCTTGGCGTATTTCGATTGTGACTCTAATGTAATGACGTTACAACGTGTGCGTTTGTTGTCACATTTCCGTGTTAGCAGGTTTATTTGTTTATATGAAGGAACGATTTATGATACTAGATGTTCTTTGGATGCTTATTTCTTACGATCATCCAGATTCGTCAACAAAATGAAAACGTAGTCGTAGAACAATTGTTAAGAACGGGGCAAAAACATTGACTTTTTTCATCTTGATTGAAAAAATTATCCGAAAACTTCCAAATATTTGTTTACAATTGATAAACAATGTCGTTTTGTTTTCAATTATTTACATTTTCATAAGAAATACGAGCAATATTTCTAGTGGCGCCATCTACTGAGTCAGTTGGCACAAATGATCACCTGGCTATTTTTCGGCATTAACTCGAACTTACTTATTTTATAATAATTTCCAAGCAAAATGATAATAATTAACATTTTTATTAATATCCACATTATCAGTGCGTCCATTACTCCAACCAACCAGCACATAGTATACTATATTATAGAAAAATACACAATATAAATGCCACCATTAGTATAAATTCTTAAGCATAAGAATATTTTGCAGTGCTATCAAAATCACTTCTAACAAGAGTATCAACGAGTAATAATGGTGGGTTAACTTTTGTATACACTGTTTTACACTTAAAAATGCATATTCAACCGAACAGTTGATATTGTATGGAATGTATACATGACATAAAACCATGCAACGATCGTTTCCATTAGTGCAGGTTAAGCCTCACCCACAAGATATATTTTTAGTCAAAGGTCCATTTTTAAATATCCACATTTCAGAGTGACAAATGCTATGGTATTCAGTCCAAGGCAGTATATTTTAGTTACTGAAACTTGCTGTATATATATATATATATATATATATATCAGTGGACTATTCAGTCTGTTTTTTCTTCCATTTGTGGCTTATGAAGCGTCACTAATGACATCGTTATTGTCATTCCACTGTGTCCGTGTCGTCACTTTAGTGACATGTCTGTTCAGCCGATCACTTGAGACGATAAAGCATCTTCCTCTGCATGCGATGTTGCAGCTCCCCGCGACGCATCATGAAGTGAAGCACTTTGTAGATCGCACGCTCGGGGTATTTCTGCACAATCAAAACAGATCATTAAATGACCGCACACAAACATATTCAACTACAATATGTGTGAAAAGTTAACCGACATTCTCCATAATTCCTCAATACAGCTCTTTCCACTCGATCAATTTTGATGCACGGCTGAGCTTGGTTTCTAGGGATTTAGGCATGGAAGAAGTTTTGTTATTATAATAATGCAGTATTTCATCATCACGAAGTATATTTTTTTACGTCTTAAAACAAAAACTAAAATTTAGTAGCAAAACAAGAAACGAAGGCAGTTTCTGAAATATAAAAATTTAAATTAACTTCCTCAGATTCAGCATAGTCTAATAAGTAGTTTGTTTTATCCACAATGACACTGCTTCATAGGTCACACAAACATTGTCTTTATCTGGAGTTTCTTTCGTAAAACTGGTGAATGTAACCTGGCATTAAATGGAGTATTTTGCAAAACACAAGTACTCAGACTGTACCTTGATAATTGATAGAAATGCCACACCGTGCTAGTTCACATCGTGTTCTGATTGATGTATTGTAACAGATGTATTTTCTCAAGTACATGGAATAATGCCATGTGCACACCATGGAATTTTAATATTCAGCATTCGTTTTGGGAGGAGGCAAACATAATCACTGAAAAGGAGATGTTCGACTGACCTGTTTGAGGAAGTCCTGAACAATGGCGTGCTCAGAAACCTGTGAGCCAATCACAAAGCGGCGTTTCAGTTGCTTCTCAATATGACTCAGCATTTCCTGGTCGTCTTCCGTAGTGAAGCCCTCTGCCCCTGTAAGGGTTAACCAACCAAATGTTAGTCAATTAACGTGGAGATAATTGCATATATGAAATATACCAGTTTTTCCATACCGGAAACAGTTTTCACATTGATACACCCTTGTTCCTCCACACAATGTCAACAACTCCAATTAAAGGTTACAGATCATGTGTGAAAATGTTGCTTATTGAAGAGGCAGTCCAGTAATCTATATACCTTTCATTTATAAACGAGTTACAATGCAAAAAAGCAATGATCTTTTTGCTACAGCATTTTCGGGCCTGCTTTCGATAGGGAATGTTAGCAATACAAACATGTCATACATTTATACAACATGTTTCACCGAGTTGCACAAACAGCTGAGAAAATAAAATTATAAATGCAACCATAAAATGCATTTGCAGTCTAGCGACGTTCTCAGTTCTAGGAGTGGTAAACTGGGAAAAGCAGACATTGGTGATGTCACAGTGAAGTGGCGTCTGTGCAATTTAAACGATGTCTTCAACAAGTTTTACTAACTATTTAAGATGTTGCTGCTGTTTCGAGTTAACAAATGATCACTCAAAGACAAAAACTGACAAATGGATTCGTAGTCAGCATTGACGACATGGAATCGTGAGAACTGGGCCCTGGTGACCGCACTGACCGGAGAGACTGCCTGACATGGCCGCGTCCAGCGTCGACACCTGGAAGAGCCTGAGGGCTTCGTCCACGTCTACCTCAGTCGCAAACGGAGCCAACCTCATCTTGGCCAGCGACTCAGAGATACGAATGATCGCCTCGAGCTGCCTACCAACACGACTTTCACCTTTAAAAGTTATACAATGCTACTGGTTCGCATGTAGGAAAAACGTACCATAAATAAAAAGTTATATACTGCTAGCTAGCTTAGTACACTTATGTCACTAGGGCAGATCTGTCATTCAAACACCAGGGGGGTGTTTATCAATGTTGTCACTTCAGCATATGTTCTTTCACACGTCATTGTGGCATCTTACACATTTTATCAATCACATACATCATACATATATTCCAAAAGTGAATATTTGTCATGCAACGTTTTTAAGAAATATATAAATTAATCATCATAAATTCATTCACAATTAGCATAATAACCAAATATACTGTCATTAATGTGGTCTTTTCCAGTTAGTTACACAAAAACTGCACACATCTTGAAAAATTTCAAATTGGTGATAATCCATGATTAGCACTATTGCCATGCTAAAGCATCAGCCTAAAAGTTGATATGTAACATGTGCATCCATATGGCAGATGATTGTATGTAAAATTATTTGAATAGCAGACATCGTCAATACTTCAATAGCGGCCTGTTGTATGGAACTGGTTAAAATGTTGAATGTTAGCGTTATTTCAACTACTTTTGAATTACTTTTCACGCTTCGAAGCATGTTGTACTTTTACTCAAATGCAACACAAAAGTAGGTCACTCAACACTATGAAATAGCAAATAAATACATGAGAAGATCGCTCCACGTACCTGACAGTGATTGGGATCGAGGTTCTCTTCCCAGTGGCTGTCTCATGTTCCATCGCTCCATTGCGCATCAGCACGTAGCGGTTCTTGAGTTTCTCAGCTGCCTCTGCTGACAGCCGCGGGCCACAGCGCCTGGGAACAGTCAGCAAATGTAGGAGAGGGGTCATAGGTCACTGTACAGTTGGTTCAACTCCCCACCCTTTTAATACAAAGTGAGACAGCGCAAGTTTTAATGTCTGTAGTTCTATAAAACTCACAATGCTTCAACACAGTTCTTTACAATGCTTTGACATTGTTCTTTACAATACTTCAACACGGTACTTTCACTGGATATCATTTTCGGAATTTATTTCAACAAGGTGACAACCTAACCCCCAAGTGTAAAGGTTTTTTTAAGTAAAAGATGAGATTGTTCCGAGGACCAAAGCTTACCTTGGATTTTTTTTGGCATAATTTGCTTTATTGCAACACATTACTGAAATTTACATACCGATAAACAATATTTATAAACACTTCAAGTAACCGTCTTCTTGATCTGTGAGAGCGTCTGGACATGTTGTTACTAACTTACTGATAATCAACCAACTATTACTGTTCAATTAATAATTAGTAACAAAGACAGTTATAGTGATGCTACCGATCAGTTGTGACAGCTCATGCACAAAACAGAGATCAATCACAGGAAAAGGAAACTTAGGTATGAAACTTTACTAACGATCGACAGAAGGAGATGTATTTCTTGAGTGTGTTCAGGTCGAGTTCCCCCCTCCTCTCGTCCTCCGCAGTTTTGATGGCGTTCATGTGAATCCCCATCACGTGTTTCGCCAGAGTCTACGAGAAACAATTTCATGGTTAAGAACGTGGCAGATCACATGACCGATTGGTCGCTTTATATCAGGCGACACAGTATCTGCAGTCAATGAAACATATCTTGAAAGAATGAAGACATTACACCTGAGACTGATAGGTGGACAGTTTGTTGATCTAAATGGGTCTTGTATCAAGTAAGTATTCTGCTATATTGATATGGATAAGATTTCTCGACAGGTTATTAGAGAGCTGATGATATCATTAAAACCTAGCACTGAATATTGTATAACGTATGTCACAACTAAATCAAACAATGTAACAACTAAAGCCAACACATCACGCACTACAATAAGCTAACATTTATTACATCCACCAAAGCCTGAAATTGATCAAATCATGTCTTTGTTATTTACATATGTATCTAGTGTAAATGTATTTGTAATAAACATTCTGTATCTATGTAAATATATCAGTATCTAAGAGTAACATCAATGCTCCTCAGTCATGGACACAGGCCCTTACTATGTCTCGTTGTTCGTCGTGAACGTCCTTCACGATGAAGATCATGTCAAACCGAGAGAGGATTGTGGGCATGAAGTCGATGTTTTCCTCTGCCTTTGTGTCGTCCCACCGCCCGAAGACACTGTTGGCCGCCGCCAGCACGGAACAGCGAGAGTTGAGGGTGGTCGTGATGCCAGCCTGAGTAGGAGGGAAACAACAGATGTAAGTCATTCGAGAAAATTTTCATCGAGTTGGATGAATACTATATGAAACATGATTCCTTATTACACAATTAATACATTTTGATTTACACCGATGGTGGTAAAAATGCAGGTGTGAGCCTAAATTTATTAGTTGTGTAATAAGTGATCTAGTTTTAATATAACAAATGTAAGTCGCAGAATACAATAGCCTACAGTGGCATGACTGCTGTGTTGACGGCTTGCTCTAAGTAACACATGTTATTTGACTTAAAATTATTACAATTTTTAACGTTATGTTTACACGTATCCGACTAGAAAATCTTTCAGAATGATGTAAAATCTAACATGACTGTGCAGAAAACTACAACTGATACACCATTTTTTTTAATCCGATCGCAACTGGCCAATGACATGTAGAATTAAATGACAAAAATAAGTTTATACTCTTTTTTCCTGCATGTCTTGGATGAGACTGGAACTGATCTCAAATATTGCATCCATCACTTACACTGGTACCTCCTATATGCACTCTCGTTCTCCATCCAAAGGTACTAACAACTACTGAGTAATTATGATACTATATGAAAAAAGAAATGACTAAGTTTGTAATGTGTGTGAAGTGAGTAATCTGCAACACTTGATGAGGCGACCAGTGAACGAGTTTGTTACAGTGAACATGTCACACCTTGGCGATGGAGATGGTCTGTTGCTCCATGGCCTCGTGGATGGCCACTCTGTCGTTCTCTCGCATCTTGTCAAACTCATCGATACAAACAACACCTCCGTCAGCCAGCACCATGGCGCCGCCCTCCACAACAAAACCGTGCTGGAACAGACAGGGCATGATATAGAACAGACACCCACATGTGTTCATTCAAACCTTGTGTGCTAGCAACAGAATGATTAATGTCACATAGTAGAGTAGATCAGCTCAATCAAATATTACGCTAAATTACCCTTGAATGGATAGAAACATTTGGTTCACTAATCAACAACAGTTTATTGAGTATTGAGTTTTTGGAGAGGTAATTACACATGATAACTCTAAATTTCTTAATAATTTTTAGCTGGAATTACATGTTAGCATTTAAGTGTAGATGAGATAGATCGATTATGTCTGTGAGACTGGCATGACAGCATTGTGTATGTGGACCTACCGTCACGGGATCCCTTGTGACCGACACTGTCAAACCCGCCGCACTACTGCCCTTGCCAGACGTATACACCTGATGACAGACATAAAGGCGATACAACAAAATAATCCTAACATATTCATAATTATTATACATTAGACTAAACAACTGGTATAGATTATTATTTACTAATGAGTTTGTTGTGTTCATAACAACACAGGAAAATTACATCAAACACACCCTGCAATGAAACACTTTAAACTTCTAATGAGATAAGACTTGGAGAAAAGACTTGTGGAGTTTTTTCTTCTTCAATCGTGTTACAGCAAAAGAAATAATAATTATTAGTTATTCTTTCAATAAGTTTTTTGGCAACATTATTTGACGTGACTTACACCAATTGGTGAGCAGTTCTCGACAAACTTGAGCAGCTGACTCTTGGCCGTGCCAGGATCTCCCAGCAGCAACAGATTGATATCTCCCCTCCGAGTCAAACCATCCGGCAGTCTGGGGACACAGGGAAAGGTTACAAGTATCAGGGTCTGTACTTTTCAAGGCTATTTGAAAAAGAAATGCAAGACTGTTTTAACGACATGTACTTTAAGTGCAGTAAATTAAGTTAACATTTTTTTAACTCAACTAAGAAAACAATGGCGCCGACCACAATGAAATGCTGATTGTTCAATGTGCATGAGTTATTTTTGTGCATAGACTTTTCCTTTTCTGGTTGTTATTCATCACAACATTTGAGTCAAAACAATATTTTATCGACCACAATTACGACTTTTCAAGACTACTTTATAAAATTCAAGGATTTCAAGGCCTTGAATTTGGTCCAAACAAATTCAAAGGCTTTTCAAGAGTTTCAAGGCCCCGTACAGACCCTGAATGATACGCCTCAAACGCACGACAGTAAGTAAAATATCCTTTCATAGATAGAACTGAGTTTTCATTGGAACGAAAAATCAAAGAAACTTCGACAAGACCCACAGACTAAACATACCTCTTGCGTGATCCACCGAAAAGTAGACAGGCGATTGCCTTTTTGATATCGACGCTGCCAAATATCGACGGAGCGATGCTCTTTGCGATCATCTGGAAGACGTTGGGAACAGCCGCCAGGTGGCGCAACTCTTCTTCTTCCCCCCGATTGAGGAGAGTTCCGGCTGACGAGCGACCAGAGCCCTCGTTCACTACCTCAATCCCGATCACTCGGATGTAGGGCTGACGAATTCCTACGTTCACCTTTTCCCGGGCACCTTGCTGTGAACGGAAGAAAAACAACACATTTTAGGGTCCAAGATGTGACAGACACGTGGGTACGTTGAGACAAGGCAAGTTGAATAAAACAATTCTGATATTTTCTTATGACAAAACAACACGAAAACCATTAAGAAAACTAACTACAGACATTTCCCATCTTTGGATTTTTTTAAAACTGGTTCTTGGTGACCCGACAGAGGTCACCACCAGGGTGAAAAAAGTAACAAAGACAACTTACAACATGTATATTATTTAGGTATGAAACAACTGTTACCGAAACTCAAACCAGAAAGATAAATTGGAACTGGGTAAGCCATTCATTTAGTAAACTAACACACCACAAACCCACCGAGACAGGCACTAAGATGGGACCAACATGGTAGACGGAAAAGAGGAAAGCTGAGAAACATGTGGTGCAGAGAAATGGAGAGGACACAAGCAGGATAGAAATGGAAGGATTTGGCATTGAATGCCCAAAACCGTGTTTGATGGAGAAGATCCATTGGTGGCCTGTGATCTGACATGGAATGAAAATTTGAACCAACCATTATACACAATAACACAACATTCTCATACCAACTGAAAAACTTCCATCTAACCACAGCCTTTCAAATATTACCATATAGTCGCAAATACAAGTACCTTTGGTTTGCCCGACTTGCGTATGGAGTAGATTCCGACAACCAGGACCCTGTTGCCGGGGACGACCTTCTCACAGAGGTATCTGTCTGCATACATCTGCAGGTGTCTCGGCATCTCCCCGTGAGGGACAGCCTCAGGAGCCTCCTGTAGCTTGAGGACTTGGAAGTCGACACACCGGCACTTGTCGGGGACGATGAAGAACGGGTCAATGGGACACTTTGGTCGCCCCGCCTGCTCCCTGGGGAACACAGCAAACAAACAAACAAATTTATTCCCATACCTGCATTCACAGTAAGACAAAAGTTATGTTTTTGTTCCACATAGAAAAAGGTTATTGCAGCCAGCAAAACTAGCTTTCATTCCATGCAGAATAAAGTTGAAGCTAGTTTTGAATAAAGTTGTTGCAGCTAGTAACATTATCTACAACACTGACATCTGGCTAGTTTAACCAACAAAATATAATTAATTACACACCTAGAAGGGTGTTGTGGTTAATTCGGCTCAACTCTGCTCCATTATTGCCAATAAAGCATGTTTAGACACTGGTTATTTTAACATTTAAAATTGCAAAAACTGTTACAAGTTTAATAAGTAACTGCACACAATTTCACAGGCCAAATATACCTTCAAAATAAAATACACATATTAAAACCCTTCATTTAAGAACCCGCTTAAGAAAACAGTACTTACGTGGGACATTTTCTTGGCAGGGCATACCCTTCAAGGCCAGGTTTGACAGCGATGTCGTTGATGACATTACGACAGCTTCGACACTGGATGCTGATACGTGTGGCCTTGGCCCGGATTGCGGACGCAGCAATGACAATGCCTGGTATCTTCACAATCTTTGACATTCTCTCCGACTAGAATGAACCAGTGAATGGCAAATTAGGTACATTTCTATCCTCATCTAATCATGATATATAAATTAACTTACAAGAACAAAATTATATCTTTAGCCATAACAGTGTGCAGAAACACAAAAACATAGTTCAAATGGTAACATTAATTTTATTCCAAAAGGCAATGCAAATATGTATAAAATCAGTACAATGTGTACAGTTTGTACCCATGTTCAATCAACTTTTTAATTATTCAGGATACCACAGAACATTTTTAGTTTACATTCTTATTATATACATAAATTTACAAACTATTGTGGCCTATTATATTAAAAATATCGCCTCCAAAGATTAATCCAATTTGCTTCCAAGAAAACATGCCAAATTCATGCTGCCAAGGTATCATTTTGTAGGAAATTTTAAACACTATTTTTTTAAACTTCAGATGCAATGTTCAATTTACACGCATTATACTTGAAATAAATATTGCCTATGTTGTGTACCTTCATGTTCCGCAGCGTTTCTGCGTTGGCGCTGGACTTGAGCATGATCTGGATGTCCTGTAGTTCTTCCTCACCCTCAGGTCGAGGGCGTGTGACCTCATCTGCGACCTCCTTCGCTGCCTCCTCAAACTAAGGGTGAAAAAGAAAGTAATTAGCACTGATAAAAAGATAACCAAAAATACCTTAACCACTGGACTTTGGGGGCAGTACCCACCCGGATGGTAATTAGCATATAGACTTTGTGACTATGAAGTTGAATTTTCTTACAAACCTATTTTAAAACATGTTTACTAGGGAAACCATTTCTTCCCAACAAACACATTGGTGACAGACATTCAGATGTAAACTTCACGGTAGCATCTGTAACATTTACACTCTTCAGACCCAAACAATTTGTGAATTAAAAAAAACATGGCAGCCATAATCACGTTTACACCACGTCGTGATCATATAACGCCAGTTCTAAAAGACCTACACTGACTGCCAGTTAAATGCCGCATCGAGTATAAAATACTTCTCCAGGTGTACAGATGTATGAATGGAACAGCTGCCCTGTATAAACCTGCTAAACAGACAGAGTCCAGGACGCACGCGTTCATCTGAACAACATTTGCTTGATATTCCGCATACGAAGCTGGCCAGTTTTGGTGACTGGTCTTTTCGTGTGGTGGGACCTCGCCTATGGGACGCATTGCCCATTGGTATCAAATGCTGCAGAACTTTGTCGGCATTCAGTAAGGCACAAAAAACACACATTTTCAAAGCATATTACTGCTGACATTTTAAATATTCAATGATATTTTAGAATTTGTTGTCAAATATTTCATCTTATTTTTACACATATGTATTGAAATTTATATATGCCATAGTTTAGTATGTGTTCTGCATGTAAATAGAGAATTAATTAGTTTTATTTATTTATTGGTTTAGTTATTTTACTCGTCGTTAATTCTAAATAATATTTAATTAATAGTTTTAATATGAATAATTTAACATTTCTACATTTTTTATATCTGAAAGTCAATTTTACCAGTTGTATTTATTATTATTAATTTTAACACATAATAAATAGCTTTATATTTTATTGTACAGCGCTTTGAGCATATTTGGATATTGCGTTTTATAAATAATAAATATTATTATTAAATTAAAACACCATAAATATAGATGCTTTAGGAGGCAATGTGGCTAAGACAAAGTGTAGGTATTTATCATGTTAATATATTTTAACAACCTGGTAGTACAGGTGCAGCCCACATGTGTCAGTAAATGGTTGTATTGCATAACCTTTAAAGGATCTCTTTAAATTTTACATACCAGGCATATAAAGATGCTTTTCAAGGGCATCTACGCCATTGTCTCACCCAACTTATGTTAACTGATGTTATGTTAACGATGTCAAGCAGGGGTCGACAATAGCGCTGGCCCGATGCGTGTTTTGAGGGTGTCGGGCCAGTTCGGGCCACCAGTTTTTATATTTTACTGGCCCCACGGGCCACTGGTTTCAACAAGTTACAATGGAATTATTCACCATTGTTTTATATAATTTCCATCAGTTGTCTCTCATTACGCAACAATTAAACATAATCTGTGACAGCGTGGACTCGCTCGAAACTAGTCACCATCTTGTCTACGAATTGCAAGTTCTCCATAACTTCACACGGTGTCGCTACTGGCGACGTGAGGCGGAGACGCGAGGCAGACATTAAGATAACGCTTCGGATTTTGAAGTAATAGCCGAGTGGTACCTAAATAAAATTTGTCGTTGAATTTCGCGTTCTCCTTTATTATTGTTGCTATCCTAATCTGTAAAACTAATAGACAAAACATGTTGAGTATGTCACGACCACCCCTTGTGGACTTGTATTAGTAACGAAATAATGATATTGAAAAAGTTATAGACCGTAACTATAGGCTAAGTAATAACTCACATAAAACATAGTCGTGTTGTAGCTGAATTTTCTAACTTGTTTATTCCAAAATATATCCATTCCAATAAGTAAAATGTCAAGTTGTCACAGGATTTCGCCATGCCCATGCCGCAAACGGCGAAACGCCACCGATCCCCAGCTTCCCGTTCGACCTCCGGCTGTCGGCGCTAAGCAGTCGCCTGCAGCAAATACTTCTATGCACGCCATCGTCGCCTTCCATTTCTTTCTCCGATTAAAATTAATTCACACCTTGCGGTAAATTTATAACGTTTGGCAGCGACAGGATCGACCACAACGTCGTCTAGCTAGCGCCATGGCATTATTTAGGTCACCTTGTGTGAGTCGTGTCACGCGCATAGCGGCCGGAAGTCCCCGAAGCTGACGGTCACAACGGCGAACGCCAAATAAGGAGATATAGTCGGTTGAATATTTCTTTGGATTTCCCGTATATACAGGTCAAAGGGCGGGGATGCAGTCTATGTAAGCAGTTAGAGGACAGTTTGGCGGTTCTATTCGTACGAAACAACATGGCGAACAGTGAATGTACGGTGGCATTACTAAGGTCTAAACATCGCGTATTTTCGAACATATCCTGCGTCTTCAAAATTAAAATGGATTTCACAATCGATAGGGGCTCATTTGTTATGGCAAACAAATAACTTAGAGGTATGTAATTAATATAAAAGTGAACTTTATTGACAGAATACATACAAAAGAATTAGAAAACGACAAAAACACGTTTTTGTTTATTTGTCATTTCAGCTGCCGTTTCTATTTTAGTGTCCTAAATATAAACAAATATATTTTATTGTACAATGTACCTGTTTTTATCAGAATAAATGTGTATTCCTACAAAAAAAAGTTCGGGCCAGTAACTTTTTGGCGGGCCAGTAACTTTTAAAGTCCACTGGCCCCCCGGGCCAGTGAATACAAAACGTTATTGTCGACCCCTGTCAAGTCATGGTTATGTTGAGAAACTTTCAAGAGATCGCTGTGACATTTAAATACCAAAGACCCGAGTAACTATATAAATATATATGTGTGTCATTGTGTGTGTGTTGACAAAGCAGAGAATAAAACACTGACATATTTATTGTACTGTTCCGTACACCCGACTATTTACATAATTTACTAGTAGCTCATTGTTGTCAGCCTATATGTCACTAACGACGTCACAGACCCATTCCCATAACTCACTCAGCCCTGTCAGTTGTCTGCACCAAACACCAATCGGAGGCGATTCGGCGACCCGAGCCCCAATCTCCCAGCAGACAGGTCAACGACAACCAGATGTTGTCGACATTCGGATGTCGCTGTGTCCTCGTCTGAACACGCCGCAGGGGACACCGAGGCGGGACGAGCCAGTGACACCGCGCGATACGCCGAAGCGAGACGCACGACATTGCGTAATCGTGTTAACATTAAGCCACCACGATTGCTCATTGATGAGATGTGAATCTATTAGACCGTGTTGACCCTATGCCACTCATTAATGAGACGCGAATCCTAACAGAAAATAATAAAAACAAAAAGGGATGTCGAGAGATACCCAGCAGGGAGGCTATATTTGGACATGCTGCCCAGCAGCAACCTCTGGACTTTAGGGGTGGTACCCACACGGACGGTAATTAGCATATATAGAGTAGTGGGCGCTGCCAGTAATTATAGTGAACCAGTCCAGGCTAGGGTTAGAATTTAGAACAGTAGACACGTACATATAGAAAGCTCGGTAATAAACATTCTGAATATGACGAGTTGTTTGTACTGATATATTTTACTAGTATTAAAACAAGTAATACAGTTACACTATTTACTCACTGTAAACTACTTACTACTAGGGTGGGAGCCTATTTAGTCATGTAAACTACTAGGGTGGGGGTGTATTTAGTCACGGTAAACTACTAGGGTGGGGTCTATTACCAGGACGTTTAATTTGCCAGAGACAGTAGAGTGAGTCCCATTTTCTCAAAAACCAACTTAGGTATAAAATCAAGATAACCCTATTGATTTTTGTATACCTAAAGTATCTTTTGTAATTGATGACTACTTCTAATAAAACACAGTTAATTCAATCTAATCTACGACAGACCAACGAATCCAGGAGACATGAAATATTCTAGTGCTTAGCTTCTTGTCCTTTACTCTGATCTATCGGATTGGCTGGATTTGTTTAGGACAGATGGAAAATTGAGAAGCAAAAAATTAGATATAACTGATTCTGACTATTAGGGCCCATTAACATTTGCAATGTGTTGTACATACGCACTGGATGCATATACATAACCAGCATATTTCATTTATTGATAAGAATTTGATCCTAGACAAAGAGCTGCTTGGAGCACCCTAATGTAAAGATGACTTGGGAAGTTTGGAAAGACATTTACCAAGGGTAGATGGTCAGTCGGCTGTTTTGTGAGCTTCTCGGCCAGTTGTTCATCAAAACTGGACACATCGTCCAGGTCCACTTCGAGCCAGTACTGGTGGAGATTGTAGTGTCGTTTCAGCTGGTCCCTGCAATAGTAAACTAGTTAATTAGAATGCTCAACATAAAGCCCGATTTTCAATTTAAACTATGACTTATTGGCAGTTCATTTGATTTTAGTAACTAATCAAACGGTAAATTCTCACAAAACTTAAAAAACACTCTGCCCAAAACACTAAGATTTGCGTATGCGATGTTTTGTATCCATGGAGTAACCGAGTTTTGCTGTGATAATAATTGTTTGGATTGTCACACTGACATTTCTATATCCCAGTAATATATCATGACAATGTGACTTGAATAAAATGCTTATCCAAATGTGAGGTGTATGTATATGCCACATTATCTCATGATTTCTCTGGTCACTTTTAATTCAATTGCAAACCTCAAGTTAATAACATTGCACAACTGTCAGAGATTACACATGAACTTTTATTGCACTCTACTGCAGTGACCAAAGCCTTGATTCACTTCCAACAGTTCAGGTGATATTGTCTGCACTACATGCACCTAGGTGGAAACCAATAATTGTAGAGGTATATTGTTTAGATTGACTTAAGTAAATGTCAAGTCTAAGTAAGTTGAAAGTGTATTGGTGTCAATTTCATGGAGTGAACAGACACATCGTGGTTGGTAAATAACAATGGTGCTCTTTATAATATGTACCATACAGTTATAGTAAAAAAGGTAGTGACAGTGGGCAATGCCATCGACTTAACTAACAAGTTAGTAAACAACTAGGATTTAGAACTAGAAGGCAAAGAAATATTTTGATTCCTTACACAACTCAGTCAGACCGTCACAACACAAGTGACGTGTTGAATTCAAAGTAACAAAATTAACCATAGATGATCAAAATATCTGTCACTGCATGATTTACTAGGTAAGCGTAATAAATATGGCGCACTGAAACCAACAAACCCTACTTTATATGACTATGAGCAGGCTGAAATGGTTTGGCATTTAAATGCTAGCATAGCATTTAAATGTCCAGATTTATACGACAGGTGTCGTGACTGACGCGAAAGCTTCTTACCGATAGCGGTACGAGAAATTTCCCTCGTGAAATTGCCGGATGAAGTCCCTAAGTCTATTCTTAACCTGCTGGCGATTAACCCTGTCCGGATCATCTCCCTGGTCTTCCGACCCAAAGTTGTCACTAAAGAAAACACCGGCATCATCAAACCCAGCCATGACGTTTCTCTGTGCTTTGTGATTTCGGAGATTTCCCGCAACGACTGTCAAAAGGCGGGAAACTCCCATTGGCTCATGGGTAGTATTTTCTAGATTGTTCTAATACACAAATATGCCCTTGTGCTGGTAAAGATGGTAGTAAATTTATTAGTTATTATTACTGTAAATACGCCTTTTCATTTATGAGTACGTAAAATCGGAAGTAAAAATGCGACGTGCTCAATTTGATTGGACGATGACAGGCACGCCTCCATCTGACTGCGCACTATCGACCCTGACATCGTGCCCTCCGCTCCAAATAAAAGCCACGCGTGTAAACAAACGAGCAACAAACGTCACACACGTTTCTAGTGATGAGCGCTACAAGTGTGAATTGCAGTCGAATTCTCTCTCGTTTAACGAAGCCAATGTATAACTCCCAGAGATGTGGTATTCACAGAAATGTGGCGGTCGTCGGAATTCCATTTGGAAAAGGACAGGTAAGTTCTAGTCCGTGTACAACTACAATTGTAATTATAAGTATTCGTAAGTATTATTACCCCGTCCTATAGTTATACCCGTAGGCTAGGGCTTAGCCTTAGGCCGCTACCCCCATTCCACCATAATAACTGTACCCCTAATGTAACTCTACCCCATTCCACCACTATACTCTACCCCTAATTTGCCTATGATTGTTTTTTAATTCAGCTATTCATGTCATGTCATGAGACGACCAATTTACTAATGTTTGAACAGATTGTGTCGTACGTGTGTATAATGAGCTTTTTAGTATGTATGAATCTGCAACCAGAAAAGTTCATAATTTTACACTATGTTATACTATATGCTTTTTATACGTACCAGCTAATTTGTGTTTATATCAGTTAAATATTATTATTACAATTTAAGCTAGCTCTTAATTGTATTCTCTTGATGATCGATCGACTCACTGATTTGTATATATATATATGTACAATTGAAAAATTTGAAACATTATTGTCATTGACTCATTGTTAAATTGTTGAAATATTTCATGAATTCATATTAAATAACTGATCACAATTCTAATAATTAAACCTCGCTTTAAAAAAAATTCTTTAGTTTCTACACAAAGGTGTCAAAAGTGATGACCAGATCGCTTGGGGTGTGAGCTCATTATATATTAGATGGGGCTTAGTCCTCAAATATTTCAGGAAGCTGCTAATTAATTGTAACTATACCTCGGGGGTAGTTTAGTTGTTTTGTGGCGGGGGCTGTAAATGTAATTTACCATCAATATTTAGAGAACATATATATGCACCTAACTTAGAGAAGTGCACATATGCCTGCTTTAGTGGAAAATATAAATTTTGAGACCAAATAATTAAAAACAAAACAAAAATTGATTTTTTTGTTTAGGAAATGTTACAAGTTATTTCAGAGCTCATCAAACTCTTGATTCTTTAATTTGTGAACTAAAACAGGCATCTCATACCATAGATGTTAGGGTGCCATCTGCAGCTTCAACTTATTTCTCACCAAAACCGCTTAAGATACTACAATTAATTAACCCGGGGCCCTTGGTTCCAATGCTTATGTAAATTATTTATAGTCATGCTTTGCTGTTAGGATATGTGTCTGAATAAAGCAGATTTCCATAATATAAACAGTATGAAAATAGAGTACAGAACCATTGCTTGTAACAGGCATACTAAAGGCAGTATTAATCTCACTACTGGTTGTACACATACAAATCATGTGTAAAAATAATAATGAAATCTTGTTTATAAAACTATAAATGAATACATAATACTCACCCATAAACAGGATCTAATTTATGCATCTTTTCATTCATACAGCCACACTTGTAAACAGCCCAGCCGAAGCTGAGTCATGGTATTCTCTCTAGTCTAGACCAGTTTGGGGCACTGGGTCCAGTTTCCCTTGTACAGTGTGTACTCTGTTCTTCCTATCTTGTTGACTCGCTGGTCTATATTTAGAACGCAGCTATTGAGCCTGGTAATCAGCCGGTCATTTGTTGTTTTACATATATTTTACACCATTACACCTAACATGGAATTAGCAATACTTAGATAAAATCTGAGTGAGTTATTGAATATCTCAGCGTGGATTTTCTTCTACGCACTCAAGATTATACGTTGGTTTTCCATGTACAAGATCTGTCGTTCTGTTTCAGCGACTGGCTGGAGTGGAGGATGCCCCACAGAAGCTGCGGGGAGCTGGGTTGGTGCAGAAGCTGGAGACGATGGGTGAGACACAGCAGTCATTTCATTGACACTTTAATTGTTTGTAATTTTTTTTTTTTTTGACATTGATATGTTTTGTAGGAAATTTGTCACCATTAAATTATTAAAATATATTGTCGTTATTGTTTCAACTGGATACACTTGAATAAATATCATAAGAAGAAGATTTGTCACTGGACCATAACCTGGGTTCGATGACCATGTTATCAGTTTCTCATCGGCTTCATGCCTGAGTGATCACTGACTGGAGGCAGGAGTGGCTGGAACTGGTTCACACAATGAGCTCATAGAATGGATTGAGATAGGTACATAAAGGTGGTGACACAGGTCTGGTGACGGATTCTTGGTATTGCCTTAATAAAATTACAGTATGGCGGCTTGTTTGTAATTAAGAACGCATTATAGACAGATAGTTTTGGGGAAACCATTAACATAGCAGTTTTTGGGTGTCCATATTTTTTTTTTTATTATTAAAAGTAACATATTAATAAATAAAATAAACTTATAAATTAAAAGTTGTTGATTTATTTAAACAGTATTTCATAAAACAACCACAGTTGTTTTTTGTTAATTTCTTTTGACATTTTTACTATGTGGTATCCTTTTCTGGAGTGTGTTTCTCCTACCTGGGATAGTTTATTGGTTATCAATACATCACAGTGACATGGAACTAACATAAACAGGATGTTTGTTACTTTGAGGGTGAGTGAAGGTTATATTTATTTATAGCTACCCGGTAGATCACTACTGGGAGTGGTTAGGTTCTTAAGAAAAAAATGACTGGACAGTGGGCAGTATAACCGTGGGCGTCACAGGGCGTGTGACATTATTGTGAGTATTGTCCATATATATAGCTCTATTTAGAAACCCTTCCACCCATCATTTGGACAGTAGAAATATCAAGGGTAAAAAAATAAGGAGCAAAGACTGGTTGTCAGAATCATAGATATTGCCAGTTATGCTTTGAAAATGGTTCTCACGCGTGTGTTTGTAGTTAATTTCAGGTCATGAATCGTAATACACATCTTGATTGACCAGCTTGGTCAACATGCACGTGACTATGACCAAATTTATGACTGGCAAAATTTTATCCTGCAAAAGGGCCTGTTGTGATGATGTTGTTGTGATGTTTTTCATGTGCTAAACATGAGCATGTGACCACTGCAGTCTTATTACTGGATAACGTTCTGCTTGACCGGTTTTTGTATTTACCCAGCAAAAGGTTAGCTGGTGACTAGTGTCACATATGTCAGGTGTCAGGTGTAATAGATGTCATCAGATGGAATCACTAAACATGATCACTGTAGGCTTATTCGTGGAAATGTTTCACCTGACTGATTTATGTCAAATGTGATGTCATTGGATCCATACTAACTCCATCTCAAAAATGCAATTAGGGTTGAGTAGGGGGGAGTTCAGTGAGGCAAAGAACGAGGGGGACGGACGGACGGACGGAGACAGAGAGCTATAGACATACAACTCACAAGAGTGATGATTTATATGGACGTCCAATACAACACTACAATAGGGTTTTTGGGGAGCCACAAACCTTGGGGTGGGGTGCATTTAGACGTATCAAAGGAGGGTGTAGCTGGAGTTTTTTATGCAATCACCAGTTGACGCTCCCCCACCAATCAACTGTGCGATATTTCTACTTATAGCTTTCTTGTACCTGTGAAACAGTTAGTTGAACAGCCACCGCGTTTGTTGTAGGTTATAATATAAACGACCATGGTGACCTCCAGTTTGAAACAACCATCAAAGACCCTCCATCATTTAACATCAAAGGTCCAAGAACAATAGGCGCGGCCGTCCACAAGGTATTGTTTTGAACATCAATTAAAATCAGTTAAATATTTAATTTTATTCATGGTATTTAAATATTTAATTTTATTTATGGTATTTAAATGTTTAATTTTATTCATGGTATTTAAATGTTTAATTTTATTCATGGTATTTGGTTGTAAAACTGTTCTGTTCTTTTTCTTAAGGTGTAGCTCGTACATTTATATTGTTGCTGTACTGTGCACAAAAAAGTCACATTGGATGTCACATGGAGATTTTTGGAAGAATAAATAATAATAATAAATTTATTTATATAGCACCGCATATTCAGAATATACTTCTGTTCAGAGGTGCATGGTAATACAATGTTCAAAAATAGATTTGCAAAAAAAAATTATAAGCATATTGCTTTGGGAATAGATGATACTGATGCAAGGCAGATTCCTGACAAAACCTAGACAAGTTAGTTTGGCATTACATTCCTGGTCTTTAATTCACATTCATTGACGGAATTCTGGTAAAACTTAGTGGATGTTTTGTATAGGTATATTTTTAACCAGACAGATCGCAACAATAATTGAAAACACAAATTTAGTTCACTAATTAACCAATTGCAAAATACTACATTAACAGAGATTTACACCGAATCAAAAGTAGTTTCTATATTTTAACCTAACTAATTCGTTATGTCTGAAAGTACTTCAAGAGGACATCTAAAACACAAACTTTCATTTTGCTCCAGCCACTTTGTGACTATGAAGTTGAATTTCCTTACAAACCTATTTTAAAATATGTTTACTAGGGAAACCATTTCTTCCCAATGAACACATTGGTAACAGACATTCAGACGTAAAGTTAACAGCAGCGTCTGTAACATTTATAGACTCTTCTGACGCAGACAACTTTTAAATTAAAATACCATAAATAGAGATGCTTTAGGAGGCAATGTGGCTAAGACCTATTGTACGTATTTGTCATGTTGATATATTTAAAAACCCGGTAGTACAGGTGCAGCCCACACGTGTCAGTAAATGGTTGTATTGCGTAACCTTTATAAAGGATCTCTTTAAAATTTAAATATGAGGTACATAAAGATGCTTTTCAGGGGCATCTAGGCCATTGTCACCCCCGACAGATAACTTAACGATGTCAAGTCATAGTTATGTTGAGAAACTTTGAAGAGATCTACGTGACATTTAAATAGCAAAGACCCTAGTAACTATATATAATGTGCTGACAATGGCAGAGAATAAAACACGGACATATTTATTGTACGTCCGACTATTTACATAATTTACTAGTAGCTCATTCTTGTCAGCCTATATGTCACTAACGACGTCACAGACCCATTCCCATAACTCACTCAGCCCTGTCAACTGACTGCACCAGACATTTAAATAGTCTGCATGTCTTCCAGAATATATTGTGACATTTCGTGACTGTTCAGGTGCAAAGGTACTTAGTGACAGCTCAGGGTTCATGCAGATATATTGCACCACTATATAGCAATGTTTAAATTTTATATAACGTATATCTTGTTTTATTTCCTCTCAACTGAAACATATTAAGACAATTATGACTGGGGGTCTTACTTTCTATAAGTCTTAACAGGAGTCTCCTTGAACCTTACTGTATATTATACAGGCATAAAATGTAGTATTATGTTTGAATGTTCATACAGTTTGGAAAAATACATCCACTTCTCCTGCTGTTATTAACCATTTATATATTATATATATATATATATACATATACATATATAATATATATATATATAATTATTTATATATTATATATATCCAACATTTATTTTATAATATATATATTATAGCAAAACAAAATTTTGATGGACCTTATCTACATATATGTATTATTATGTGTCAATACATAATAGAGCAGATAGTAACTTTGCTGCTATGTCGTTGGTGACAAACATACATTCAGTAAGTCGGGAGTACAACTGCCAGTTGAATCTTTTCTTTGCACTTGACAATTTCCAAAACACAAAACCGTCCAATGATAACACAGACATGGGAAAATTAATACAATGCTTAATTTTGATATTTGTATATGTTCAATGCATTAATATTTTTGAGTGTTAGCAATACTGGAATATCTAGCTGTCAGATATTGACCCACATTGGTATCATATATTATGTGGTTTATCAAGCTGTAATTGTGAAATTAATGTTTGGGGTCATTGATCTGACAATGGAAAATGGAGCAATGATGCTGAGAAACTAATCATGAAGGTTATACAAGGTCTGGTGAGCACAATCATGGAAAGTTAACTCAATCTTCTTCTCATATAATAAGAGAGGCTGAAATTGACATAGATCTTTTCACTAAATTACAAATACTGAAATAGGACTTTGAGATTAAAAGTATATTATTCCTCCATATTCCTCTCGCATGAAAACTCATCTTTGGGATGTGGTCATAGGATATGTTCATCTGTGTGTCGCAAAATAGTGTCATCAGTGAATTTAACAATAGATTTTTTAATGATGTATTTTCCTTATATGGTCATTACCCTAGTGAAACATTCGTCAGTTGTATTTGGGTTGTTAGTGAAATGTCACATTTCTCTCTCCAGATCTCCAACAAGGTCGCAAACGTCATTCGGAGTGGTGACACATGTTTGTCACTAGGGGGCGATCATGCCATGTCTATCGGTACCGTACACGGTCACATGCTCGTAGAACCAGACACGAAACTGGTATGGGTGGATGCCCATGCCGACATCAACCCTCCACTGGCGTCCAAGTCAGGAAACATCCATGGCATGGTGCTCTCATTCCTTATCCATGAACTGCAGCCATATATTCCCGCGGTCCCTGGACTTGACTGGTTGAAACCATGGTAATATTTGTTTATTGTCAACCACTTTTTATTTATTGGATTTGTTTATCTTTCACCAAAGGCAAATTTTTAATATGTCAATGCTTTATTAAAAATCTGTCTATGAAGAAAAATCTATTATAAATTAGTAGTTACTACAACTGTGACATATAGGTACATTTCTATTATTGTATTCGTCCATATGTAGTTTTTCATAAAGCGGATGGTACAAATCTGCCACACTTCATGAAATAGAATATTCTGCCAAGTTTGCCTAGTTGTTGTCATTTTTACAAAACACATAAATAATAGTGAATATTATATTGTTCATGGCTCCAAGAATGGTTTATTGTAATATAATTAACTTACTTTGGAGCTTAAAATCGAAGCTGAGTACGACGTTTCGACCCGTCATCTACGTGTTCACATGAACACGGCCCGTAGATGACGGGTCGAAACGTCGTACTCAGCTTTGACTTTAAGCTCCAAAGTAAGTTAATTATATTACAATAAACATAAATAATAGTTTTTACTTTATGACACACACATCGTCTACCATCTGAGAACTCCAACACTTGTTATTGTTGACAGCATCCATGCTAAAGACGTCATATTCATCGGACTCAGGGACATTGACCCAGCGGAAAGGTAAAAGATAATCTTATTTTGTGTGTCTGCCTTCACGCAATTTTAACAGGGGAAGTAATCACAAGTGACACTTTGTCTGGCTCCTTTTCAACAATTGTAGGCAGCCATATTTGAATAATTTGTTGTAATGGTTGTTGTTGTTGTTGTTGTTGAAATAAAGCGTCATGTTATGTCATGTCAATGTTTGTGTTGGGTGTCTACGGTACTCTGTGAACCTGGGCCATTGTTGGTTTTAGTAATTGCATGTCGTACTGGTCAACATGACCTGTTTGTTTTCATTACTTTCTCAATATTCTGGTTTCTACAGTGGCTGGGGGAGAACATGTGTAACAAATTTGAATGAAAAGTCGTAATTAAAAGATTAATGGGCACAATGAAGACGTTAAAAGTTGTAATTCTGACTTTGAATCTTATAATAATTATGACTTTTTAATCTCGTAAAACTATGACTTTTTTAATCTTGTAATTACGACTTTAGAAGCCATAATTATGACTTTTAATCTTGTAATTATGACTTTTTTAATTTGTTTACACAAGTCTTCTCCCAGCCACCACAGGTTTCTAACCCAGCTGTGAAGAGGAGAATATTAATTATCTATTGGTCAGACTGAGGGCTGGAGCTTAAAATTCCCTTCATATTTTATTAAGTCCATCATGGGTCAGATCTACAGATGATCAGAACTGCAGTGTATAAATAGCTCTGGTAACATGAGCAGTTGTTTACATAAACCTATATCTTTGTCATAGTGGTCATCGTGACCTGTGATGGCTAGGAGAGGACATGTAAACATTTGGAAAAGATTAAATACAAGATTAAAATTCATCATTTTATGGCTTTACGTTGAGAGAGAGACAGAGAGACAGAGAGACAGAGAGACAGAGAGACAGAGAGACAGAGAGACAGAGAGACAGAGAGAGAGACTTGTCAACATCATCGCATTACATAATAGTCTTTATTACCATCACTCCCTGTCTGTAAGACAACAAATTAGTATACAATGTTGATATGACATGACTTGAGCATAAAGTCCACTCAGATGGTCTCATAGGTGAACTAAAATAAATCTTGATAAAGATGACTGCGCATACAAAATTCCATGTCCCTTAAGTAACAGACATGCTGAGTTACCGACGTTGTTGCTTGCAGGTACATAATAGAGAAGTTTGGTATTCGGTGCTACACGATGCACGACATTGACGCTCGGGGGATCAGTGCAGTGGTGGAGGAGGCAATAGGGCTTGTGAACCCGAAGTAAGTACCACAACGATTGGATTGCAAGTTTATCAATTCAAATGTAATGATTAAGCACATATAGAACCTGTGTACAATTTGTACAGATCAATACACAAAGTGAATGTCTACTGATGTGATGGTGGTAAAATATTGACTGATTGGTTTACTATTAACATTTTATAGGTGAAAATATTCCATAGTATACACCTGTATCATGGTATTGATTAGTTTGCCATATTTGTTTTAAAACATCATGGTATTTTATCGTCATCAGGGTTTATTTATTTCAGAACACAGTGCGCCTTAGTGTACCCAGGTAGTCATGTTTTCCATTATTTATTAAAAGTTGTAATGAAATAAAGAGGTATTTAAGTAGATGTATATATGTCATGGAGAATATATTGTTTTTCAGTCTTGACTGCCCAATGCACCTCAGCTTTGACATTGATGCCCTTGATCCCAGCCTCGCCCCCAGCACAGGCACACCAGGTGGGGAGCATGCATTGTCACAAAATAATTCGCTATTTTGACATCATAATTAATTCTTTTTATTAATGTTCTTATGATTTATATAGCACCGTATTTATACAATACTATTCTAAGGTGCTGTACAATTCAAGAAAAGGCACAATGAAAGTTGATATAAATATTCGACATAATTCACATATATCGATATAATATAAAAGAGTAAAGTAAAATCAGTATATCAATAAATTATTTAATAATAATCAGTTTGAAAATAATAAATGATGTAAAGTTAAATAAATAATTCAAATACAAACATCTGACATAGTAAAAATAATAATCTAATGACGATATTTTCTTTTAAATAAAATGTGTAAGTTAGTCATAGGCTATACTAAAACAGTGAATCTTCACTACACCAATATCATGATGAGTTGTTGGTCATATTGATTGACCTCTTGCTTCCAGTGGCTGGAGGACTGACCGTCAGAGAGGGGATGTACATCGCAGAGGAGCTGGCACTCACAGGTGAGACATCACTGGACACTGGACAGTGGTCAAGGAACCTTGTAGACAAACCAACAGTCCATGTGTCTATTTGTAAACTCCCCGCACTTCTGAGAAATCTGTCAGTTTTGTGTTTTGTACATCTACCAAACTTTTACACCAGCAAATGATTTGTTCCATGCATTTACTCTTTGAGAATAAAAATTGTCCTATATGTTAACTGAAAATATCTGTCAATAGTATTATCATTGCAATTCAATGTCACACGAACAATTACTTGATAGATCTTCTGTTGAACTTCATGCCTGTTTGTTTTTAGCTATTTTATTACATCCAACATTTAAAATTGTGTCTAAATAAAAGATTTTGTGTTTAATGCAGTATTTGAATGAATAGTAACATTCTTGAATCTTAATCAATATAGTAGTAGTAATAGTTTATTAGAGTCTCACTCCATGTATACATGCATTAAGATACAAAACACACATGTACAATACATTCAGAGTGTTATTTACTTATTCAGACTGTTTATTAGGGGGAAAAACGAGTTATATGAGACTTATAAAAATACAAAATGTACAAATATAAACAAGAACAAAATATTTAAAATAACCATGTGCTATTATTTTGTTGTGTTACGTAATCTTGCAGGCAATATTTTGTTGCGGTTGCTGGCAGTACATAGAGGGTGCTGGCATTATGTAATGTACTCGTGATACACCAGTGTTTATAAAGACAGGGTCATGTATGGTTGTCCGACTGGTCACAGGTAAACTGACCGCAGTGGACCTCGTGGAAGTAAACACCCGCCTGGGCACAAAGAGGGACCAGGATCTCACCGTCTTCACTTCCTGTGAACTCCTCCTTGCCTGCTTTGGGAAGAGGAGGATGGGAAACATACCGGACAACTTCCAGCTCGCCCGACCTTGAAGACGGTCTGTATCCAAACCGCTGATAGCGGGCTGCACCCACATCACTGGTCAGACACAATGGCGGTCTGCACCCAAATGGCTCACCAGGCCAAGATGTTGGAGTGTGCATCGAACCAAACGGACCCCGATGGCCAACTGCATGTTAATCAGCTGGTCTGACCATAATGGCGGTCTGCACCCAATTGGCTGGCCAAAATCTGATAGTGGTCTGCATTCAGCTGTCCATTTATCAAACTTATGCGTTCCAATTTTATTACTCGGCAAACTTATTTGTGGTTTACATTTTGCTGATGGTTGCTATTTCTCAATTTATATATTTTTGTTTTTAAATATTGTTTTTGATATTCGTGATGATGGTGATGTACATATTCATATGCCATAATGCCAATGTCTTGTTAAATCTCTTACGTATACAGATCTTTAAAATCTCACGGCACACATACATTTTGACTTTAAATGGATGATGGACATAGTGATTATGTTAGGGTTATTAGAACAGATAAAATAAAAATAAAATTGATAGGAGCTAGTTTGTTTGGTATTGGTCACAGGTTATTAATAACATCAATTAGTTTAGTTGTCACATGGTTTTACATGAATTTTCTTATTTATGTACTTATGCATTTGTTTTATTTTGTTACTAATACATCAGTGATTAACACAGAGTATGCATTTTAATTAGAAAGTTAAATGTTGCACATGTCAGACTCTTGAGACTGAGCAGTCCTTTAATATCTACACAACACTTTGCATTCCTGGTGAATCTGTAATATTAGATTTATAATGAGCAATGTAATGTTTATTGCTGTAACTTGTTTACTCAAATATCTACACAACACTTTCCATTCCCGGTGAAACTGTAACGCTAGATTTATAATGAGCAAAGTAATGTTTATTGCGTTAACTTGTTTATTATGAGCACAGGCTGGACAATCAGTGCACCTAAAAGGTTGCATTATAAAGATGACATTATTTTAAAATGTGTACAGTAAGAATAAATATATGTCTGCATGTAAACTAAATGTCAACGTTTGTGTAGCATTCAGGAATGCAGTGAATGTGGTTTAACATGCAGAGTAAACTGTTTTGTCATGTGCTGTGTACTTAATTTTCTTGTTACGAAACAAGGACATCGCAAAATTTCCCATATGCATGTTTCCTTGTCTTTCATTGTGACAACCCGTATATGTCTGTGATGTTTGGAAAGGTATTATAAGCCATAGATTGTGGTGTTTGGAAAAGTATTATAAGCCATAGATTGTGGTATTTGGGAAGGTATTATAAGCCATAGATTGTGGTGTTCGGAAAGGTATTACAAGCCATAGATTGTGATGTTTGGAAAGATACTATATGCCATGGATAATGTATATATCAAAGATGGCGTGTTACTCACTTTGTTGAAAGCACTGATGTCAGCGGCAGTTTTGTAACTGTTGTTTTTATAATAAAACTAATAAAATATACAACTGTCTCATATTTATTATGGCATGAATAAATACTAACTGAATGTTTTGCATGTTCTGCAACCCAGTTTTGCAAACATACACTGAATGTTTACTGAAGAACTATTCTGTTAAATTGACTTCTTTTGTGATATCTAATTATAATATGTGATACTTTTGCACGATAAACAACGATTAGACATGATATTGACACACCGTTAATAGTAGCTACGATTAATCAGGCTCCGCTAGGTGTCACCTCTTACAATAACCCAGATAGCATCGACTACCGAGAATCCGTAATAAGACACCACTGTTTGCGGTCTGTTTATACGCAGAACCGACCGACCGGATTGTTTTCGTAGATTGCATCCGGGTAATAACCACAGGCTTGTTGTGGGTAGGTAGAGTGCGTACAGGTCACTTTACACGGACAACTACTTGTTTACACGGACAACTAGTTGTGCGTGCATGTAATGTTGCCGTAATGTTTGTTTCGTAGTGTTAGTAGTATTATATTAGTGATTTGGGTTAGTGTAAGTTTAGGGTCGTACTATATCCTAGGGTTCTTATCCAGATGCCGCTGTGGTGGTCCAGGTTTCGACCCAGTCCAGGATTCGACTAAACGCATATCGCGCATGGTTACGCGAATGACGTAACAAACGTAACCATTTCACGTAACCTAACAGCGTGCAGTGTGTGTGTGTGTGTGTGTGTGTGTGTGTGTGTGTGTGTGTGTGTGTGTGTGTGTGTGTGTGTGTGTGTGTGTGTGTGTGTGTGTGTTTATAGAATTAAATTAATAGTAAAATATATCAACAGATATTGAAATATATATATTAAAGACAACTTATAATTCCAAGATATAATTAAGTAGTAACTACAAAGCGACGTATACTAAGGCGTGGACATACCACATTTATAATATAAGAGATAATAGTTCAGGCAGTCTTTCAATAATATATTTTTCCACAAATAAAACGTACAACAAATAGTTGTTGTATACGATTAATACAACAGAAAATGTGTCTTAAACATTAAAAGCTGGTAAAATATTATATAATATTAATATTATTACCCTTAAAATAAGTCAATGTATAAGTTTGACCGACTTTTAAAATACTTTTTTAAAAATGACCGAGAGGTTACTAATGTAAATACCAAGGCTCGGCCACCGCATCGGTTGCTCCTTTTAACGGTCCCTGGCAAGGAACGTCACGACCTTCATCCGTCACTTCCACGGGAAGTGTTTCTATATGAGGGTTTTACCTGCTCCAAAGCCCGGTGCGCCAGACCGGATGTGACTCTCCATAGTCCGAGCGTCACAATTTTACGTCATTGAGCGTCACTGGTAGACACTTCCGCCACGTGCGGTTGAAACACTCAGTTGCAATGAAAGCAGCCATTTAAGTTGCTTATATATAATGTCGAGCCTTAGCTGGTGAAATTGTGGTGTCAACTTGTAAGCTGATATATCTTTATCTAGTGACGTTATTGATGTTGTAGCATTACATTAAAACTTCGGTTATATGTAACGTTACGTTACGTTACGTTACGTTACGTTACGTTACGTTACGTTACGTTACGTTACGTTACGTTACGTTACGTTACGTTACGTTACGTTACGTTACGTTACGTTACGTTACGTTACGTTACGTTACGTTACGTTACGTTACGTTACGTTACGTTACGTTACGTTACGTTACGTTACGTTACGTTACGTTACGTTACGTTACGTTACGTTACGTTACGTTACGTTACGTTACGTTACGTTACGCTACGCTACGTTACGTTACGTTATGTTATGTTATGTTATGTCACAGCATGCATAAAATATGTTAACATGCATAACTACAATTATTAATTTTGATGTATGCAGATTCATGGATAGTTATGTTCTTGCGGAAGTATGACAATAACATGGCGCACATACCGCCGAAGTGCATGTTCTCCTTCATTAAATTAAATAAGGCATTATTTTTAAATGCAGATACGTAAATACAGTACGTTCTATAGTGAATAATATAAGTCGCATTGATATACGATAATTCATAATTGAAAATAATAAACCGAGGTGGATTAAAACATTAGTTATTTGTTTTTTTTATAAATACTATGTTTACCTTAGATTTGTTTTTTTTATAAATACTATGTTTACCTTAGATTTATATCGACGCAAACCAGCTAGTGTATCTATTAAAATTGTATTATATATCAAATGTGTTCCCAAGTAATTTTTGATTAATGTGAAATGGATTATCTATGTAATTATATTCACAGTAGAACGACGCGAACAGTTATGCATGATGATGGTATTTTTTGTATTCCGTTTGCATGCTGGTTTGACTATGCAAGTTAGCAATATAGAATGTCGACACTGTGCCACATGGCAATATGTGTAATGTTCTACCAACAGTTGCCGTTCTAAATACCACAACATTACACACATTATCTACCTTCAAGCAGGTAAATGTGTGTGGTGCGTAGTGAGTGGTGTGTGGTATCTACGTATACGGTGTTCTACGAATGAGGTGTGTGTATATGTACTCGTACGTCTAGTTACAGTGGCTTGTACTCGGGACATACGTAAACGTTTGGAATGCATTGATTGCATATTGCCTTTGGGGGAGGAAGTCGAAGGGTTGTGGTTTTAACAGAACAGTTTGGTGTACGTGGGTTCCTTTTGTTTTCCTTTTATTGTTTTTTGCCATGTGTTGGTGTATGCAGGGTGGATACGAATTCTGACTAATTATGTGTCCCGGCAGCAGAGATCAATTAGTTGTAAGTGCCTTATGTCGATCCTATTTGTAAATTCTTCAGTTGTCAGTTTGCCCCTCCACCCCCAGTGCATATGGAGACACGTCTTTCACATTCTGGAGTAACTCGCAAAGTTGGTAAGGGAGTTCACAAATTATACGTTTCGTAGAACCCGGTACAAACCATTCAAATAGTACACAGTTGCGGTGTCAAGCGAGATCGTGCAACTTGGTGGGTCGGGTCTGGATTCCAAAATCAAGATCGCATTTTGGAATACGTACAATCGAATGATTAATTGAACTGACTGCTAATAATGACCACACTTGGATTGATAATATTATGATCGTTCTGGGCAACTGCCTGTTCAAACTTCCGGTATGTAATTGTAATATAATATTTTGAAGATACTTATTTTGTCTTTTAGCTTGCACTTTTGCATGTAAATTCCCGAAATGCACCAATTAAAACTTAATAATACGTTGACACGAACAACGACGACGGCACATTAACTGTTATCGAACAGTGACGAAAAGCGCATTTACATCGCTATAATTCTAATAAAATACAGTGTTATATAAAAATATTATTTAATCGTGCAAATCATAGATTAAAGAACAAAAGGCACAACGAATGGCCTAATTAATTATGCCAGCCGTTTCGTGTGACCGCCAGTGGCTAAAACGTCGATACTCGTCTTTCATGCCAATACATCTTCTCCGGGCGACAGGCTTTGATGACCACGCGCGTTGCCTAGCAACGCCGGCGCTCCGGCATTGAAGATGACGAGTAAATTTCCCCAGATGCCGTCTGTCGAGTGGACGTCACTCGTCGCCACGGTCGGATCGATACACCTGTATGTGCGACAGGTAACAGTCCAGTGTACGTGAGCACAATGCCTATTGACCGTACGGATGGCGCTGTGATGATAATCGATGTCCGTCAATATCGCGTATCTCTGCACAAATATTGCGAGATGATAATAGAGAGATATTTAATATTTCACTCATTTATGACCGTTCTGTGTCTCACTGGTAGGCTTAAGTTCAGTTATTTGCTAGACAGATGTGTGTGTGTGTGTGTGTGTGTGTGTGTGTGTGTGTGTGTGTGTGTGTGTGTGTGTGTGTGTGTGTGTGTGTGTGTGTGTGTGTGTGTGTGTGTGTGTGTGTGTGTGTGTGTGTTAGTGTGTGTGTGTGTGTGTGTGTGTGTGTGTGTGTGTGTGTGTGTGTGTGTGTGTGTGTGTGTGTGTGTGTGTGTGTGTGTGTGTGTGTGTAAAATGTTTGTGGAAAGGAAAGACAAAGTGACATTCGTTATTAAAAGCTAAAGTAGATTGCAGCGTGTACTCAGATATTCAAACTTAGAATCCAAAACAAATTAAAACTTTTGTAACATAGAGATTACAACCCAAACTCGAGCCTAAAATCCAAAGTGGTGTTCAGCCTAGAATCCAACAATGAGTCAAGTCTAGACTTCAACACAGAGCCCAAGTCTCTCACGTGTCGATGTCCGTTGATTACACGTTGCTACTTACTGAGGCGTGAAGACGTAAATTAACTCAAACCCATCCGATCTGCTGTTAATTACGATACGAAGGTACGAACATTAATTAAATTCCATCGATGATAATTAAATATTTACACCCCACCTGTTGTACCATTTACGCGTCCACTGTCGGCCGTGTGCAAGGGTGTCGAACGCTGCGTCGGTGGGATAAACTGTGACTCCGACATCTACCGAAACATCCATCTACAAAGCAAGGCCATAGACATGTCCGTGGTTCATCTCACACCTCGGCACCCTCAGTAAACGTATACGCACATGCTTGCTGAACAAAGTTTTGTCTAGCTAACGTACTATATATTATGAAAATAGAGATAACTAAAAAATAATCATTTAATCATTCATTGTGCTCCCAACACACACGCACACGCACACACGCAAACACGTTCACACGCACGCACACACGCACACACGCACGCACACACACGCGCACACTCGCACACACGCACATACACACACATCATATACACAACAGTTTTTTAGATAATGTTTAACATTGAAAAGACCGAACCCCAAATATCCGACTCGCCCACATTTACACACGACAGCCCACAAAATACACTCTACAGTGTATTTAAAACTATATCCACCCGACATTCTGTCAGCCCTCCGCCGGGAATGTTCACTGACATTTTTTGCAATCAAGTGTATGCAAACAACACTCACGTGAATTTTTTTGAAAATAGTTGTGTCAATCTATCGATGTATTTGTAGTTGACATTATTATCTTTATGCTTACCATTAAATTATGTTGTTACAGCTTTTGTTATACAGACTAGAACTGTCGTAACCTGTCGTAAGCTGTACGTTAGGTTGGTCGGTCGGTCGGTCGGTCGGTCGGTCGGACGGACGGACGGACGGACGGACGGACGGACGGACGGACGGACGGACGGACGGACGGACGGACGGACGGACGGACGGACGGACGGACGGACGGACGGACGGACGGACGGACGGACGGACGGACGGACGGACGGACGGACGGACGGACGGACGGACGGACGGACGGACGGACGGACGGACGGACGGACGGACGGACGGACGGACGGACGGACGGACGGACGGACGGACGGACGGACGGACGGACGGACGGACGGACGGACGGACGGACGGACGGACGGACGGACGGACGGACGGACGGACGGACATTGTTTTAGAATAAAAACATCAACAGGCATACCCAAGCATGTATGTGTACGTACGTGCGTACGTAGTACGAACGTGCGTGCGGTGGTTCGTCCTGACGACCAACCTAACATACGACTTACGACAGGTTACGACAGTTCTAGTATGCATAACAACAGTTGTAGCTAACAAACCCGTCACGTCGGCTGTTTGCGGCTTTATTTATGAGGCTGCGATTCGCATAGTTATTTCTTATTTTGCGGAATCGTCACTATATTTGCACACACTTAGTAGTAATGCGACCGTGTTAAATGTTGGCCCGGTGCATTCATGCATAATGCATGCTCAACCTACAGCCTGGTGGCAATGAGAAGGATATGTTTTGTGTGGAAGAACGCACTAGTTGTTTAGCGAGTCGTTTAGGAAGGCACCATTACCATTTCTCCGTGCTATATTTTGCTGCTAAATGTTCGCAGCTGTATAGCTAATAACTGCCATGTGCAGACTGTCTCGGAAGCTTGACAAAAGCACCGACTTACCACAATTAATATAATAATTTTCTTTTGGATTACTCGAAACATGTTTTCGTTTGTTTCCAGCAATGTTTCAAGTCTATTAAAATATTTTGTGTTCGTTATACTATGTATTATTCAGGAGCGGCTCCAGGGCTTGTAGACGGGGGAGGTGGAGGGGGCGGGGGTACAAACTCTCCAATTCCACATGACACTACCTATTTGTACATAAAATGATTAGATCTACGACAGGCTAAACAAGACGAGAAAACACCTCCACCCAGACACCGACTGTTGGAACGCGGCTGGTTTAATGTTACGGACGTTTAATTGACATGTTAACATTGTAGAGTAAACACGTGTGTGTAGGTTTCGCACACGGCGACTGCACTTAGGAAACCTGCACAGTCGGCCGTGTTATGCAACTTTAAAGAGATCTGACCGTGCTGAACTGATCTAAGCAATCCAATATGCCATTGTAAACAAGTGTAACTTCATAGAAGACCGTGAATATGCCGCCTGCTCTTGCGCTAAGCGTGTGTACGTGGCCTATTGATTATCGTTGTGGTCAGATGTCTGCGACGTATAGAACCGGAGCGGTCTTTGACGCGAGGTGCTACGGTGAATGCCAAGCACCGAGCGAGCACTTAGGTGTGTCGGTGGTCTGTGGCAGTCGAACA